>CM033797.1:23828733-24200932 GCA_019656835.1 Rhododendron ovatum | reverse complement strand
TTTCAAAACTAGCCTAAAGCTTGAGCACTGGATCGAGCTCGGCTCGGCTCATTTACTATGCAGGTGTTTGAGCCATACAAGCTTCTATAAACGAACCAAACCTCCACAACAGCCGTGCTCTTTCAAAGAAGCCCGTTACTTGAGCTCGGTTCATTTACTAAACGAGCTTAAACTTTACTAACGAGCCGAGCCTAAGGTAATAAAAAAATCGTTTCTAGCCCTTGGGTTCTGTTGTTGTTGTGTGTTCTAGCCCTATGCCTATGCGAAATTTTATATGAACACTTGTAAATATTCAGACTGTGAATGTACAGTGGATTTGCCCGCGCCGAGATAGCCTGTGATTACGGTCACGCCGACGGGTGAACCTTCGACGACTTTCCGCCGTTGATCATCGGACGTCTGTGATTGGTTCCGGCCAACGGTATCGTTGATTTCAACGGCCAGCGGTGGTTCATCGTCGTCGTCGTACTCCATCGTCGCAGACCATTCAAGGGTTTCGCTTTACAATCCAAAACCCGCTTTCTCATAGTCGAGCCGATTTGAAGGGCTTGGGTAGAAAATGGGCCGGGCTAATTTACGGCATGCATGTAATTCGGGTCATAAATCCGAGATCTAGGGCTCTATGTGACCAAGTTCATTGGCCTGGCCCAAAATGTATAAGAGT
The DNA here is from genome assembly GCA_019656835.1 of Rhododendron ovatum. Classification (NCBI taxonomy): domain Eukaryota; kingdom Viridiplantae; phylum Streptophyta; class Magnoliopsida; order Ericales; family Ericaceae; genus Rhododendron; species Rhododendron ovatum. The sequence goes on along the minus strand of CM033797.1, from coordinate 24,200,268 downwards.
TTGCAAAAAATTGATAGAAAATTGGGAAAATGACGACTCAGGATGTGTTTTGATAATTAATACCCATCAAGGATATTTTCAACATTAACAAATGTTTTTAGCATATCCTTGACGGGTATTAATTATCAAAACACATCATTGGCCGTCATTTTCCCTAGAAAATTTCTTCTTAACCATGCCCGGCGTCGATGGCCTATCTCTAACCGAATCATGGAGAGGATTGGTCGAGATGCGTGTAAGCTGGCCCGGACCACCCCTGACTGGCGAATCAAACCGAAAAAAGAAGATAAACATATTTAAATGAAAACTCACTGAAGACAAAATTTTAAAATATGGTCGATGAAACACATATGGTTCTACTGAAGGATTAAAGTAGCAGAAAATGTGACCAAATGGAAAAAATAAAAATAAAGAATCAATTAACAATAACGAAATTCTTTCTGCCTTTTCCAAGATTGAAGCCTTGTGTAGCTCCTTTGGATGAAGGGGGGTTTCTCTCTATGAAAAAAGAAAAGGGTTATGATTTCTTGTAAAATCACCCATTTGGATTGAGCTGAGTCATTTGGTGAGAAATGAAAGAGAAAAGTACAAAAAAAAAAAAAAACCGTTTTTTGGTTCTCTCTCTCACCCAATTTCATTAAAAAAAAAAAATGGTGTGCAATGACTCCCTTTTTCTTATCTCATCATTTCTCACCATTCAAATGAGCAGTGTTGTTAATCCAAAGTTCAAAACTCAAATTTTCCCATAAAATAAGAATATGGGGCAAATAAGCCAAGATTGAAGTTAGGCAAGGGAAGTGGAATGCACGAAATTAAAGAGCTAGTCCACACTCCACAACCCCAACTTTAATTTGATAAGATGTGTCGTTTGATAAGATGAACTTTTGAGGTCATTAATCAGTTGCCAAGCATGGCAGGGAATTGGAAAGGAATTTGTTGCTTTTCAATCTTTTGAAAATGTTGCAAAAGAAAGGATGAAAAAGAGAAAGTGGTTAGGAGTATTTATATGAGTGCTGCTATTGGTAGATACAATGTACATATAGATTTTGTGAGGCCCAATTCGGGTCCCACAAAAATGATCCGAATCGCTCATTATTTTTAAAACATCTTTTTATGGAGTCCTGTAAAAAATCAGCTCAACCCGATATCGGTAAGGATTTTTTCTGAATTTTTAGGGGCGAAACTAAGTAGTTAAATAAATAGTTTCGCCTCCACAAATTAAGAAAAAATCCTTACTGATATTGGGTTGTGCTGATTTTTTACAGGCCTCCATAAAAAAATGTTTGAAAAATAATGGGTGGTTTGAATCATCTTTGTGGGATCCGAGGTGGGCCCCACAAAATCTATATGTACATTATATGTACCCCTAGCATTTTTGTATTCAGAAAGAGAGAGTATTTTATTCCATACCATATTTTGTTTTCAATATGCGTCATGTGACATGAAATGACCTGGAATTTCCTAGTTGTCACGTACGTAGTACAAAATTAATAAAATATTTAAAGAGAATCTGTTATGATTTATATGTATTCTACATATACGAAAGAAATAAATCCTTTAGGTGTGAACATTTTTATGAAGTTGTATCACATAAGTGATTTCCCGATTGCTTAGAACTTAGAAGAAGAAACGATTGCACGAACAAATAAGCTGCATAGACAACAAGTGGGGGATTTGCGTAATAAAGGCGCAAAATATTTCTCCACGCATTGCGTGTGCTATATTTAGAACAAGTGTTTGTCCGTGCCTATGACACCATTCACCAGCTGATTGGAATTATCCTTTGAATCTGGTACAAAGAACACAACTATCAAAATCACCAAATACAATCAGAGAACTCAACTTCAATATTTTCAATTCGTGACTTCCCAATTTTTATCTTCTTAAATAGCCCCAATTTTTACGAAAATTGACAGAATCAACAATTAATAAAACTTACCCTCCTGCCTTCATTCAAAACAATTAACATAAAGCAAAGTAAGAAAGAGGAGGAGAATCACCCTGGAACAACTTTTCATGCAACACGTACAAAGTTCTTTGCATGTAGACCTAGGTTTGTTCCCTTTGATTTTTCACCATTATCTGTGATTTTTCAAATTAATCGAACAAATAAAGTAGACCCATTACCATTGCTTCTAGATGTAGAACTCAATTTACCCCTCATCGTAATGTTTCTTACCTTCAAAACAAACCTACCAAAGCCTATTTGTTTACCTTCAAATCATCCCTTTTACTTGATGTTTCTTACCTTGTCGAGCATCGTCCAAAGTAGGGGACGGATCCAAGAATATATAATAGTGGGGCATCTATTAATCATAATGATAAAATTTATTTAATTTAATTAACCATAGTAAAATCGTATTAAATTAAAGCATGCATTACTAATTACAAAAATTTATAATACGTACTTTAAGTTAAATTAGGTAAAAATGAGCACAAAATCTCAGACAAAAATTTTAAAGTACATTTTAAATGAACATCAATAAATTTTAGAATGATCGAGCTAGTTTTGTTAATGCATTTATTTTCAAATATTTTTTCCAGACGGTTAAAAACAAAGAGAATCAAGAAAGAATAGCTTCAAATAGACCAACAGCTCATAAAGTAACAAGTATAAATGCATCATATAATGAAACTTAGGCATAAAACTAATTTTATATATGTATTTTCGGAATATATACAAGTGTGTATGTTTATATACTAGCACAGTTTCATAATTATGCTAATTTATACATAAATATTTTTTAAAAATATTTTAACTTCGAGCGGGGACACGTGCCTCCGTGTAGATCTGTCCTTGTCCCAAAGGCAAGCTATTTACTTGACGTCGGAGAGAGAGAGAGAGAGAGAGAGAGAGAGAGAGAGAGAGAGAGAGAGAGAGAGAGAGAGAGAGAGAGAGAGAGAGAGAGAGAGAGAGAGAGAGAGAGAGATATTTTGTAAATATTTTGGTTAATTTGGATTCAATTATTACGTATTTTATAATATAGATGCCCAAATCATGGAATCAATTATGGAATTTCTTTGGCCAATAAAATTTGACCTTTGTAAATATTTTGGTCAATTTGGATTCAATTATTACGTATGCCCAAATCATGGAATCAATTATGGAATTTCTTTGGCCAATAAAATTTGACCTTAAACTTATTTAGGAAGTCATATATATAGGATATAAAATTAATACTGAATCAGGTTTCGAAAAGGGGAACAAAATTAAATCAATCAAAATCAATTAGAAAAGGAAGAAGTATGTTTAGAAAACGTGTAAATCTTAAAAGGAAATCCTCCTTAATGTTAGCAAAATTTTTACATTATTGTAGGTTTATACATTAGGAAATATTCACTCAATCCAACGACTACAAAGTTAATAGGAAGAATAATCGAACGGTTATAGAGGCTGGCCAATAAAATTTGACCTTAAACTTATTTAGGAAGTCATATATATAGGATATAAAATTAATACTGAATCAGGTTTCAAAAAAAGGGAACAAAATTAAATCAATCAAAATCAATTAGAAAAGGAAGAAGTATGTTTAGAAAACGTGTAAATCTTAAAAGGAAATCCTCCTTAATGTTAGCAAAATTTTTACATTATTGTAGGTTTATACATTAGGAAATATTCACTCAATCCGACGACTACAAAGTTAATAGGAAGAATAATCGAACGGTTGTAAAGGCTGCTATGTTTGTATGTATAGACATTTTGATGAAAACTCGCTCTATTTTATAATATAGATTATAAATTTGTGTATAAAAGCGCATCGCGTGATTCACCTCTTCTGACATTGTCTTGTTAAAAGTGTAGAAACATTTTTCTTTTGGTAATGCAAGATATTCTAGGCCAATTTGCGCACACTTAGCTCGGTCTAATTCTTATAGCCCTTCCACTTTCGTTTTACACGCTTGGCCACAAAAGCTGCTGACAAAGAGAATCGAACCTGAGATCTTAGGAGAGAGCAAATCTCTAAGTCTTAGGCAAGACCACTTGGGGTTGTGTAGAAACTTTATATCAAACCTAAAAGTTAACCTAAAAGTTTGATTGTATTTCCTTTAACACTCGATGAGTTATAAAATATGAAAAATTCTGATCATTGATGCCGGCCCAAAAAGGATTGGGATCCTTAGGGGACGTTTTCGGTAGTGAATAAGTTGTAGATAGGTATGTAAGTGAATAAGTTTTTGTTGACAAATTTTTAGTTTTTTTTTTAATAGCCAAATTGTTATTGATTTGTCTGAACGAGATGATAAAATGGTCTAAGTTTTTCCCCCAAATTCTTACCAAAAACGCCCTTAAGTCAAGATGCAGTTAATTTCAGGATCTTGTCCCTTCCTTAAGTTCCAAACATGCTCGATCTGCAAGCCTGAATCAATTTATTCCCGTGATTTAATTTGGATGGAGTAATTTGCTCAGTTGCTCGTGATATCTTCAAGCACGTGAGTGGAAATTCTAGGGGAAAGAGCAGAATTTGGAAATTATAGGACTGATCGAAAATTTTCTTAAATTCCCCATAAAACTCAGGTGGGGTTGGAATTGGGCGGTTAGTGGGAAAAAGCACAAATGTGAAGCAAACAATCAGCTCCTGTGACACTTATTACAACAAAGAAGCAACTAGACAACCACCAAAGCGCCAATGGGCTTGTAGTTCAATGACATTTTCTTACTTCTTCCACATGGAAGGTGAGGGTCGATTGCTTGGTGTAGTGGTTGATGCCCTCTGGATTTGTCTTATCCTTATGCCGCTTAGGCTCCGTTCAGTTGTCGAGAAAGTTGTGTGGGAAATTGGTTCCCAGAAAAAGTGAAGTGAGGTGAAGTAAAAGAAAAAGAAAATTATTTTCCTGTGAGTGTTCATTTGACAAAATAATTTTGCAAGAATAATTAAGGTTTAGTTGTTCATTTGTCAGGAAAAAGAAACTTTCGGGAAATTTTTGTGAGTGTTCACTCATTTTCCTTTTCCCGCAATGCAAAATCCTGTGTTTTTTGCAGGATCACTTTTGCAGGAAAGTAATTCCTGCAGGAAAACTTAAAAACATGTTTCCCACTACTTTCCTGCCAACTGAACACTACAAAAATCATGGAAAAGTTGATTTTCCCATCATTTCCTGTACTTTCCTGGCAACTGAACGGAGTCTTAGTGATACCTCTTCCTCATTTCTTTAAGAGTAGGCTAGACATCTATCAAATAATAATATAAAAAAAAGACAACCACGAAAGCCAAAAAAGTGGGAAACTTGGACCAAACAAACCACAAAAGCGAGCATATAACATAGAGGCATAATGCATTATTAGAAGCGATACGCTTCACACACTCTCTCTCTCTTTTTGGTTCAAGGGCATCCGGGTCAACTAACGCGCATACACCTCGATTAATTCTCTGCAGGTCCGATCAAAAGACAGACCATCCACACCGAAACTAAAAAGTTTACAGGAAATTTCTTTCTTGCGGCTAGCTTTTAAAAATTGAATTCCGATCATTTGTGTGAAAACCAAATTTACCAACTAACCGGAGTAACGTTTGGCCCAGCCGCCTAGTGCCATTCTTCTTTAAGGATTGCTATCGTGTGAACAGAGGACTCGCCACTCTTACCAGCCGCACTTCCACATTCCTCTCTCTCTCTCTCTCTCTCTCTCTCTCTCTCCATGTATATACACACGCATGTATATATCTCTACACAATCGTTCCCTTTTAAAACCCATCACTAATGTGCTTATAAATGCGCGTAATAATTCAGTCCCTACACAACAGAGATAGATGATTCTCTCTCCAGAGTGACAATTGAGTACTCTAGAGAGAGAGAGAGAGAGAGAGTACCATATAGGAGTATCTATTGGCTGAGATTGGGAGGCTAGGCCATGTTGTTGTTAAGAAAAAGCATCGGTTTGGCTTTTGTTTTGGTGGTTTTGGGGGTCCAGACATGTTCAGCTGCACAGATCAACAGAGCAAGTTTCCCAAAGGCCTTTGTTTTCGGGACTGCCTCTTCAGCATACCAGGTTTTCTTTTTTCTTTTTTTCGTTTTTGGAACTTTGTATTTTTTCCTCTTCCCTTCAACTTTCATGGATTCATTCACTCAATTTTTCGTCCGGGAAAAAATTTCGAATGCCTTTCTAAAGGCTCATCGAATTGCATTCTCGTTTTTTGTTTTGGGTGCGGAATTGAGCATAGTTATCTTGTTATGAAATAGAGCTTTATATCTATAACCTTTTCTGGTTCTCCTTCCTCCGGCTGAAATTATACAACAGTCCAGTGCGGTACTTCAAATCACTTTACGATCATACATTTCCGTGGATTACTCTTCGATCCTCTGGTGGTCGCATTGCTGTTTTCAAACTTATCTTTTCTCACTTCGGATTTGGAGAGAGAGAGAGAGAGGAGAGAGAGTGCCTACCGCAAACATATTTGTTTTATGTTTTTGTCATTTCCTGCTATAGAAGATATTCCCACATTGCTTGATAGTGGAATGAGTAATCACTTAATAATATTTGAGAGCTCTCCACTCATTGCCAATTAGCCATGAGTTGGTTATAAAGTTTCTACATTTAAATGATTCCTATGTAATTGGTAAAGGAAGGTAGAAGATGAAAAATTCTCGGGTGCAAATAGGGTACAGCTGACGTGGTACCCTACGCGGACATTTGGGCTGTTCAAAAATGCAATTGACGGTCTAGATTGAAAGAAACTTTTCTTTTTCTTTTCTTTTCCTTTCCTTTAAAAAAAAAAAAAACTTGTTCGGTACCTTTTAATCTGGATTGTCGGTTGCATTGTTGGACGGCCCGGATGTGCGTAACAGGCACCACGTGGTACCCGATTTGCAACCAAAAATTTCTCGTACAAGATAGATAAAGTCTTCAAGTGTCCGAGGAACGCAACAAGAAGGGTAACTTGGTCAATTCATAAAGATGCATTCTGTTCATACCGGCTACAAACCCTCCCAAAAATTTGGGACCATGTTACACATGCACTCTATATATGCTAAGATATGTTTAGGCATATCATGTGTGATGATCTGTTGGATATATATGTATCTATTCAAGATATACATGCCTGTATAAATATAGAGAAAATCATTTTAGCAGCGGAACTGTGAATAGTTATTTGCGGAGTCAATCGTGACCGTTCAAAAGTATTTTGGATGGTCCGAATTTTTGTAGAGTCGTGAATAGATATGTCTAATAGATCGTAACAGCTTGGGTGTTAAATCCCAAAACGAATAGGCCCTTGATTTTTGTTACTATTTATTTTTATCTCCTTAAACTATGAGATATTTCAGCCTTGTCCCTGAGTTGGGTAAGACTTTTGCTACAAGAATTTGAGAGAATTAAAGTTCTGTTAACTAAAGGGCAGCAGGTTCAACGAAGTCTCTATCTTTCGGCTATTTAAAGAGAGAGACAAGAATTTGAGAGAATTCAGAAACATATTAATTCTATTAAACTTTGGTTTCAATTTTCCTTTTATGTACACATTGAAAAATGTTACCCTCTTAAATTAGATGATAGTAATTAAGAACTCAATTCTTAATTATGTTACCCTCTTAATCTTAAATTGTGCAGAAAATTAATATAGAAGATAAATAATGTTGTGGTTACTTAATTAACATAATAAGCAATTGTGTAGAAAATTAATATAGAAGATAAATAAAGTTGTGGTTACTTAATTAACATAATAAGCAAAAACGTAAGATTTCGTTTAGATAAGGTAGAATCCACTTTATCATCGGTTGACGGTGGTCTCACCACCACTGATTTATATACTTGGTCCCACATGAAATATTAAAATTACTAAGGCCTGTGCATCGTAATTAATTAATTACTAGGTAGTTAATAATAAACGAAATATGGCGCACGAATAATTATCTTGAACATTGAAACTTGAAAATTCGATATTGAAGTCAGGTTTTTTTTTTTTTTTTTGAAGCGGTACGAAAATTGTATGTATTGAATTAGAATTACATCCACAATTATGCTTAGCCCAACTGATACCGCATTAAGAGGATAAATAAAACTAAACAAATACTAACTCTCGTTTAGGGGAAGAAAAATAATCAATAAGATAGACCCCTTGATCATGACCTCCCTATGGAAGTGTGTAAAAATTACCCTCTGATCTCTTCTCCCAAGCTTTTCATCTTATTTTCTATGATGAAAATTAGACCCCATGCTATTTTTTATTTTTATTTTTGGCCAATATTGAATAGTTAGCTTAGCTGGGGTTAGTCGAATGTTAGTTAAAGGGAGACTTAGATGCAATCCATAGCCCTGAAACCCCAAATCCCGCTTCTCGTACGTGGAGCTCGAACACTAGCTTCCACGGAGGGGGACAAGAACCTACCACTAGTGCTAGCTGGTAGTTCTTCCCCCTTGCTATTTTAATGGGATCACTTGGGATATCCATTGCATGTACACCAGATTAGGTAAAAGGGCATTCAAGGTATTTTACATAAGCAAAAATCCAAAATAAGCATTGCACCAAGTTAGCAATAGCCTCTTTTGAAGTTAGGTAAAGTAAATTTTGCAATAGTCTCTTTTGAGGTTAGGTGAAGTAAATTTTGCTACTGTGCTTAGGTAGATTTATCTAAAAACTATTCACCATCTATAAATTTAATATTATTTTCTCTCTCCTCTAGACCATCTCTTTCTTTCCTGCAACAAGAAGAAGAATAGTAAAAAGAGAAGAAGAAAAAGAAAGTATTATTTTAATAGAAAATAGGTAAAATAAATAATATTAGTATAATATTGAAAGAGATGTGGGTAGCTAATACAAAAAATGTGCACTTTTCACTGACATTTTTGGCTCAATTTTTGCCTAATCTGGTGTGCTTGCTCTGACGGCGGTAGTTTTACTATGATGACAAAAAAGAATATAGGATACATATGATTTGGATCGCGCTGCATTATTGAAAAAGAGTTACAAATTTATCCATACCATCCAAAAATATTCTAAAGACCCCCCTATGAAGTCATTTCACTACTTTGTACGTAGTCTTTGAGAAGATCATTAATTACCGGCGAAAGAATACCGGAAATTTCCCATACGTAACTTGCCACCGGGGCTACGCCTCGAAGCCTCCTAATTAACTCATGGTGGCATGGTGTATTTTGCTAGCTATCAAGCTCCATGTTCTGTGACATATGTACATTAAAAATGACTCCAAGGCGAGTGTCGCAGGTGGAGCAACATTGATTGAAGAATTGTCGCCAAGGTGGAGATTATTGAAATTTGGCTTCATTCTCATTTGTCAAAGATTAGCTGCCTTTCTTGACAATTGAAAGATCTGCACATGTGATGAAAATCCCAGGCGTGGGATAGTTTGATTCTGCACATGCTTCAGGCGTGGATACTGGAGAACGTAAATGTCATAAGCATGGCATTTAGGGCGTGTTTGATTGACGATTTTGTTTGGGGGGATTCGTAATGAGGTGGGATTAGGATTTAGATTGAGAATGAGGTGAGATTATTAATGAGGGAATGAATCATTTATTCATGTTTGTTTTGCAAAGGATTCGATTGTAGGATTGTAAATAACATGTTTGTTTTGGCTAGAATTATGATTGAGATTGGGATTGATGTGAATTTTTACACTTGGTTTGCTCAATCCCATGGGGATGGGATTCGTAGTAACACCCCCCTATGGTATTGCTAATACCCCCATTTTGGGGGATCAACAATCCCATGGGACAACTAGTCCCACCCACAAAAACCTTACCAAACAAGGTATTAGTAGCCCCATAGGATTACTAATCCAATCCCCTCCTCCCAAACCTCCTATCAAACACACCCTTAAACAGTGTTTTGGGTTTTGCCTATCAATTGGATCTCCTGTTTTTGGTTTTATGTATCTCTCTTGAGTAAGAGACCAGAGAGGAGAGTGAGACAGTTTAGAGAGAGTAGAGCAATATGAGGGCTTCTCCCTTGGGTGGGAGCCGAGCTCCTCCTATGAGGTTCTGTCAAAAATAGAATGAGAGAGCATCTGAAAATCAGAGAGAGTTTGAGAGCAGCATATGTATCCGTTTGTATCAGTATGTGAGCGAGTGTGAGTTTGAGTGATTTTGTAATCCTCCTCCTCCTCTACAATCGAAATCTGACTGCCTCCTCCTGTGGACGTACCAAATTTTGGAGAACCATGTAAATCTCTTGTCTCCTTGTATGTGTGTGAGTTTGTGTTCTGGTTTGGTCCGCTTTTTCGCAACAATGTATTCTTCGATCGATCGATGCTAGTTTCTCACTCAATATTTTGTCACATTTTGCAGTATGAAGGAGCAGTGAAAGAGGATGGAAGAGGACCAACAGTGTGGGATAAATTTGCACACTCATTTGGTAACTTATTTTCATCGCCAACTAATGCAGTCATTCAGTAAAGATTGTCATTTCGATACCTGCACTTTAATTCCTGCCTCACGGTCCGTATTTGGGTTTTCGCTTCCATTTTTTTTTTTCGCAGGAAAGGTTCTTGATTTCAGTAACGCTGATGTTGCCGTTGACCAGTACCACCGATTCGATGTAATTACGTTTGAGCACAAATGATACACGACACATATTCTGATTTGCAAACACTGTTAGCTATTACTTATTAACGATTTTATCGTCTTGCTGACATTTAAAAGTGGAGTAAAAATGTTTTGGGGCGTTTTTACTTTGGTAACAGGAAGATATACAACTAATGAAGGACATGGGTATGGATGCATACAGGTTTTCGATTGCCTGGTCGAGGATTTTCCCTAGTAAGTTCTCTTTACGATAGTCCTATGCGCGATTATGTGTAGTAAGAATAGGTTCGCTCTTGCGACATGCAAGAGAAAATAGAATGTTCTTGCATGGTGTTACGACAATACACCCCTAGCCAAACGGAATAGCATTTTTGCGAAATTTGTTCTCATTTGTTATATATATGGACGTGGTTTTCTAATACTACATTTTGTTGTTGAGCACAATTGAAAGGCTCTTATAACCATAGTAAACTTATACAAAACAGAGCATTAATAACCCTACCAAATACTCTGTTCTTCGCGTCGTGCATCCTTTTGCGCACTCTCATAATATCCGTCATCAGATATGCGTCACATGGCCAATAAATCTTTGTTCACAATCGCTTAATTACCGTACAATTTTGTCGAATCTCTTTACGATTCTTAATTGGATTTTATTTTTCGCATTATCCTCATCCGAAGAAATGTCGAAACAAATAAATTAAAAGTTTCGGATTCTGTTACTTGGTTTATCAGATGGAACTGGAGAAATTAATCAGGCAGGAGTTGACCACTATAACAATCTTATCAATGCTTTACTTGCCCAAGGTATGCTTATTCCTTTTCGGTTTTCTTTAGCATTGGTGTACGAATAAATTTGACACGCGCGCACACATTTTAGGGCTACAAACGAGCTGAGTTAAGCTTTGTTGAGCTCGAGCTCGGCTGGTTTACTAAACGAGCCAAAAACTTGAGATCGAGCTCGGCTTGAGCCTTAACGAGCCTCGAGCCGAGCTTAGTCATTTATTAAACGAGACTCTTTAATCGAGATGAGCTTTTTTCGAACGAGTCGAGCTCCGCTTAGCTCGTTTACTCAATGAGCCAAAAACTCAAGCTCGAACCGAGCTGAGCTCACGAGTTAATCGGTTCATTTGCAGCCATGCTGTCACACACACACACACACACACAAATATATGCTTAAATTTACAAGAGAAAAACTTATTTACGAAGGGTTCCGCAAATAAGTTTTTACGGAGCCAATCGCGGGTGTCCAAAAATGTTTTGGACGGTTCGGATTAAAAACAAATTATTACCGGTCACAAATATTTATTACTGATCAAAATTTTAAAAACATATCTCAACTATTGATTGTCAAAACTGACGGGTAATCAAGTTCGGGCGGCTCTGTAAATGGCTTGTTTGCAGCGGCTTCGTGAATACGTCTATATCAATTTACAAATCTCAGGTGAGATGTTAATCTGTGATATTTTGCATGAGGCAGGAATTCAACCGTATGTAACCCTATACCATTGGGACCTTCCTCAAGCATTGGAAGACAGATACAACGGATGGCTTAACCCTCAAATCATGTAAATTAATCAGGTTTTTTTTTTAAAAATTTTTTGTTTGGAAAATACTACTACAAAACATTTCAATGGGACTGGAACATAACACGAATCTTCTTCTTCTTCTTTTTTTGCTTTTTTTTTTAAAAAAAAAAAAAAATTCAGCAAGGACTTTGCAATATACGCCGAAACGTGTTTTCAGAAATTCGGGGACAGAGTGAAGCACTGGATCACCTTCAACGAGCCTCACACGTTCGCCACGCAAGGCTACGACGTCGGCCTCCAGGCTCCGGGCCGTTGCTCCGTCTTCCTCGTCCCCTTCTGCCGGGCTGGAAATTCCAGGACCGAGCCTTACATCGCTGCCCACAACGTTCTCCTTTCCCATGCCACTGCGGCCGATATTTTCCGAAAGAAATACAAGGCACGTACATATAACTTTTCCTTTTCTACAGAAATAAATTAAAAAAAAACATCGATAGTTTGGAACTAAATCTGATCGTTGAACAGCCGAAACAACGCGGAGCGCTTGGGGTAGCGTTCGATGTCATTTGGTACGAACCGGCAACGAACTCCACGGACGACCTGATAGCAACAAAAAGAGCTCAAGATTTTCAGTTAGGCTGGTAATACCTACTTAATTACTCCATATATAGTAATAAGTATAGTATTTTTGCTCCAAGAAGACCATACCAATCATGCCTCCATGTTAATATTGGAATGAAGCAGTAAAAGCCTCAGTTTTTACTTTCTTTTTTTTGATCCACGCCTCAGTTTTTACTTCAAAAATGCCCTTTTCTTGAAAAAACTCATTATTATTTTTTTTGATAGGCGAAAAATTTATTAAAAAAACCTTGACAAAAGGTACATCAAGTTTACTTCGGCCCAGTTGTATAGATGTTACAGACTCGTCATATTTCACGTTAAAATAGCCTCCTCACCCTTTTGGCAAAATTTTGTTTTTGGACAAGATGTTGGTGGGAATTTACTCTCTGTTTGGCTCTTGTTTCATCATCAGCCTTTTAAATGTGTAAATCCTGAAAACTCATTCGGTTGACAATGATCGAATTATTGATTTCTCTAAGGATTCTTTTCAACACAACTCATTCTTAAAAAGTTTTAAAAAATGAGCATTTTAAAATCCTCAAGTAGTACTATTTCCACTCGAAGCCTATGCGAACAGGCTATGAAAACGAATATTCGTGTTTTCAGAAATAATTTTCGTAGTAATTGTTGAAAAAACTACTCCTAGATCACAACTGGCATGGGCCTGCTGATGTCGAATTGCTGCAGGTTTGTCGAACCTCTGATTTTGGGAAATTACCCGAACACAATGATCGACAGAGTTGGAGACAGGTTGCCAAGATTTACAAAAGCAGAGTCTGCTTTTGTCAAGGGGTCCTTGGATTTTGTGGGCATAAATCACTACACAACATTTTATGCAAGGAATGATACCTCCAACATAGTGGGAGTCCTCCTCAACGACGCTTTTTCGGACTCCGGTGCCATTACCCTCCGTAAGTGTATATAAAACCGGAGCAAGGCTACCAACACAACTTTAGAACGTAACCCTGTCCGGAGTTGTGTTTGTAGACTTTTTGATACGAGAATCCATCTATTTGTTCTGACGTAATTGTGATATATTCTTTAGCTTTGCCCTTGTGTAGTACTATTCAAACACTCTGCTGTTTTGATTTGATGCTGATGAAAAAGATCTCAAGTATTTCTGTTTCCTTCTTTTTATTTTCAGCATTCAAAGATGGATTGAAGCCAACAGCCGACCGGGTACGTATGTAATCTAAGAAAGGGCCATATTTTTCCCCCAATTTTAAGTAAAGATTTCTTTATGTTTCGATTAGTTTCATCGAAACAGCCAAAACAAAAAGTTATTATTTTTCAAATTCAAAAAAAAAATTTAATAAAAATAAACTTGACAATAAGGCAATTATTTAAAAGATAGGTTAAAAGTCCATTGAAACTTTCTTTTATTATTTACACGTTGAGTTCGCCTTATATTGTGGTTTTATTCGAATTTTAGGCAAATTCTATATGGTTATACATAGTGCCTCATGGGATCAGAAGCTTAATGAATTACATCAAGGAAAAGTATGGGAACCCTCCGGTCATCATCACTGAAAATGGTAATCCTCTAAACCCTCCATTTTGATACTGCAAAATGTATCTGATTATTAGACATTGGAATCAAGATTGATTTGATTTTGTGTCTATTTTAAGCTGTGCGACGAACTAATAGACCTTTTTTTCTTTTCTTTCGAACGGATTTCCAGGAATGGACGACGCGAATAACCCATTCACTTCGCGAAAAGATGCCCTGAAGGATGAAAAGAGGATCAAATACCACAACGACTATCTCTCCAACTTGCTAGCTTCTATTAAGTACGCAATCTATCTTCTATGGACACACACCGGTCTATGTAATATCTACTGGCCAAGAAAAGGACTCGGGAATGGGATGTCGACTGCTATAACGTCGCCAGTATAAAGCCTTCCCTAATACCAATTGGTTGTCAAAGAGATAGTGAAACTCGGTCCCAACAAATCTATATAAAGCGTTTGGAGCGAACGTCTTTAGAGAATACATGTGGTCTGAGACTATGGAGGCATTGCTTTCGAGGGGTCATTTTAGATTCTGATTCCTCAGAAGCAGAATCAGTGGACTTGCTATATAGTCTCTTCTTTTGCGTTTGAGCCAGAAAAAACATCTTTTAAAGCAGATAAGAAGTCATTTTCAAAATGCTTTTAGATTTTGATTTTTTAGAATCAGGGTTTGCTAAATTGCAATCTCTTTTGACGAACAACGACTCCTTTATACATGAAGGGTGACAGTTAAATTTTTCTAATAGTTTTTTTGGCTTTAATTTCTTCTGTGTCCCTAAATTGCAGAGAGGATGGATGCAATGTGAAGGGTTACTTCGTGTGGTCTCTGCTGGACAACTGGGAGTGGGCAGCAGGATTCACCTCTCGCTTCGGTCTCTATTTTGTGGATTACAATGACAAGCTGAAGCGTTACCCCAAGGATTCGGTTCAATGGTTCAAGACCTTCCTCACTGGCTAACGCATAGCTTACAGAAGAAAATTTGAGTTGCAGAAGCCCAAAAGGGTTGTTTGGTCACATGCAGTCCTTTCTTAATCACCTTTACTAAAATTCCATTTATAAATAAAACTATAAAGGACTTTGAATTTTATGCTTTGATTTTAGTGCTATGATGCATAAATATGCATTTTTTGTTTGGTACGAAAATTCATTTATCTTGATCTCCCTGTTCGGACTCCGATACCACTTGTCACGACGCTAGCCAAGCTCTTCAAGCCCACAAACCGCGGCACTCTGCCTTCCCTTCCTTGCAATCATATTAGCAAATAAACGTATTCCTAAGCTTAATGCAGGAAAACATGGAGGGATTAATTGTGATTTTTATGAGGGTTTTGTATTGGCTGTGATATTTATAGAGGAAAATTCTACTAGGATGTGTGACACGTGTGGGAATGTTCCCTTTGGTTTGCACACTCAAACGGCAATAAAACTATGGGTAAACTATGTTCCGCAAATATTTT
Source organism: Rhododendron ovatum (assembly GCA_019656835.1). Taxonomy (NCBI): domain Eukaryota; kingdom Viridiplantae; phylum Streptophyta; class Magnoliopsida; order Ericales; family Ericaceae; genus Rhododendron; species Rhododendron ovatum. Next base: position 24,184,674 of record CM033797.1, on the reverse strand, counting down.
AAACATATTAAGCGGCTCCAATCATTTATGTGAGACTTTAAAATGGGTCCGGCTCAACACGGTGTGCATATCGTGTACACCAAATGGTGTACCCATAAAAGGATTCCTCAGACAGAGGACTTGTGTGAGAGAACTTTTCCTTTTTCTAAGTTAATTAATTAATATTCGAAAGGAATGAGAGTAAGAGAACAATAATGCGATTGTTTAACTTCTCTAAAGATTTATTAATTGTGGGAGAGAAGAATGTGATGGTCATGGAGAGAGAGGCAAGATCGAAGAGAGTGGCACATGTACAAAGGAGAATGACAAGTATCCCAACTCTTTGCATTTGCTTTCAAGCTCAAGCAACCTCTTTTCCAATTGGGGAGTGGAAGGGGACAGGGGGATCCTGCTGAGGAGAGCATGTGTGTTGTCTCCAAAAAACGGCCAAACGTTTTGGTGCAAGAAATTCCACGTGCTTGTGGGTGTGTTCTTCTATTAAATGGGTTTTTTCTCTCTCTGTTTCTATCTTATAATGGGCTTATTTCTTGTATTCTTTGAGTTATTGGGCTTGGTTGTCTCGTGGATTCTCACAATTAATGTAGTGTTCTGGGTTTTTACTCTGTACTTCATATATGATGAAACGATCTCTTCTATCGATTGACAAAAAAATAAAAAATAAAAAAATTGGGCAAGAAATTAATGATTTTTTTTGCTTCTTGTGGAGCCCATTACCGGTATCGGATTGCACCAATTTTTTTCATGAACCCGTAAAAAACTACTTTAAGAATAACTTGCAGTTTGAATAATCTTTGTAAGACCTGTAATGGGCCCTACAAAAATCAAAAAAAAAAAATCAATTTCTTACCCATTTAATGGGTACCAAACATGGCATAAAAGGATGGAGTCTCTTGCACCAAAACGTTGGCGATTTGGGAGGACAACACACATGTCGACCTTTGAGTTCCATTCTGGTGGGAGTAGGGGTGTGCACGGGTCGGGTTTGACCCCGAACCTGATCCGACTATGTAGGATAACAATATTTTAGGCCTGCAAACCGAATCGAACAAAGGTAAGAACCGTCTGCGAGCCCCATTTTTTATGTTGGGTCGGGTAGGATCGGGTCCAACCTCAAGGGTAAGGAACGCACCAACCCGAACCCCGAACTGAAAATTGATTTTTAACAGAAAGTGAACCTGCACCCGTCCGAACCACATGTTCGACCCTGCCCGAGACCTTTCGGGTTGGGTTGCGATATTTTTGCACACCTCTAGATGGGAGTGGTTAAGACTAAAAAAAACTTTTTTAAAGTAGCAAGTGGAGTGCAGTGTAGTTGGTGCCTCCCTAGCTTATACTCTTATGCACGTGGACAAGGTTCGATTCTCGTAAGCATCCGTCCCCAAGTCTCCCAGGATAGAGTAGATTAAGTTTAACGAATGACAAAAAAAAATTTAAGAGGATGTTTAACAGACGTGTACGAATGAGAATTCGTTTGGATACTCTTAGGATTAAACAAAATTAGATCGATAACTTCGGATTAAGACCATTAAGTGCAAAACTCAAACTCCTACTAAACAAGTATTTATATAGTACTAGTAGGGGTCCCCTAAATCATAAATTATCAGAAAGTCTATGAGTACATATGTTTATGTACATGCATCACGTACATACGTTTTTTGGGCCCGTTTCGGGTCCCAAATAAATGATCGGAGCCGCTCATTTTGTTTAAAATACTTTGCTAACAGTCTTTTCAAAAAATAAGCTCAATCTAGTATCGATAAGAACGTTTACTAAACTTTTAACTTTGCTTTAAAATTCAAGCTTGAATTATGGGACAAAGTTGGATGTTTCGAAAACATCCTAATTGATACCGGATTGAGTTTTTTTTTTGTAAGGTCCATAAACAAAATATTTTAAACAAAATAAGTAGCTCCGATCATTTTTTGAGGATCCAAAACGGGCCTAAATGAAGTATGTACTCACTGGTACAGATATGAAATCTGTACCAATAGCACCTCTCCTAATCAGGATTATGCTACACGGGAGAACTTGTACTCTGTGCAAAGTCTTTTGCTAGTTTTCAAACAAACTAGCTATTTTTTTAATGAAGAGTGTCCCAATGAGACATGTACAGATGCATGCATTGAACCAATCGAATGAATAAGGCTTGCAAAGAAAGTCAAGAGGTAGATAAGTGATGCAAGAAAGAAATGCTAGCTTGTTGATGCAAATGGGACTACTGAAAAAAATATAATATTTCATTAAGAAAACTTAGTATATATATTTGATTTCAATATATCGGTCCGGCTAATGGGTGCTATACTGCATCTTTAACATCATGATTGTTGTAATTTTTTTTTGTTAGAAGACAAAAAAAGAAGTATAGATGTCAAAAAAAGGAGTGTAGAATTCAATTTCTTAAATTTATGCTTATTTTTGTAATTCATTGCAAAACAACCATGTTGAAAATATTATTTGAGTTAACCAAATTAAAATTAAATACGTTAATAAATAAATAAATGAATTAAATAAATAAGATAATAGAATTAAGGAATTAAAAAAAAAGAATTTAGTTTTTTTTTCCCCATATTTTCTAGTCAATGGAGATTACGGGATAGTTAGATTAGCATTAAGAGAATTCAGTAACTTTCTATAGCTCTAGGTTCCAACCGCCCCCGAGGAGCCTTGAACCTCTCCCTCTTGAAGGAAGGAGAGGGTAGGTTGCCAACTGCACCGGCCAGCGGAACCTAAAAGAATCTAGTTAAAATGGTTGGAAAAGGCACCTCTAGTACAAAAAGTGAAAAGGAAAGTGATAGGTCAATGTTGGTCGGTAATTATTACTTCTACAGGCCCATATGGAGAGCAAGACAGAATGCACCAATGCAGCAGTTTAACATTTGCCTTTATAATTTGGGAAGTGCTAGCCGTACCGACCCATTCCATACCGAAATCATACTGACGGCCGCTTCAAATCGTCTCCGGCGACCGGACGATCGATCCGAGCGATTCAAAATTTTTTTTAAAAAAACCCGATAAAAATAGGGTATACATATATACAAATATACAGGAGTATACACGAAAAATAAGGTACTCGATCTAACCACCCTACACACATCGGATGCCGTTTATTCTCACGTAGGGCCCCTCGGTTTTTTTTTTAGAATTTTTGAACGGCTCGGATTGGCCGTCCGATGGCCGGAGACAGTCCGGAATGGTCGTCGGTACGGTTTCTGTATGAAATGGGTCAGTACGGCTAGGATTTATGTTATAAATTTGTCCTTGGTTTTGTAATAATTAATTACAAAACAATCATTAAACTAAAATTGGGCGGGTCCTTTTTTCCCTATTTAGGTGCCATTTCTCCTCCATTTAGGCGTTCTTTTAAACTTATAAGTTTGGAACTTATTTCGTTATTTTTTACTCTTAGTAACTTATTGTTTAGTTTTTCGACGTAATTTTAGAGGTTAATCGTTCGTTTCGACGAGATGAATCAGAAAAGTATAAAAATATAGACCGATATTGAAAAAATTCAACTGAGAATACATTTAAGCTCTAAAAGACAACTGTTTGATATTTTTTTCATCTTTTGTGAACATTTTTTGTTTTGTTTTTTGTCATAATTTTATACTCTTTAGAGTCCTCTCATTGAGACGGAGGATTAATCCAAAAAAAAATCACGTGAATCGAACAAAAATTCAAAAAAAAAAATACAAAAAATGAAGAAATAAGTTATAAGAGCCCTAGAGACAAAAAAGAGAGAGCAAATACTTAATTATGATCGCTCTAGAGATAAAAATTAATTACGACTCTTAAAAATAATATGATCAAAAAAATAATTAAGATCTTTGCACTAATTCAAATTGATTGAAAATTGAAGCACTTAATTTTTTGTCTTTATTAATTTTTTTTCCTTTTTTTAGTTTTGCTTCAAGTTATTTTTGTACACTATTGTTTTCTGTAACAAAGTTGGAAGTTTCTTAAATACCCTTTCTGACACTGAATTAAGCTTATTTTTTGTAAGAACGGCTCAGATCATTTTTTGGAGACCCGTAACAGGCCCAAAAAGAATATGTACATGTCGGTACAAATTTTTTCCCTGTGCTATTTAGCACAGCTGTTTTTTTTCCCCTTTGCTTGAGATTGGAGAGTAAAAAACGCGAAAAGGAAAGTGAAAGGTCAACGTTGGTCGGTAATTATTACTTCTACGGGCTCACATAGAGGGTGCACCAATGCACCGGTTAGCATTTGCCTCAATGTATATATATTGCACCAGCTAACATTTGCCTCCCTTGTTATGCTATGTGAAAGCGTATGAACATAGCACTCGATCACCACCTCTATACATCTCTCTCTCTCTCTCTCCATAGACTACTGATCGTGTAACATCGCCGACCTAGTAAGAAACAATATGTCATTAAGAAAATCAGCCACTGCTTTGGCTATTGCTTTGGTGGTTTTGTGGGCGGAAACATGTTCAGCAGAGATCAGTAGAGCAAGCTTTCCGGAAGGTTTTGTCTTCGGGACAGGCTCTTCAGCATACCAGGTCTAGTATTCTTCTTCTTCTTCATTAAACGTACCTATTGCTATTTAAGGTGCCAAAGCCATAATTTTGCATTTGTTTTGACTTTCCGACACTATATATAGCAAGCCGGCCAAAAGAATTATTTTGACGCCGACGGAGTAATAGTATACAGAGGATGAAAAAATTAGGAGCTTAAAGATTTTTGGGATGACCTAGTTTTGGATGTCGGAAAAAGAATTTCGTTACTCGGATTTTCTATTCTAATGAGTAATTTAATTTCTAAATCATAGACATGTATTCAAGTCTTGAGAGAGATGCTTGAGACTAAATTCAAAAATCTTATTCGGGAAACAGTTCTTTAGAAAATTTATACTTCTAAGGCACATTTAATTTCATGCACCATGAGCAACAACGAATGTTCGCACACTTGCAGATCGAACAGGGCCAAACAAACATGCACGTAAGGCTGCAAATGAGCCGAGTCGAGCTGAGTTTTACCATGCTCGATCAAGTTTGTTTACTAAGTTTTTAACGAACCCGAGCTCGAGCTCAGTGAAAACTTAACGAGTCGAGCTCGAGCCGAGCGGGCCTTGGCTTGACTCAAGCTCGAGCTTGTTCACAAGCCTTAACAGGCCAACGAAAAACGTGTATGTGTGTGTGTGTGTGTGTGTGTGTATATATATATATATATATATTTGAGTCTCCTTCTTATAAGGACTATCTTATTTTAATAAAATGCGGACCTCCCTTTTCCGATCGAATTTCGATAATCCAAGCCACTCAATGTGTTCAGAACGTGATTTTAAAGGTACCAGTGAGAAATTAGCAAAAATAAAGATCAGGAAGGGCTTCATCTGAGCAGTTTTTGTTTATTTTTTTCTTTAACGATTCAAATAACAATTACTCAAATCAAGCCCTTCCTGGTCATTTTTTTTGCCGATTTCTCCCAAGTATCCTTAAAATCACGTTCTGAACACATTGAGCGGCTCGGATCATCAAAATCCAATCGGGAAAGGCAAGAAATGAGAGGTCCGCATATAAGATCCTCATTTTGAGGTTATTACCTGAAGATTTCTGTGTATATATACATATCCTCGCATAGACCTAATACGACCAAAAATATTTTGATTGTCAATATATATATCTTTCATTTTTCCATTTTCTACAAGAAAATAATTTCAATTTTAGAATAATAATTACATGTAAAATTGAAACAGACGTCCAAGCCTCAGGCCGGAGTCATGCTACTCACACAGCAATTGTGCACAGATCACAGTGTGAGGCCCTCTCCGGGTTCTACACAAACGATCCGATCTGTTTATTAAATATAAAAATGTAAAAAATATTTTTTCAAGGGTCCATTGTGAAAAATCAGCTCAATCCGATACCTATATGTACGTTCGATCCAATCATCTAACTTTTCATTTAGATTTCAGAATAATGAAAAAGTTAGATGATTGGATCGAGCATCTATAGGTATCGGATTGAGCAGATTTTTCACAAGGGACCCTTGAAAAAATATTTTTTATATTTTTATATTTAATAAACAGATCGGATCATTTGTGTAGAACCCGAAGTGGACCTCACATCACAATCTGTGCACAAAAAATCCGTGTGAGTATCATTTCTGGCTGGATTTATGATCACCAAACCTATGGATACCGACCCAAGGGTATTTAACTTTCTCTCACTTTTACCTCCCACTCTTTTATTTCATCTGACATATACTAGCTTCACTCATTTGGATCGAAATCATTCCTAGTTTTTTACTCCTAGACTAAACCATATCACCCCGCATCACATTCCCACCATCGATTTCTCCCTCTCTCTCTCTCTCTCTCTCTCTCTTCACCGATCATCACCACATCATGCGAACAACACCTGAAAGAAACCCATTTCTCTGTTAGTACTACTACTATTATGGATTTTAAAATCTCCTCTGCAATCGCAAGGCCATTGAAACTAATTAAAAATGCGATGGATTAAAAGAAGTTGCAATGTCGTTATCGAATTTCCAGCACTGTCGTTAATTATGTCCTCTAGCTAGCTACTAGTCAAACCCTTCTTCGTTCTTAGCAGGTAGTACTATTGTAGCATGGAGGATTATTGTGTAAAGAGGTGATTATTAGTTGTGATTATTATTATTAGTTATATAGGGTAGGGGTGAGCATGTACCGAATGGACCCAGGGTTCTGAGTGTAATGGACTTAGATTTTCATCTGATCAATGGACGGTTAAGATCATCGTCGACCTCGACGTTTGGGTTGTCCAAACTTGACTTCGAACTTGGTTACCCACTTAGGATTAAGTTTTTAAGAAAAAAGACATACAAGAAAAGAAAAAAAAACAATAGCAAAAATAAGGTTATATTATGCCTTTAGCTTGAATTACATCAAAAATTTATATTCAAAATGAAACCCGGTTATAGTGTTTTATGATTACCAAAATTTGGAGAGGATTATCATTCACATCATCCTCTCCAAATTCTTCATTACTTGCTTCTTCAACTTGACTTGAAAGAAGAGATTTTTATTCTTTTTGCATCAAATAGGCTAGATACTAAATCCACTAGTGATTTTTCCATTGCATCTTTTCGTTGCCTCACTTTTCTATTTTAAGACTCGGATTTTTGTTTGCCAATTCTCACTCTATTCTTGTCATTCTCAATCTTCGTCATAGTACCTATTGTGAAAGCATTATGCATCATGACATGATTTTATACCTAAAATACAAGATATGATGAGATCTCAATGCATTACACTTTCACATATTATCATGATATGATTTTTTGCCTAAAATACAAGATACGACGATTTCACAATGCATAATACTTTCACACCTATATTAGTATACCTCACTAATCAAAATTTCAAGACAAGTAATCCTACTAAAAACTCACAAAATTAATAATGTAGTGTGTACAGTAACAGTTCAAATTTCATACTTATTAATTCATTAGTTCAGCCGTGTAACCGAATAAATTATTCTGTTGCAATAAAAAAACAGTCAAAGGATCTAACCAATCCATATTAATTTATTCTGTTGTTGCTCCACTAAAGACACACACTAACCGAAATAAAGGTTAAAGAAAAGCTCCACTAACAGTAAGACTAGCATCGAATAAAGATTAAAGAAAAGAAAGAAAGTTCACTTACTTACCGTCAATAATGAGGCGAGAAAGAGAACTAGAAAAACAAAAGTTGAGTTCAATTTTTTCAACTTTGGCTGTTCGGCGACTCGGCATCAAAGAATCTCAAACAGGGCCGACTATCTGTGATGAAGATTGGAGAAACAAAACTATTCGTGGTCCAATGTGATGGCCTGAAAGCTAATGGGTATTTCTCCTTCAAATTAAGTTAGGGTTTACACTGCACGGTTCACACCAGGTATTGAAAATTTGGGAGCAAGTAAAATCGCAATCTTATCCCCTTTTTTATTTTTTTCCTGCTATATGTCCTCCTAGTTTGCCCTTCTAATTTTCTTTTTATCTTCTATTTACCCCATGCATAGAACACCTTCTGTTTTTGCCCTCTTAATTTTCTTAAGTATCATAATTTTTTAAAGTGGGTGAAAACTACATATTTTCAATTCTTTTTGATTTTATAAATTTTTTTTTAGATTATGCCCATAAATTTTTTTCCTGTAGGATTTCTATTTTTTGTTATATTTAAAAGATTTTTTTTTGTTGCCCCAGCCCGCCGGCTTGCGGGGCTTACCCCTTAGCTGGCCCTAGTTAAGATTTGTAGGAGCTCGGATTAAATCCAAGCCGTCCACATGGAGATGGACGGTCTGATTGGCCGCACTATGCGGTGTAGTGCGGCGGGTGCACTACAGCCCCTCCCATTTCCTACCGAATTTGTACGGTTTCATAATAAATTAAGAACCCAATCAATTCCTACGGGTTGTGAATTTGAAGGACCAAATTGACCCATAAAGTTCATAGAACCAAACCATTATAATTCGATTCCGTTATGGTTTTGAACCAAATTTTGCTTGAAACTGAGGTATTATATTCATAAATTATTTAAAGTACTTAATTATAATTGCATAGATAAATTAAATCAAAAATTAATTATGTTAAAATCGCAAAAACTCAAGAACATGAACTACTAACTTACTGTAGAATAGTAGGATACCAACCATTAAAAAAACTTCAAGTCTTTGAACTAACAAAATGAAATAATCAAATAATTTTGCATCACTCGAAAGCAACTACAAATACCAGATAAAGTCTCCGCTTGCTAGCACTTATAATTCAACTTTTTTTCTAGCTTATTTATGCCTAAAATACAAGATACGATAAGATCACGATGCATAATACTTTCACACCTATATTAGTTTACCTCACTAATCAAAAATTCAAGACAAGTAAGCCTACTAAAAACTTTCAAAATTAATAATGTAGTGTGTACAATGAACAGTTCAAATTTCATACTTATTAATTCATTAGTTCAACCGTGTAACCGAATAAATTATTCTGTTGCAATAAAAAAACAGTCAAAGGAACTAACCAATCCATATTAATTTGGGGAGACTTAAAGAATCATCCTTAGAACCCACTTCTCGTAGGTTTTCATCCTGCCCAATTTTGGCACTTATGTTTTCATCCTCACTTTTTTTTTAATCCCAAAAGTGCCCATTTTCATTATTTTTGTGTGATAATTTAATACCATATATATATGCATTGAATTTTGGGATGGAATCCTAAAGTTGGAGGTCCCAACCGTGATTATGGGATATAATTTACTAGCACAAAATCCGGCGGCAACAACTGGATCCTTATCTCCATTAATAACATGAACATGCACCTAATCAAGGGATTGATCCCATAACCCACAATTCAACGCCATCATTCTCACCATCCTCCTCCATTATTCTTGCCATCCTCATGTCCACAATTCATACATACGAACATGTTTCAATACCGTCGTTGCCGTTCTCCACCAACCTCCATCGCCAAGACCCATTTCGAATCCACCATAGTTGTTGAGTATAACAGAACATGATAGAGAAAATGGAGAAGAAAACGATACAACCAGTTCTCCATTATCTCTCTCTGTTCTTCGGCTGATACTTCTCTGTCTTTTTCTTAAAGAAAAAAAGCCCTATATTTAACTTACTAGAGAAACTAATGGGCCATCAACCAAATTAAACTAGCCCAAAAAATAACTTTTGGGCCGCACACTAAGGTCATTTGTATTCATGTTATATATTTTTTGTTTTCATGGTGTATTCATGTTTTTGATGTTTATTTATATTTTTTCATGAATAAAATATGTGTATTCATGTTTTTTCATGGTGTATTTATGAAAAACATGGTCGATTAATTTATTCATGTTTTTTAGGATCGATTAAAAACATGGTGTATTCATGTTTTTCTTTTTCTTTTTATTAATTTAGTCATGTTTTCATGTTTTTCCGATTAATTTATTCATGTATTTTCATGAATAAAACATGGTGTGTTCATATTTTTTAAATAAATCATACTGTATTCATGTTTTACGTAAATTCACAAAAATTAAGGATTTAAAAATTCACGAAATTAAGGGGAGAGGTTTAGAATATATCCATTAAAGATTCAGAAATTGAAAATGGAAAATTCTCCTAATTCCTATCCATTAATCATCCCATGATTTTAGGTAACTGCAATTATTATAATCCCACTAATTTAGGAAGAGAATATGCACCCACATATGAATATCTTATTAAAAGGGTAATATAGAAAATTCACTATCTAAAAGGATGAAAATATAATTGTTCAAAAAGTACAGGATGAATACTTATGTGGGATGAGATCTGAGGATGGATATTTAAAAACTCTATTAATTTATTCTGTTGTTGCTCCACTAAAGACACGCACTAGCCGAAATAAAGATTAAAGAAAAGCTTCACTAACAGTAATACTAGCACCGAATAAAGATTAAAGAAAAGAAAGAAAGTTCACTTACTTACCTTTAATAACGAGGCGAGAAAGAGGAGAATTAGAGAAACAAAAGTTGAGTTCAATTTTTTCAACTTTGGCTGTTCAGTGACTTGGCGTCGAAGAATCTCAAGCAGGGCCGACCATCTGTGACGGAGATTAGAGAAACAAAACTATTTGTGGTCCAATGTAATGGCCTGAAAGTTGATGGGTATTTCTCCTTCAAATTAAGTTAGGGTTTACACTACGTGGTCTACACCAAGTATTGAAAATTTGGGGGCCAGTAAAATCGCAATCCCATCCCCTTTTTTATTTTTTTCCTGCTATATGCCCTCCTAGTTTGCCCTTCTAATTTTTGCCCTTCTAATTTTCTTTTTATCTTTTTTTTACCTCAGGCATAGAACACCTTCTGTTTTTGCCCTCCTAATTTTTTTAAGTATCATAATTTTTTAAAGCGGGTGAAAACCAGATATTTTCAATTCTTTTTGATTTTATAAATTTTTTTTGGATTAGGCCCCTAAATTTTTTTCCTGTAGGATTTCTATTTTTTTTATATATTTACAAGATTTTTTTTGTTGCCCCTTGCCAAGGGTGCCTGAGCCCGTCGGCTTGTAGGGCTTACTCCCTGGTCGGCCCTGGTTAAGATTTGTAGGAGTTCGGATTAAATCCAAGCCATCCATATGGAGATGGATGGTCGAAGTGGCTGCACTACACGGTGTAGTGCGGCGGTTGCACTACAGCCCCTCCCATTTCGTACTGAATTGGTACGGTTTCATAATAAATTAAGAACCAAATCAATGCCTATGGGTTATGAATTTGGAGGACCATATTAACCCATAAAGTTCGTAGAACCAAACCATTATAATTCGATTCCGTTATGGTTTTGAACCAAATTTTGCTTGAAACTGAGGTATTATATTCATAAATTATTTAAAGTACTTAATTATAATTGCATAGATAAATTAAATCAAAAATTAATTATGTCAAAATCGCAAAAACTCAAGAACATCAACTACTAACTTACTGTAGAATAGTAGGATACCAACCATTAAAAAAACTTCAAGTCTTGAACTAACAAAATGAAATAATCAAATAATTTTGCATCACTCAAAAGCAACTACAAATACCAGATAACGTCCCCGCTTGTTAGCACTTGTAATCCAACTTATTTTCTAGCTTATTTTTGTTTTAAAAAAACTAATGAAGAGTGTTTCTTACCAATTATGAATAACCACTTATTTAGCTTTTCTAGCTTATTTGACCAAAAAAAAGCTAGATTGTTTAAAGTTCTAATTTGAAATTTTTTTGCTTAATTTTATAAGTTGTTAGAACATAAATGGACAAAAGAATCATAAAGTGAATAAGTTATTCTTACTCAAGTTTTAAGGACAATCTAAACATTTCGTTCATAAAAAGTTATTTGACAGTTTATTCAAGCAAACAGATTAGTATAATTTTTTTACAACTTATAAAAAGCTATAACAAATACTTTTATAATTTATTTAAGCGAATAATCTAAAAAGCTATAACTTCTAAGTTCTAGCAAACAAGGTCATTAAACGTCTGACTTTAGTTAATTGACTATGGCTTAGCCTATATTCGATTGATTATAGTAGATTGAAATCGATGATGCACTAAACTAATCAAATGAATGTGAGAGAACAACTAAGTATAACCTAGGAGTAGATTATAAGGGTATTTTCATAATTGTGTAATGGTTTCGGTTTAGTTCGGTTATTATATTATATAAAATATAAACCGAAACCGAACCGGCCAACACAGTTAAATTTTTGGGTTAAAAATTGTTCCAACCGGCCCGGTTTGGTTCAGTTGGAATTGTCATCATCCTAATAAAGTTTCGCGGCTAAAATAACAGGAATAACCCCTCGTCGGTCCAGCTTGCTATATTCTTCCCCTCTCCGGTTCACTCTCACTCTCTCTCTTCAACCTGACAACCATCAACGCACTTCAAACCTTGTAGATCCTCCAGCAATCATGGCTGCCCGCATTGCCGTCTCCGGCAACTCTCGACCCTCCTCCATTACTCCACTATTTTCCGATGACCCCTCATTGGCGACAACTACCGCCCCAATATTTATCCCTCTCCAACACCAACCTCAAATTACTAATTTTTACTTCAACTGCGTCGATTCTGCTTCAAGTACGTCGATTGTGCAAAACAATCCGTTCGCGGCATTTGCTTCCTTAACTCTTAGAAGGGCTAATCCGTACGGGCCAATTGCTCTGGCCAGTGGACGATGGAATTGGTTCGCAGCTCAGCTTAGTAGAGGTTCGTATAAACTGGTCCGGACACCTTATAAAAACTGTAGCATGTCCGGTCTGAAATTGAAGGTATTCCATGAGTAGCATTATACAAGAATGAGATTAAATTCTAGCACGTCCGGTCTGAAATTGAAGGTATTCCATGAGTAGCACTATAAATGAGATTAAATTCTTTCCACCGGCGACTGGAAAATTCTTCTTTTTCACCATCGCCTTTTTCGTTTTGTTTATTGTTGATCAGAATCGTTCATCTTAGACCCTATATAGTAGTGTATCTACGCACAAATTAAACTTGATTGGACATCAATGTGAGCATCAAAAATTCGAATTTTGTTTTGTAAAATAAAATGGGATTTTGGACCCATTTTGACCTAGAAAACATCAAAATTGGAGAATTATTATTTCACGTAAACTTGCAGCCCTTTATACCAACTTTGCAACCCAATTTGAAATGCCTCAATCGGATATTTCGTTAAGTTCGGGTGTTTATAGGAAATCTTTTCAAAACAACTTTTAAAGTTGTTCGTTTCTTGTTCAAAAGCATATAATCGAAGTCATGAACAAACTTGATTTTAAAAAAAAAAAAGAAGAAGAAGTCATGGGCAAACAAATTAAATGGCCCAACTTTTGAGATGTCACCAAAATTCCGCTACGACATCTATTGCAAACGTGTTCTTTACTTTTCAATGAAAGCGCAGCTGCAATACAAAGAAAAACATGTGGGATACGTCTTTGGGTTCTAACCCATATTGAATCCATTCCCAACCCATTTAAACCCGTGTGATTATGAGTTTACATGGGCTCAACCCATATAAACCCATTATGGTATTGACTTCAAAAGCCACAAATCCTCTTCCCAACAATTTTCTGACTAAGTAAAAGAATAACTTATTGGGAAAACAATACATTGTAATAATGGATCTACTTTTTTATGCTTTACAAGCGTGTTACTTACGCATTACACGGGCACGGGCCCTAGCTTGAAAAAATGTTGGGTGGCCAAACCAAAGAGGCCACCTTGCTGGCTTTGCCTTAGGGCTGGGCTTGCTTGAAAGGTCAGTGCTTGGGGTCTTTTTGTTTGTTTGTTTGTGTGAAAATGTATGTGATGTGGTTCACCTGAACTTCAGGATACTCATTCTTGATGTGAACATTTAAACCTCTCATCTAACTTTGATGTCAATTGAATAACCAAAACATCATGAGTTTACTGCATTGTACCATATGCGGCGGGTGGAATACTGGTTACGGAAGCGGTAACACATGGGCAAAACTATGTGGAGAATCGGTTTATGTTCCTTCGAGGAATGGCTAGAAAACTGGGCCATTTCTCAAGAGGGATGGGACTCATGTGTTGTGGTTCTGTTGGTGACAATGGTGTACAGTGAGAGGCCTTTTCTTGGAAGGTTTAGTTTTGGTTGTGTATTTTGTCACTTATAATTGCTGACAAAAGCATAACCCATTGGTTGGTTGATCCAACGGCAGACGGATGAAGGGTGTTTAGTGTAATGCCAGTAATAAATCTCATGGAGGGAGATCTCATTTCCGTGCCTCAAGGGTATGGACGTCTGAGTTGCAAACCTCTGGGCTGTCAATGAAGTTTACCCTTACTCAATACGTTCTCTAGCATCCTTCGAACAGATCGGATATATACAGGATCAGATTAGTTGGACATTCAGTGGCCACGCGATTAAATCATAGTAGTTCGTTTCCTAAAAATGAATTGACGGCAAGAATAACTTCGTGAAAAAGACCTCTTTTAACTAATTATAACTGTCTTGTGACTACTAAGTTCCGCCAACTGCTTTTGTTAATTGGTCAATGGTGATTGTATTTTGCAGTATGAAGGTGCAGTGAAAGAGGATGGAAGGGGCCCCACAATCTGGGACGTATTTTCACGCACCTTCGGTAAGCATTTCATCATCAGAAAAGAATTAAAACAAGATACCCTCTTAATTGGTGTATTGTACGCCCAATTTTTCTCTTTCTTTTTTTGCAGGAAAGATTTCTGATTTCAGCAACGCTGATGTTACCGTAGACCATTATCACCGATTTCCAGTAAGTCTGACGAATAGTTGGGCTTTTAACACCTGCTAGATAGCCTAAAAAAGTATTGAGAAGAGTACCTAGTATTTGAATTATGTGGACTGATTTCATTCTTGGTTGTAGCCCACATCAGACGATACTTTTCATCTCTTAGGTATTATGGTCTGTGAATGTTATGGATAATCCCATTGTGGCTTTTAACGGTGCTACACTATCCAGTAAATATCCAACAAGTATTGAAAATTTGAATTTTGCGCGACAAATACATCTCTTTATGGGCCCACGTCACATCAACTTTGAATATACACCATGCATTTCACTTTCTAATCATTTTTCTTTATGAAAATTCTGGATACGCAACTATTGGTATGTGCAACTGATCTTTACGAAAGAGGAAATCAGACTGTAGTTTTCCAGATGTGGTCGTTCGTGAAAACAACCAAAAGAGCTATGGTTCTGGCAATAGTTCCCATTTCTTCTTTTCAATTGTCTGTTTCTCTTTCTTGCTCAAATCTATATTTTACGTGTTTGTGTTTGTGTGAAATAGGAAGATATACAACTTATGAAGGATATGGGAATGGATGCATACAGACTCTCCATTGCCTGGTCCAGGATTTTCCCTAGTAAGTTTCCTTGCAATAATAACGAAAGATGGACTTCATCAACATAGTATATGTCTATACCCTATGCCATTTTCCTGATCCAAAGATAGGTTTAAAACAACTAAGGAAGTTTTTCTTACTCTCTATCTTGGTTTAATAGATGGAACTGGAGAAATCAATCAGGCAGGAGTTGATCACTACAACAGTGTCATCGATGCTTTACTAGCTGCTGGTATCGCCTAGTTGATTTCGTTTCTCCCTCTATGAATAAATCACATTGAACCTTAAGTGGTGTTTCCCACACATATTCACGTCTCTCCTCCTCATCGAGATGATATAAATGTGTTCTATTGGTATACACATAAGTGCAGGAATTGAACCGTATGTTACAATCTACCACTGGGACCTTCCTCAAGCCTTGGAAGACAGATACAATGGATGGCTTGACCCCCAAATCATGTACATCGACTCTCTTCTAAATAATAATTGAAAAATCAATGCTAGATAAGTAAGACAAAAGTTTTTTGATTCCTTTCTTTTGTCAGATTGGACTTCACAACCTATGCAGAGACATGCTTTGAGAAATTCGGCGACAGAGTGAAGCATTGGACTACATTCAACGAACCTCATACGATTGCCACACAAGGATACGATACAGGTCTCTTTGCTCCAGGAAGGTGCTCCATCCTTCTTCACCTCCTCTGCAAGGCTGGAAACTCTGCAACCGAGCCTTACATAGTTGGCCATAATCTTCTTCTTGCTCATGCAACTGTGGCAGATATTTACAAAACAAAATACAAGGTATTGGCAGAGGATTTTGAAATACAAGATATTGGCTAAGGATTTTGTCAAGAATAAATGGAGTTTTGCAAGAGTTCAATGACGCGGAAGGAAGATGCAATATGCAACTAATTCTATCCCCCACATAGAACTATGTGTTTATAATTTCGGTCGTCAAGTACGCATGCTACTAGTTTAACAAAATATTTTGTTATTTAATTGTTGGGCAGCAAAAGCAACATGGATCTCTCAGCATATCATTTAACGTCATTTGGTATGAACCAGCAACAAACTCCATTGAGGACATTGAAGCAACGCAAAGAGCACAAGATTTTCAGTTAGGCTGGTATAAAACTTCGTCACCTTTGCTCATGTAGTTTCTAGAGCTAATTGAGCAGAGAAAATAATTTTGTTTGCATGTAGTGAAGATATAAATGATTTCTACATTATCAGTACAGCGCACATGTTCTTTTTCCTTCCAGAAGTACCTCTTGTCCATTCACGAAAAGGATTTTAAAACGAAATGCGTTCTTGTGGTTTTTGGTGACAGATAGTTCAATTTCTCTGTAAACGTAACTAAAAATACATGTTCTAACATGAGTTGATACTAATACTATGTTGCCTATATTACAGGTTTCTTGATCCTCTGATCTTTGGCGATTATCCAAGCTCGATGATAGATAGAGTTGGAAGCCGATTGCCCAGATTTACGAAAGCCGAGTCTGCTCTTCTAAAGGGGTCCTTGGATTTTGTGGGAATAAATCACTACACAACATTTTATGCCTGGCATAACTCCACCAACATAGAAGAAGTCCTTCTCCATGATACCACATCAGACTCTGGTGCCATTACCCTCCGTAAGTGCTTTCCATTCCCTATTCCATATATCTCGCTGGCTCGTTTATTCTCAAGTTTTACTTGATGCAGTGAGTCAGTGACATAAGGTCTAACTATTTGTTGTGTCACTTTTATTTTTCAGCATTCAGAAATTTAAAGCCCATAGGAGCCAAGGTATGTCATCTGACTAGAATACTATGTAATATCACTGGGGCACTTCAAGTGCAACCAGTAATTGGATTTGCTGCAGAAAATTTTCAAAAAACAAAACGAAAACAAAAGGACGACACGAGTGATGGCAACCAGATTCAAACTAGTTTCTCTATTACTACATATTTAAGTTCCTAGTTATGATTCGATTCGCAGCCTTTCCGTTTCCTTTGTTACCAATTTATGTTCGACGTAAAAGCTTTTTCATCGATTTCTAATAGATTACCTGATGTTAGGCAAATGCCATATGGTTGTACATAGTTCCAAGTGGGATCAGAAAGTTAATGAATTACATCAAGCAGAAGTATGACAACCCTCCAGTCATCATCACTGAAAATGGTAGGCCTCTGAGTCCTACTTTCTGTTCTTTTGAATGATAGTATTGTGTATTGAGCCCTTGTTTGGCTATTACTGTTATGCCCTTTCAGTCCATTTTTAAGTGTCCCCTACGAAAATCCGTGCAATTATCGGATCGAGGGCTAAAGTACTTCCGTGCACAATTTCGAGCCCTTGTTTGGCTATTACTGTTATGCCCTTTCAATCCATTTTTAAGTGTCCCCTACGAAAATCCGTGCAATTATCGGATTGAGGGCTAAAGTACTTCCGTGCACAATTTCGAAAAAAATTTTTGGCACCCAATTTAAAGTACGAGTACTAATTGAGATGTGAATTTTCGTAAGTCGATAATAAGATCAGCTAATTAGTACTTTAAATTAGTGCCAATTTTTTTTTAAAAAAAAATTATGCATGGAAGTAGTCCCCTCCCCCATTGCACTTCTTTCAGTAGGGGACAATTAAAAAGAGACGTAGGGAGTGCTAGTTAATGTTTTAACTAGTTGGATTCCATTGAGTATGTTTGTTCTATAATTTTCCTTATATGCCCGTGATTCCCTTCGATACTATCACGTGTACATCTTTGATTTTCATGAACTTACGAAATTTTGGTGACATAATTCCTAAAATTTCAAGTCCAACTTCGGCCTAACAATCATGAACAGGGTGGGTGTAAAAACCATGACAAGCTAAACAGTCTTCCCTTTGCAGGAATGGATGATCCAAATAGCCCATTCATTCCACGTAACAGTGCCCTGAAGGATGAGAAAAGGATCAAGTACCACAACGACTATCTCTCAAACTTGTTAGCTTCTATAAAGTACGTATCGAGTTGCCCTTTTTTCCCCGGTTGGCTTGTTTTTGTATCCTCTGAAGTTTTTAATTTTGAGAATTAGAGAGCTAAAAGTTTTTAATCTGACAAAGCCCACTAAAACAGAACGATAGATAAAAAGTTTGAATTTTTCATCTTCTTTTTAAAAAAAATTCTTAAATTCGGTCAATAGTTTTTTAGTTTTCCAACTCCTCTCGTCGAGACCAATCCAATCATTAACTTTTTCCAGACCTGAAATCTAAGGGTGAAAGAGCTAATATGTTACGGATTTCACCAAATTGCAGGGAGGATGGATGCAATGTCAAAGGTTATTTCGTGTGGTCTCTATTAGATAACTGGGAGTGGTCTGTTGGATTTGGTTCCCGTTTCGGTCTCTATTTTGTGGATTACCATGATAAGCAGAAGAGATACCCTAAGGATTCGGCCAAGTGGTTCAAGACTTTCTTGGCTTCTGAGGAGGAAAATCAGCAGCGCGACATACAAACTCACCAACCACATATCGAACCTCTGCTCTCTCACGTACATGTGGAGCTTTGAGAGGGGTGAGGCTGGATTTGTAGTTGGTCGGTACGTACTGAACATTTTCAGAGGACGGCAATGCTACATACGTACGTACACACCCACCAACCACAGTATATATATTATGAAAAAAAAAACACTCTACATGTGAAATTATTGTATTATGGGAATATTCTTTGGTTATGGGAACTTTAATTTCTGGTTATGATGAACGGAAGATCGGTCATAATTTTTTTTTTATGTGCAATAAGGCATTCAACAGTTGGTAACTTACTTAGTTTGGTGCTCAAGTGGAATCCGTTATCAATTTGTGTAAAAGTGATCAGGTGTTCAGACGCTCTTTTTTTAACATCTGCATTCTTTAATTATTAGGGACACATCAGGTGTGACACACCTCAGCCACACCCCTCTCACATACATGGTCCCGGGCTCCACTTATATGTGAGAGGGGTGTGGCTGAGGTGTGCCAATTATTCCGTTCCCACAAAGATATGACATTGTCTTGTGTTTGAAAAAGTGAGCAAGTGGAAGGATGTTTTGTGTGTGTGTGTGTGATGCAGGGTGTCCGGAGTCAACTTGCGCGCACCTCAAACTAATCCCTACAGTCCATTCTCTAGCCGTTTCACACGCTTACGCATGAAAGTGAGGTGGTTTGCAAAGAGTTGTTGACAAAAAAATTGAATCCGAAAATAGACCAACAAACAGAGACGGAGGAGTAATATGAATACTAGGTCATGTGCAATGGTCATGTAAAAAAACCCATTTGAGTTCACAAATTAATCTTGGTAACAGACTAATATTATACATGAATTAAGGACGTAATCTGATTTGGACACATGAGTGATGGATTATCGAAAAAGTAAAGTGATTCAAGACAAACTTGAATCCGGCGTACAAAGATAGATCAGGCATGAAACAATAGTTAGACATCCATTCCTGCCGTCAAACCGCGAATCCAGTTCAATCTGCAGGTTTAATTTCCTACTTTTTTTCCCTCTGAGGGATATGGGTTATTGAGGCTGGGCTTCCACTCTCTCCTCCACCCTTACTTTTCCCCTCTGATTTATTCTCTCTTCCCATTCCAAATGCATCCATCGCCTTCTCTTTCAATTCACCAATAATCTTCTCTTTGATCTTACCTCTCTTTGGAGGCAATCGAAACTTCTTCCCCTCTACGATCTTGGTTTCTTGAGTTTCCATTTCTTGCCTGGCAGAAACTGCAGAAGTAGCAAAACAGAGTGTCAGAAGAAACAGAGATGAAATTTGTTTCTTGGAAACAGAATGGCAAACAAAACCTCTTTGGAATTACTGACAGAACGAGCCACCTCTGCTAAATGTTGCCCTCAATTATGTACATATATAGTATATTGTAATAAGTGGGTGTGGGTGTGGGTGTGGGTGTGGGTGTGGGGGGCTGGTTGGAGGAGTATAAGCATCCAGTCAAAAGGATTCACTGTGAGCTTCACTTTTGTGGATGAATATTTTCTGGGTATCGTTTTCGAACTCCCTTTTTACCATTCACGCTCACTCTATTTTTTTTGTTTATATTCACATGAATTTGCTACATTATCCCTTGATATGTGAAAAAAGTGAACCGGGTAATATGGTAGTTTCACATGAGTTTCAAAAAAAAAAAAAAAACGTGCGGGAGGGATGGTAAAACTTAGGTGGAAAAATCAGTATCCTATTTCGGAGGTTTATTGATATGCAATACTCCTCAAAAGCACTTTCAAGGAGAGGGTGTTTGGATAATATGCGTATAATACATTTTTCGGAAGAGTTTTGTGAGCAAAGAATACATAATTAAAATCCCGAAAGCTCTTATAGAGATTATTTTGGACGTTACACGAGCATTCTGCAATTCATTTCTGATTCTGCATCAAGAATAACCAAAATTAGTTAATGGGGTGGCCTAACAGGCCCTTAAGAACTACAGTCAATCCAATGTCTTGTCAATCCGGATGTTTCCTCACTCCTTGTGAGTTGTTATCCACCCCAAATTTAAACCATTTAAGGAAGGGGGGGACCAGCTCTGCAGCAACTGCACAGCACGTGTTGTGCGCAATCTCGTCCGTTTTATAGTGTTTTGAATGATGTGAATTTAAATACAAATTTTTTTTAGAAAAGAGTTAATAAATTTTTTTCCAAAAAAGCTTTATTTAAATCCGGTCCAACTCTTCTCTGAATTTTTTTTATTTAAATCCAGACCATTTAAAATACATACGAACAGTTGAGATTTGGCACAGCAGGCCCCTGCTTCCTTTAAGGGCCACAAAATCTTTTTTGCTTGGGCCCATGTAGCATGAGTACAAGATAATTTTCCGAGACCAGCTTTATGCTTTGTTTGGATTGATGTTTGAATTTTTTTTTTGAAAAATAGTAGGGTTAATAAGTGGAGAGAGATAGAGAGAGAAATGTTGAGAGTAGGGGGAATCTAGGGGGAATTTTTAAAAAAATGCTTTTTGAATCCTAAAGAGAACAAGGCATTAGATTCTTTAACTCAACTTTGTTAACTATAGGAGCCTAAGTAAGCCGAGCCGAGCCACGACCAGCACACAACGGATTGAGCTCCGAACTGTTTGTGAGCAGTTCAGTTTTTTTCAGCCCTAATTCCGATACCATTTGTAATTGATCGTAGTATCAACAATAGCTCCTAATTTAATTCCTTAATTTGTCATGAATATTGTATACATGGATCAGAAAAACCCAATTTAATTTTTTTGAAATTCTCCAACAACAAATTTCCTTTCTTAATCTGCCCCTCGAGTTGAAATTCTGGCTCAGCCACTGTTTTGCGGGTTGAATTGGTTCGGTTTAGTGGGTTAATCACGACCACAAGATAACTTTCCTGTGCCAAATACGACGTCGACTAGGCCCGGTTCAGCGATTAAGACGTACCGGACCGGATGGGTTCTTCAACGATATCGGGCTCCTTCTTCGAACCGTCCAGTGACGTCGTCTACAAAAGCACGAACCGTACCTTTTTGTCAAACCTCATCGTCCAGATCCCCAATCTCAACCTCGTGCCAATCGACCTTCAATTCTCTTGAAATCGACCTTCGAATCCTCAAATCAAACCTTAAATTCGTTCGATTCTCGTCATCCTCTACCGATTGATCCATTTTTCAACCCCATCCGTTTATTTTTCGCAATTCTAGGGTTAGGGTTTCAGTGCCCGCCGGATAAAGCATCTAGCCCATCGATTTCTCAATCATCTGTTTCAATTGCTACGATTGTTGTATATAGGTTCGTTTCTCTCTATTGGCTAGTCCTGATTTTGTAGATTATTTTCATCCCTTTTGTGCATAGGGTTTCAAGGTGTTCGATTTCTTTTTTGGGCTTGCGTGGATCTGTAAATTTCTTGAGGGTTTTGGTGAGTGTCGTCGTTAATTATCCTTCCTGTTTATTTTGATGATAAATTTTGTTCGTTTCTTTAGGGCTAGGCTTTGTTCTTCTATTAACCCAATTGGTTTGGGAATCCCAGATTCTATCTAAAATTATATTTTTTTCTCGTCTATATACGTATTTAATTACGTAAATTTTCGTGTATATTTTAATTTGTATTTTTGTTTTTATTCTCAAAGTTTCTTTATTTTTTAAATGAAGGGAAATATTGTAATTTATTTAGAATCTGTAAAGGAGAAATACATTGGGGAAAAGGAAACAAACATTGCTGCTCTAGTGTGGTTAGTAAATGCTAGCACTTACAACATAAACAGACATGCAAATACATGTACGTGCATATGAATTCTCATGTGTGAATTGCTTGAATTGCGTTGCTTCGCACCTCCGCGCACATGCTTGGCCATAATTTCCATTTTACGGGCTGCTTCGATATTAAACTTCGATGATTAAGTGAGCTACCAAATACATATGAGAAGAGATGTTTGGACGTAGACGTTTCCATTAGAAGTGTCTGCTGATATATGTGAACATAAAAGTACTGTTGTCATCCATAATAGCCCTATTTACTTGTATGTAAGATATGATATCTCACTTACTGTCAAAGCAGAGTGCTGCGGTATTTTTGTTTATATCATTTAAAGCATGTTTAGCTGCCTTTGATTGTGGCAATTGTGTTATTGTTTTCATATGTTGCAATAATTTAGGGAAAGCCTTGTGTACATGATGCCCCGTGATGGAATCTTTTTGGGACTTCTTATTTTCAGTTATTTGAAAACATGAATTGCTCCTGCCATAACTGTTCTAGACTTTTATTTGTTTGGCAGTATGTGTGGCAACTACCCAAATGGGTGGATCTGATTCTTTCCACCCTTGAATGCCTAGTGTAAGTTGGTGTCAGGCTCCAGACATAAAATGCTCACATTCGAATAATTTCTTTTGCATATTACGTTAAATAACGTTATTGTACTACCCTAATTAGCTTTTTTGCATTGTAATTTCCTCTTTAATACTAGTACAGTTAGTATTTGAATTGTTAAGGATTGGTCCATGGGTGAATGGCTCAAGTTGGTCGCAGTTTTAATAGGTTGCGGTTCCTGAATGGGTTTTTCTTCTTTCCGAATGACTAGTACCAATAAGTGGGTTGTTGCTATGTTCTTTTTGGATCATAAGCTGGGCGCCAGATATGGTAGCTGATAGAGGCCTGAATCGGGATACTGATTCAATCACTTATTTGGTGGTTGTGGCCTTTCCTTTTTTTTTTTTGGTCGATTTGGGTTAGGTTGCTTGGATGTGAGGGGGATGAGGACCATACCTCTGTGTCGTATTGCTGCAAAAGGAACATACAAAAAGAAAATAGGGAGGAGGCTTTACTGGGAGATATAAACTCTCCCTACCTACCTGTTCTAGCTTCTAAACCATATTGGTCCTGTAGTCGAGAATGTATTTTAGTGGTCCAATGGAGAGGTATCTAGGTATGGCTTAAACTTTAGGTATATGATTATGATGGATGACGTAGCGTTGGAGTTTGAGTGTACTTGTAGTATTGAGTTGCTGAGGTGTAATGCTAATTTGTGAATGAAATCGCAACATACAGCATCCTCGAATTCGCAGGGTGTTGGCCCAAGGAAACTTGTGAGGTCCGGGTTTGGATACAAAGGTAATTATGTTAGTATTAGAACCAATAGTTCCTTTCTTGGAGTTCCACATGGGAGGAAACATTATTACAAGAGCAAAGCCACATTGATAACTACTTTCTCCAGAAAAAAAGGTTTGTTGATGTTGAAGCATTGCCAATTACAAAATTGGCAACTGTTTGCTTAATCATAATTTAGAAAAGTTTTTTTTAAGCTTAAAAACGTAGTACATCTCAACACAAGAAAATGATTTGAAATAGAATTCTATACTTGGGGATTGTTTTTTTTATCATGACTTATTGGCTTTCTTTTTTCCCCATGGAAATATTCCTGATACGTCGAGTTGTCGACACCGATATTGGAAACAATAAAAAGATCCCCATATTAAATGTTTGAAGGTGTTACTGTTCAGGAGCTTATTTGGATCTTTTTCGAATTCTTATGAAAGTTGCCACTTTTAATTTCCCTAAGGGTGCGTATTTTCAGCTTTTCATTAGTCCCAATATTGTGCTAGTACTTCAATCTGTTTTTGTGACACAATATATGGTACGTGATGACACAACTCAAACTATAGTTGCTACTTTGGTGATAACTTTGATTCGGTACATCCTACATTCTTTGACATGTGGGGAGTTGCGCTTTGCGTTTAGGTATTGGTTGTTGCGTCTTGGTATTGGTTGTTTCAGTCTTGACCCTTTTTAATGTCTAGGAACAACTGGTGGAATAAAAACTGGGTGATTGTAAAACACCAAAGTATTGATTTCTTTTGGAAGCCATTTTTCTGCACTAATATGTGTGAATTCTTTTCATTGTTCATCAGGTTTTTTTGAACCCTTAGTTGTCTAATGCAGGTCCAAATGGGATTGAAAAGACCTTTTGATGAGGAAGAGTTTCAGGAGTTTCCCCTTAAGCATCCAAAACAAGTCGATTATGGCAACAAGCTGACCTCATTGGACGAAATTTATCCTTGTTATGAACCTACTCAAAAGGTTGATATTCCAGGTAAGAGTCAAGTCTTTTCTGAAGTTGAGATTAGCTGCACAACTGTTCTAGGGGCTTAAAGCCGTGCACTAATTTGTGCTACACTCTTTAATTAGCAAAAGTCCATTGCTAATAAGATTAAAACAAAACAAATTTAACCTTGTTGGATGGTTTCAAAAGATTTGGTTTCACATGACGTTTAGGATTCGGAAGCATTCTTGTGAAGAAGAGTAATGAGCATTTTAGTTTTGGCTATCTCACTTTTGACCTGTGGCATAGTGATTTATGGCGTGCTACAAACTCGACTAAATCATATATCCTTCCTGATTACCATATTTCACCAGTGATATTTACTTTGATATTGATATGAGTAGGTGAAGGTGGGGGCTTGTTTTATAAGTATAAATCGCGTGATTCGCATGATGGATTCGAGGAGGACGGCAGAAACATGGTCTCATATCTTTCTGACGAAAGGTTTGAAACCAGTGCTCCCTTGTCATGGGTCACCAGCTGTAGTACTAGCAAGGAAGATGCTTCCTCTGGCACCACTGTTTGCTCCTCTCTTTCTTCAAGATACCTTGATTTGTACTTTCCAGCCAAACCAATTGTTCAGATTGAGACTAAATATTCATCATTGTGGGATGGCTCTCCTAGAAAACAGGTTCCTATCGGACAAAATCATCAAGCTGATGTTTCTGAGTGGGACCCACTTTCAGTGGACAAATGTTATTTGAGTTCAGGTCACGAACTGATGGGTGAATGCATCCTTTGGATGCCTGATCAAGAATTGTCTGCTCAAAGTGGAATTAAGGCTGGAGATAGTAGAAAGGACTGTCTGTGCGCTGACAAGGGTTCCATAAGATGCGTGCGACAGCATGTCCAAGAAGCAAGGGAAAGGCTAAGAGAAACCCTTGGGCATGAGAAATTTAGGCAGTTAGGGTTTGGTGATATGGGAGAGGAGGTATCGAAAAAATGGACTGAAGAAGAACAATGTGTCTTTGATGAAGTTGTGTACTCCAATCCTGTTTCATATGGTAGAAATTTTTGGGAGCACCTCTCCGAGGTCTTCCCATGTCGAACAAAAATGGAAATCGTCGGATATTATTTTAACGTATTTATGCTCCGTAGGAGAGCAGTTCAGAACAGATCTAACTTTCTGGATATCGACAGTGATGATGATGAGGAGCAGGGAATTGATGCAGGTCCACCGGGAGTTAAACAAGAAGACTTTAGCATAGACTACGAAGATGTATCCCATGATGATGATGATGATGACGACGACGGCAGTGATTGTGATGGTGGAAATAGCGAGGAAAATTGCTGTACCACTGAAAATGATGTGGGGAGAAGTATTTTCCACCATGTGGGTACAAATTTGGATAATTGTGCTCAAAATGGCTCGGCTGATAGGTTAAGCCCTAGTCATTTTCTTGAACCATGTTATGCTAAAGTGTGGGAAGCCTGGCACCCGATGAGTCCGTTAAAAGGCTTTGATCTTCTGTCTACTGGGAAGATGATTGAAGAGATATTCGGTTCTTGCACTCAGAATAGCAAGCTGTGTGATGATTAAGGCATTAGCTAGTGTCTCAACGGGATGATCTCTCTCCCGCATTTTGCAGCATCTATTTGGAATGTGCCGCAGTAATGAGGGACAAAATCAAAGTTTCGAGAAGTTCATTTTCTGCTCAACCATAAAAGCCTCTAGTTATTCTGTGCAAAACCATTTTTCCAAATTTGAGGGTTTTTTAAGTTGGGGTTTACGTCCTATGGAGTCTTTCCATACCTGCAATGCTAACCTTTTGTCGTATATAAGTTTGTGTTGTTGATACAAGAACATCAGAAAGTCAAGAATTCCCTCCTGGATGTTATGAGCTTGTACTGTTTGACTGTGTTCTACCCTTTTTTTCTTTTCTTTTCTTTTCTTTATTATTATTGGCATGGAAAAGCTGGGAGTTTGGTCACTGTTTTGATCTCGAACCCACTTTTTCTAATTTTTTCTCCAAATATAACTTTGGTGATTAAGAATAAGTTGCTAGTATTAATTTTAGTTAATAGAAGGGACTCACAATTTGATGAGTGATGTTTAATCTCCATATTTGATGAGAGAGAAAGGTTGCAGGTGGAGTGGAGTGCAGTTGCTCTTATGCACATGGGCAGAGTTCGATTCCTGAAACACCCATCCTCTTCCTCAAATCCCCTAGGATAGGGTAAATTAGATTTAACAAATAAAAAAAAAAATTGAGAGAGGAAGGTTCATCAAATTTGGTGCTCTCTTTTGGTGGGCGGGTCAAGAGCATATTTTTTCAACATTGCTCATCAAAAACTTGAAAGATAGTACTTCAATTTGATGAGTGGGTTGGAGATGCTTGCTTCTATTGTTGCTACTACCAAACTAGAATCTCATTGAAGTTCATTAAAACTTTTCATGTTTTGGTGAGTTTCCCTTGTTAAAAATGCCAATCTGGGGGAATTTACAGTTCACTTCCATGTTCAATCTTGCTCATCTTTTTCTCTTTTTGGCTAAGTACAATCTTGCTTATCTAATACAGACAGTCGTATGAGGTTGGGGTCATTGTTACTGTCTTAGGTATACCCCCAACTATTATGACTCAGCAATGCATTTTGAGTAAAATAAAAAGCTTAGGCTCCGTTTGTTTTGATGTAAAATATATGTAAAATATTTTTTCAGAAAACAAACTTCAAAACATTTATTTTTTGGTGTTTGGTTGACACTTGAAAATATTTTCAGAAATCAACAAAATAGTGTAGAGAGAGAGAACGGGGGAAGGGGGGCTCAAACGGTGGAGAGATATGAGATTATTAGAATTGAACGTGGGTCAGGACTGACAATTGAGGAAACTGATTAGTAAGAATTGCAATAGAAGGCAGCGAGTTTATTTCGGAAAATAACTTACGGAAAATTTAAGGGTAAGTCATTTTCATCCAATTGATGAAAATGTTTTCCATGTAAAATATTTTCCTCATTTTTGACACAACCAAATACCGAAAAATAGGTAAAACATTTTACAGGAAAATATATTACGTCCAAACAAACGGAGCCTTAATGCTTGCAAAATGGATGCATTTGTCTCAGCTAAAGATAAATCAAATTTAGCATTGGGTAGGGCCCCTTAAATCCTCTATACCGAAAATCTCTTGTACCCACCCCTGTATTTCGGGTTTTTAGATAGTGTGAGAATTATTTAGTATTTTTTTAATTAAAATTGTTATGCGATCCAACAGTCGCAAATGCACCGCTACAGAGGTATGGAGTGATTTGGGTGAACCTCATGGTAGGGACAGGTTAAGAGGGACCGGGGGGGGCGGCTGTCCCTTGAAGGGACAGCAGCGTGCTGTCTCGGCCGATAGGGCCCCGCTCCGGTCTCACTCCAACGACCGAAAACGTTCACTTCGTTGAGCTCGTTGAGTTGAATGAGTATGCAAAAAATCAGTTTGATCGGATATCTTTAAGTGCCTGATCGGAACACATATAACTTTCCAATAATGGGTTCTATTAGATGTGATTTAGTGTTTCGGATCTATTCTTTTGAAGACGAAAAGGTTTCAATGAGGCACTTAATGATATCTGATCGAGCTGATTTTTTAAATATTTGTTCAACTCGAGGAGCTCTACAAAGTGAACGTTTCCGATCGTTGGAGCGAGACCGGAGCGGAGCCCCCTCGGCCGGGACAGCACGCTGCTGTCCCTTCAAGGTGCAGCAGCGCCCCCCAGTCCGTTTAAGAGTAAGGAGTGATTTAGATTGTTGTGTGAGTAGCATCTTTGTTACTTAAATTATCATTGGTTTACACTGAACCAACCAACACACATAATGGAGATCCGAATCACATTGGTGACTATAAGGAGCATCGAAACTGTGTCAGCTTCATTTTTCTGGACAAATGGAGAAGGGGGATGGGAGGACTTTGTTTGGTTTCCACATGGAATTGGAAAATGAGCATCACAACAAAGAAAAACATTCAACAGAAGACCAAAAAAGTATATCCGCATAAATGGTTTGACATACCAAACGGCAGTGTTTGGTTGCCATGCCAAGAAAAGTCCTTGCCTGGTAGCCGACTCAAAATGTGAGAGTTGGTCGTGTCTTTTCGTTCCTCGGCCGCCGGTTCGAAACTTTCTGGTTGCTCTCAATTCTTATGGGATAGTTTATTCAAGGTTTTGCGGAGTCTTTAATTGGGCCACCATTAGTGCACGGCCGAATTGATTTCTCCAAAGTTAATTGAAGTGCATGTAAACAAAACTCACCCTGAGTTATAAAAAAAAAAGGCAGATAGAAGCAATAGAAGCCATTCTGGAGGACAAATATAAGTACAACCGAGGGGTATAATTTAGAGATGGCAATGACTTCATCCGAATATCAGTTAAAAACCTTTGCAGGAACAAAAATTCAATAATTGATTATGCTCTTACTGATAACCAAATACACTTATTTTCTTTTAGGACATTTTGAAATAGTAGTTTGAACAAATTGAAACGGCTCTTATTAGGCCCAAAAAATAAATTCCACGCAATCTGCTGTAGATCTAGGCTACACCAAATGGTGTATCGATTGTTTGGATCCGAGGAGCACATTGAGCAAAGTCATTAGAGGGTTGTAGTGAGCAATTTAAGCCGTCCAAATGTGTTTTCAAATGTTTAGATTATTAAAAAAAAAAAAAAAATTTTGAAAGAATTTTTTTTAAATCCAAATCTTTAACTGTTGAAATAGACGGCTAAAATGCTCACTAAAACCCCACAGTTCTTTGGCATATTTCTTCTTGAATGAATGTCCATGGCACGACTTTAAAGTGCGAACAAGACAAAGGAAAGCAGACATAAGTTTGGAAACTGCTAAAGTTTCCAGTGCATTTCATGTACTGCACAACTCAATCTTAGCTTCATTGTGATCCTCAAACAATCCCCCCAAATACTGGCCGTACGATTGGAATATAGCGGAATTCACTCTCAAAGAACACACGTGCCCCTGCTATGCTACCCCTCCTCTTCTCTTGTTCTGTTTTTCGTCTCTTCCTCCAATCCCTGGTTCCATGCACAGAATTCTCCTTCCGCTCCATCACACCAACAAGATGTATTTGAGAGAGAGAGAGAGAGAGATAAAAAGTGTAGAGAGAGAAAAAGTCACGGTTTTGGCCTGTTGATGGCCATCATTACCGACCCATCTCTTGAAAAGGTTTGATTTTTCTTGTTTTCAACTCTTCAAATTTTGAACATTCACGGGAGGCACAAAGAGAGGGATTAGTAGTAGGGCATGGCAATAGAATTCAAAGGGTCTCTCCTTTTGATGTGGGACGTCTGATCTTATACTTATGCGAAACTGTCACATCTCAAACACTTCAATCCAACCAAGAAAATTAACTC
The DNA here is from genome assembly GCA_019656835.1 of Rhododendron ovatum. NCBI lineage: Eukaryota > Viridiplantae > Streptophyta > Magnoliopsida > Ericales > Ericaceae > Rhododendron > Rhododendron ovatum. Next base: position 24,154,417 of record CM033797.1, on the reverse strand, counting down.
AGCGATCTGTGTTCATCCAGTTCCCAGATTTGAGCTATCAAGGTTTTTTTTTCGTTCTTTCATTTTCTTGATCTGGGTTCGTTTCGAATTCCTCGGTTTATTCACATCTGGTTGGAAAAGAATGCCAGCATTGTTGGAGAATTTGAGCCAGAAGCCAATTTTACTGATTTAGTTTCCTGTATTGGGGTTGCCTGGTTTTCCAGTGATCGATCAAGTGAATCAATGGAGGAGGAGTTGAGGTTTGTGTGCAACAAGAGCTGTGATGTGATCGAGAATTCAGCTGGAACAGGCGAGAAATTTGAGCCCCATGTGAGAAAGCTGTCTTCTTTCTTGAAGATCAATGGAGGAAATTGCAAGGATTCATCAGTGTGTGAAATCGGAGGGCAATCTGGGTATGGGCTCAGGGAAAATCCCAAGAAAACATGGAGGGCAGGGGTTGGGGTCGGTGGTTCAAAACTGCCTTTACAGCAACAGAAGGATCAGATTTGCAAACAATGTGGAAAAGGGTTCCAGTCGCTGAAAGCTCTCTGCGGCCACATGGCTTGTCACTCGGAGAAAGATAGGGTTTTGAGAGACGATCATTCCTGGAGTACTACCAGCGAGAAGAATCAGAAGATAGGTTTCGATAGCCAATCGGATACGGAGGCCGAGCCGGTGGGTCCGAGGCAGCGGCGGCGGCCCAAGAGGGCGGCAAGCATGAGGTACAAGAGGATTTCTGTCAGATCTTCTTGTTCATCTGCTGTATCCGAGATTGATCACGAACAAGAAGAGGTTGCCATGTGCTTGATGATGCTGTCTAGGGATTATGGGAAATGGGTTGGCTTTGACTTAGCTGGAGAGTCTTCTGATAACAATTCTGCTGTTTTAGAGACCAGGCCATCCCCTAATATTGAAATGAAAATCAGAAGAAAGCAATCAGCCCTGGATTCTGTCAAGAACAGTGCTGAGAGAAAAAGGAACTTGAAATCTGGTGGAACTTGGGAGTCAAAGGCTGTTCAGTTTGAGAATTCTGATTCTGGGTACTCCATGAACGAGGCTAATAAGGTGGATTCAGATGTTTCTGCCGATGGGTTTTCGAGAAATGGCAGTTTCAAGAAGCAGAAAGTGGAAAATGGATCTGGATTGGTGAGAGGCCTTAACAAAGGGAAATTTACGGGTATCGAATCGAAGAAGGGTTTGGCCAAGGGAAAAGGATACGGTCAGAGTACTGGAAATGGTTCAGATTTCGTGGAGTTCGATTCGAGGAGGAAGAAACACGAGTCTGGTAGCAAGAAGCAGCAAGATTTTTCCTTGAATGAGAAGAAATCGAAATCAAAGTTGAAGCCGAAGCCGAAGAAAAGCAGAGGACATGAGTGCCCAGTCTGCCACAAGGTTTTCAAGTCGGGCCAAGCTTTAGGGGGTCACAAGAGGTCTCATTTTCTTGGAGCTTCTGAGGAGAAGAGCAATCAGATAGTACTACCAGTAGTAACCAGACAGGAGTTTTCTGAACCTCCTGATTTGATTGATCTCAATCTTCCTGTTTCTTTGGACGAGGAAGAAGCAAATGAGCTCTCCCAGTTCATGCCATGGTAGGTAGGGTTCTAAATTTCTTCAAAGTTGGATCAAGATTTCGCGGAGCCGAAAGGAAGTGTGTGGAATCATCGATCGATTGTTCGCCAATGCAAGCAAGCCTTGCTTGAATCAGAGGTATGTTTTCCCGTAGCCTGTGTTTTCGATTACTACGAATTCGTGGAAGGATTCACGGAGAGAAAAGATGTCGAGGCTTCATCGATATGAAAATTTTACATGTGTGAGTGAGTACCTTAAAAAAAAATTCATTTCTTTTTACCGCTATGAGTTCGATCGATGGATACAAATTCTAGATCCAAACGCAGCCGAGGAGTGTACAGACAAGGTGTTTTGTTCTAGTTCAGCAGTTGCTGCTGAAATTCGAATGCTTCCCTTTTCATCCTAATTTTTGTATGTTTCAAGAAAAGCTCTATTTTTGTTTTGAATCGTTGGTATCATCATCATCATTTATATAAAATCTATGTAGCTTTTTGACCTCAGTTCGTATAGTGAATTTAGATGGGAATATTGCTCTTCAATTTTTCCATCTTCCAGTGATGTTTGATTTTAGAAGTCTATACAATTGCATGTAACAATTGACCTTTCTGTCGGCATACAGCTTAGAGGTTTGCTCAATTCTAACGTCTCCTATTCGATTCTCTTTAACAATAACTGTTGGGGTCACCTCACCCCAAAGCGTAAGTGTGTAAAACGACTGTAAGAGAGGTTGTAGAGATTGGTCCAAGGTACGTGGCGTTACATGTAGTATCAGAGCTGCATTACCAGAAAAATACAAAAAAAGAATTGACGTTTCATGATGAGCTTTGAGTCTTTCCATTAGTTTGGAAGTTATGTCAAATCCACCAAATTCAAGCACAGTCACAGTGATTGTGCTTTTTCTTTAAGTGTCACGCCGGCTTTAGTGGGAGATGGAAGAAGAGTCATCCTGGGATATAATGCTTGCCAGTTTCAATAAACCAATCATCCAGTATCCGGCTGCTTCGGTTTGGATTTTCTGGGAGGTTTTTCAGAGTGATGAACGGAGAGAAATAATAGATAGAGAAAATTTATTAATCGAAGACCGTACCCAATGAATTTTGAGACCCCAAAACGAAAAGGGCTCTCCAAATCTCAGGGCACGGTCTTCAATAAATTTTCTCTAATCTATTTCTCTCCACTCTCATTACTCTAAAAAGCCTCCCCCGGAACCCAAACCGAACAAGACCGGATACCGGATGATTGGTTTGTTGAAACTACTTGCCAAGCATTTTTTATACACCTATTTGCTTTCACATTCGAATCTTTTTTATTAAGAACTATATATATGCTATAGTATATATTAGAAAAATGTTGGATAGACATTAGGCAACGAGGAAGTCTTCTCTCTTGAAGTTTCTTCTCCTTCCAAACACATCCTCGGGCAAAGCGAGCGCTATTTTATTCACACCCCCCTGAACAGCAGGCGAACACTACTCACCTTTCGCAAGGCCCACGCCCGAAAATTATTCTATTAGTTCCTTGGAGTTTTTCTCCACCGCACATTGTTGTGTGGCCGAAAAGAGAATGTATGGACCTCATCACAATGTGCGGTAGATAAAGAGTCCGGAGCACCACGTGACCGTGCCCCAGACGTATTGAATAATTACTCGGCCCAGATTTCAGGTTGATGCTGAAAACTTTTCATTTTATGGAATTTGAAATTTTATCGTTCCCAATAATAAAAATTAGCTCAACTGAAGTATCACAAGTGTTAGATAAAATTATTCATTTTTTAAAATAAAAAAAAATTGCGGACTAAAAGTTCCGAACCAAGACAAGTATTATTTGATGAAGCACTTAAGAAGCTGAATTTCTTCTTCAAAGGTCGAAAAAAAATTACCCCGTACAAAATGATAATTCTGATTATCGAAGTGAGACTTAGAATGGGCTCCACACAAAGTGTTTACTTACTTTTTAGGCTGCATTCTTTTTAACTTAAAAATCGACCTTATTTTGATTTTTTTTTAACTTTTTGTTTAGTTTTTCATCGTAATTTTTTGAGATTAATGAGACAAATCGGAAAAGTATAAGAGTATGGATCGATGGGAAAGATTTCAAATAAGACAGCACTTGAGACAAATAAAACAGCTTTTTGATATTTTTTCCGTCTTTAGTGAACTTTTCTTTTTCTTTTTTTGTCATAATTTTGTACTTTTCAGGTTCCTCTCGTTGAGACGGATGATTAATCCAAAAAATATCACACGAATCTAACAAAAATTCAAAAAAGAAGAATAAAACACACAAAATGAAAATGAAAATTAAGTTAAAAAAATGCACCCTTAGGCCGAAGAACAAAAACTACTCCAAAAAACATGCTTTTGTTTTTTCCTTTTTAAAATTCTACGTCATAGACTCATAGTAGTGAACTTATTTTTCCACGTACCTAGAGACTATTGACATAGGTTTTCTAGGGCCCTATTTGAAGAAGATTTCTTTAGGCCATAAAATTGGGTGGGTGTCGTTCTGGCTACCAACATCCAGAAGGACTTGCAAAGCAGTCTCAACCACTTGATCAGTAAAAGTTTCAATTTTTTTTACTATTTCTTTTTGATAACGCGATGTCCGATCCAGCTTATGTACATTTCGACTAATTTCGGAGCTCTGAGTAATTAACGATCAAGCAAACCTCTAGAGCCTCAAGGTTTGAAATGTTCGACTTTTCTGAGATTCGAACTTACGACTTTCTTAAAAAACAAGTCTTTTAGTTACTTTCTCATACGTACCCATTTGGCAAAACTTCTGGGTCGGTAAGTTTCTGTTTTTATTAGTGGCTCCACTGGTACAGAGAATAATTAGGGAGGGGGGTTGAGTGACTTGCAAAATTAAAGATAGGACAGGGTTAGTTGGAAAATTATGAGGAATCATAGTCAGTAAATATCTTAAGAGATTTCAAAATTTTTTTTTTTAACACGGAGTGTCACCAAACTTGGAGCATGACAACCCATCTTGCTATATACCCACATGGAGAGAGAGAGAGAGAGAGAGAGAGAGAGAGAGAGAGAGAGAGAGAGAGAATTTTTTAGCAAAAATAACTACATGTCGGACTATTTTGCTTTGAATGGAACGAGCAGGTGAACCCATGCGGCGGCTATGTGCATCTATCTGTATTTATCATAGTAGCAGGAAATTCGTAATGTGCGTGCAAAATACGAGAGGACATTAATTGCATTGAATTTTAAACATAATAAACGATTTCACATCCATGTCAAAAATAAAAAATAAAAAAAACGATTTCACATGGTATCAGAGCAAGGCCCATTCCACCTCACATTTAAAAAAAAACAAAAAAACAAAATCCATACTCCGCAATTACAGACTAGCAAAAAGGCTGCATGATGATAGATCTAAAAAGAAGTTTCATGTGACAGACCTCAAACGCAGCTACACGTGATGGAGAATATTAAGGAAATATAATTTCAATCGCTTGGGAGTGGAATGGTATTAGATTGTTGCCACCTACTCATCTAAAAGCTTAAGTTGTTAGAGAGTGGTAATTTTATTATTTAAATTCTCAACACAGCCCCTCACGTATAGCCAAAGACTCTCTTCATTAGATTGTTGACTACTAACTTATCTAAAAGCTTAAGCGGCTAGAGAGAGGGGGATTGGAAGCTAAAAGTTGCTTTCGACCAAATAAAAAATGTAGTATGTTTGTCGCAAATAATTGATTTTTAAAAGAGGGGAGTAATACGTCCGTCGTAAATAATTTTGATTTAAAAAAAACACTATGAGTATCATAAATAACATCAATAATGCCAATAATCGAAAAAAAAATTCAAAAAAAGGAGAGTGATGTAATTGAACGGAACGTGTACTGTGAAACTATTATGTAATAAATTTTTAATTTTCTTATTTTATTGGATATGAAACCTAAGAAATTAAAGAAAATATGGCAAATGATGAAATAATTGAACTAATCATTTATGTGTAAGTCCTTATTGAGTTATACTTACCTTTTGTTAACCACTTTTACTTTGTCTAGTTCATCATTTTTTTTCCTCAAATTGTCCCAGAAAAACTTACCTAATAGAGAATTGACACTTCTCCTCATATAAGACTTCTCATTAATTCATCATTCTACTTAATATTATCTCTCAGGTGCTATCAACTCTTCTGGGCCAGTCCATAAAGAGCTCCTCCGATTTTAATTGACGTCCCCGCAAATGGGTGACGGGATTGATCCCCATGACTAGTCGAAGAGCGCGTAATCTAGGACAGACACTTCAGTTATTAAAAAAAAAATCATTTTACTTAACATAAACGTACTGTTGTAGTATAGTTTGGTTTTTAAACTTTAAAGACTTTTCAACCGAAAAAGCAAAAGGAATCAATTGAACTAGTCTTTAGCCACAGGAGAGTCTGTTAGGTATAGCCCTTCTAATGCATGCGTCCGCATTCAAGCAAGTTGCGGACCACACTATTTCTTCCCTTTTTCGATTGAATTTTGATAATCCAAGCCATTCAATGTGTTCAAAACGTGATTTTAAGGGTACTCGCGAGAAATCGGAAAAAAAAGAGACTGGGAAGGGCTTGATTTGAGCAGTTTTTATTTGAACCGTTCAATAAAACAAAAACAAAAACTGCTCGGATGAAGCCCTTTCTTGTCTTTTTTTTTTGCTGATTTTAATGAGTATCCTTAAAATCATGTATTGAACACATTGAGCGGTTTGGATCATTAAAATTCAATCAGAAAAGACAAAGTTTGCAACTTGCTTGAATGCGGGCGCCCGCATTAGAAGGGCACTGTCTGTTTAGGTGCCCGAAGTAGATGCTTGATGAGATTAGATATATGTAGGAACAAAAATACTACCATGCGCAACGATGCCAAGGGCTGAATGGTCCCACGCAATAATCCGAATAATTCTCTAATTTTAAAATAAATTTTTGAGTAATTTTTATAAAAAAATCAGTTCAATCAAATAATTGAAAGTGCTAAATCTAATTTTTCATTAAGAATTCAAGAAGCATTTGCAGTCCTCTGATTGAGACGACTTTTGAGGAAACTACTAAAAAAATTATTTCAAATTATTCAGGCCGACTCATAAGTTTTAAAGGCCGGAAGCAAACCTCTTGAACGAGGCCTCCCTATATTTTTCATACAAAAGGTGAAGAGTAGGAAATGGTAAAAGAGGGGCCTCAAGGTATGTCGTATGCAAGTATTTTCTATCCACGGTCGTCGGTTGTTGTATTGTATCCCTTCCCTTCGAGTCTCAAATGTCCAGCATTTCTTTTCTTTTTTTTTATTATTGCCTCTAGCATTTCTCAGTGTATGGCCTATGGGAGTTGATAATCAGTGTTTCTAATTAGTAATTCCACCGTTGGCCCTATTTTGTGACTCCTAAATTTCAATTAGGTCTATTTAGTGTAAAGCAGGCTTAGTGCAATTTTTTTTTTGGCCATACATACATAATTTTATACACCAATTTTCCTATCAGGTATCTCTGATTTTAAATAAAATTTGCACCTCTTTTTCCCAATCGAATTGCGACGATTCAAGCAGCTCAATGTGTTCAAAATGTGATTTGAAGGGTACCCGCAAGAAATCGGCAAAAAAATGATCGGGAAGAGCTTAATTTGAGCAGTTTTTTACTAAACCGTTCAATAAAAACTGTTCGGATGAAGCTCTTTCCGGTCTTTTATTTTTTTTTTCTGATTTCTCGCTGGTATCCTTAAAATCACGTTCTGATCATATTGAGAGACTCGGATCGTCAAAATTTGATCAGGAAAGGGGAGGTGCAGACGGTGCGAATTTTAGAGGGTGTGGATAGGAAAAGAATTGTAATTTTATATATATATATATATATATATATATATATATATAGAGATATTCTAGAATTTTGGGTCCCTCATTTTTACCATTCTTTGGGGCCCAAAATGCATGTTTCTATTGCCTCTCTTCGAAACCGGCCCTGCAAATTATGGAGCGGTTCAAATAGTTTACGTAGGACTGCAGCCATCAGTATCCTATCGGTACCTTTGCCACTGTTACCCATGGTCGAGTTGATCTTGGAACAATCAATTTGGAAACACAGCTGCATGTTGCATTCGAATGCAACTATTGCATGGTACAAAACTACAAATAATGTCCATATATATCCACCAATACCAAAGGTCTCATGAGAAGTTTTTAGGTGCCAAGTGGGTACTACGTGTCAAGATCCGTCGGCAATCCAGATCGTTCAAACATGTTTTAGACGGCCTAGATTTATTCCCCCTCTCTCCTCTCATCCCATCACTCTCTCTCTCTAAAATCCAGACTGATCAAAACACGGTTGGACGCTGGGTCCGGATCGCCGACGAGATACCATGTGTATGCTACTCTACCGGCACTCAAAAATTTCTCGAATACTACAGGAGGTGTGCTGCTTAGGTTATCAAAATTAACCCATGAAGATAGAATTAATTAATTCATCTATAAGATGGAAATGCTAACCAAAATTAACCCATGAAGATAGAATTAATTAATTCATCTATACGATGGAAATGCTAACCATCAGCTAGCTAATGTGGTGTTTAGCCTCGATTTTGGGCTTATCGGCGGATCCACTTAAGGGGGCTATACCGTACCGGCAGTACATTTTTGGGCCCAATAAAGCATCCATTTAAATTATCGAAATCGTTTATATCGTAGCACTCATAGAGATAATCAATTATATCAAAAAATTTGTATTTTTCAGATACCAATCAATAGCTTATTGGAACATACTCCTATTTATTTTCGCAAAATAGGTTTAATCAAGTGTCCTGATCAGCTCATTTTTTACACAATTTGGGTAATGATAGACCAAAAGTAACAATAGATCGAGGTGGTAGTTTGGAAAGACTTAGGTTTTTAGATAACACGTTACTAATGCCTTCGACAGAACTCAGTGGAGACACCAAAATAGCTCAATTAAATATTTTAATGGGTGAAACAAAAAAAAAATGTTCACAAAAATATACATTTTGGCGTGAGAAAATGCACGTCTTATAATAACAAAATAACAAATGGAAGGCATATTATTTAATACCTTAAACAACATTCATGTGCCATGTATAAATGAATCCGACTTGTCTGCAGTCCACTTTTAGACTACAAATGATAGTTCGTATAACCACAATCATCCAAATTAAAGTATTTTTAATGGTTCAGATTTGTTGAAAATCCGATCTTACATAAATCAACTCCTCTTCATCCCTCTTAAAACTCTCAATTCAGGATTCAGCTCACCTTCATACCATTATCCACCAAACCCCTCCAAACTTTAACTTTTTGTGTTCCATTGTGGGCCCATAATGATGATTTGAACTGTTCCTTCTGCACGTCCTATTGAGAACAACGTGGGTAAAAAAATTAAGCTTGAACTGTCATCCATAAATTCGAGAACAAATTGTACACAAAATGCAAAGTTTATGTTAAAAATTATGTGAATTATTGAGTTTATACAAATTGCTCATGTAAATTACCAATGATCGATCAAGCTAATTTTTTCAACATATTTTGTTCTCGACGGAAAAAAATGGGATTTACGATTTGGTTTACGTACCAATCCGTGCCCCCTATGGAACCGAAAAAATCAATTATTGGTGGATAATGACTTAAAGGTGAGCTGACCCCTCATTTTATGGGCACACTGTATATGTGGTAGATCTATAAACATGATTCTAAAATCCTACAAGAAAAATATGATCCAAAATGGCCATCAATTATTAAGGACATGATAAATTATATTTTGTTCGTAAGCTGAATTACAAATTAATATATTTCAACTTAAATTGTTTATTAATTTACCGAATTATTCATGTGGGTCTATCAATAAATATGATAAAACTTGATTTTTACGAACATGTTTTTTTGCTCAAATTCTACAATTAAAACGTACGTGACCACAAAAAAGTGAGTTTAGGGTAAGAGATAGAGTGATGGAACACGATAAGAGGATGTAGACCCGTCTGTATGGGATGGATTTCGTGGAGGTCTCTGGTAAAGTGGTCATAGCATTTGGTATCTTCCATTCCACTTGTGGAAAAGTTCCAAAAAGTTTCAAAAAGTTCAGAAAGATGAGAGAGAGAGAGAGAGAGAGAGAGAGAGAGAGAGAGATGTCGGCTGGCTGGCTGATTCACGAGACTGACGGAAGCAACATCGATAAACACGCAACTGGTACACTGTATCTAAAAGCATGCGCCTTGGAGTAATTTTATTTGGTGCTCTTCAACCACCCTCACTTGCCCCTGCACCTTTCAAAATGGATCAAGTACCTACGACTATTTACTAGTACCATTTTATTTTTGTAAAACAAAATTTGATTTGTCGTGTAGTATCTAATAAGAAATATTTAAATATCCATCATCTTTATCTATGTCATGTAAGAATTCATTCCACCATTTTTTCATACTTATATTTTCATCCTCTTAGGGTGTGAAATACCCTTGTCACCCATTTGCTTGTTTGATTCCTAAATTAAAGATATTCAAATAAATACCACAGTTTTTGATAAATCTTCTTGACTCCTAAATTGAAGGGATTTGGTTTCATATCACAATCCTTCAATTAAGTGAGAAACAATAGGATGATTTCAAATTTTCGAATGTGTAAATCACCAAATCCCAATGATTTCTACATTTCTTCTTGATAAACCGTCTTTTTGCATTTGAAATTTTTTACATTTGTCTTAGTCCTTCTCCATCATTTTTTTGCAATGGCCATCTTTGCATGATAAGTTGACCACATCTTTGTATTTTTTCTTCATTCTTCGAGTTGGCCAACCAGACAACAAAAAATCATATTTTTCTTTGATCTTATTACACGGAACATGACTAAATTTCCATAAAAAAAAAAAAAGAAATAACATGACATATTCAAACTATTACATGGTTAAATTACCAGGACAATTATAATGTGAACACGATAAATATCTCATGATTTGAACAAATATTTCATGATAAACGGTTCAAATAATTTATCAAATGAAAATAACAGAAAAACATATTTCATGGTAAATGATACAAATAATTTACCATGAAAAATAAAACCAATATAACTGCTAGTGGGCGACGAAAGGCTAGGCGTTATTGACCATGGAGGCACCAGCCATCGGAAAACCAAAATCAGAGAACCCAAATTGCAGCCTTCTAGCATCAATAATGATCGCAGCCGCCCTCACAATTGTGACCGCGCCGTGCTTCTTCCTTGGATTTTTGGTGTGGATTTTTGCCGGACTGGTGTGGGCTCCGCCCATAACCTTCTGGCATCAACTCCGATCGCAACCGCGATGTTCTCATTCCACGGGCTTCGCAACAATGGAGGCTAAATTGGTGTGGATTTTCACCGAACTGGTGTGTCGACGTACGCCCAAAATTAAAAACCTGCAGAACCGAAATGGAAGTTGCGGGTGGGGGGAGAGGTTTTGGGGAAGGCGTTAAATGGCTGGGGGTGGGAGGCATTAAATAGTTGGGATTGGATGAGGATTATTCAATCCCAAAAATTTTGGAATTCAAATCAACGAGGTTCACCGGAAATCGCGGGATGGGATGAGGAAAATTATCTTTTGATCCCTATATATATATATATATATATATATATATATATGGGGCATTGTTGGTATTAAAAAAAACATGGATGAAAACATAACATTTCAAAAAGTAAAGGATGAATACTTAAATTGGATGAGGAATGAGGATGAATTTTTAAGTCTCCCATCCAATAACTACTGATGTTGTACGGTCAAGTTAATTTTTTGTTAAAAAAAAAAAGGAAATATTGGCCCCTGCAAGAGCTACGAGATAAACTATTGGGATCAAGGTGTAACAAATGGGATGGGACCCGACAAAAACTAGTACGATGAGTGGAAAGAGTATTAAGGAGTAGTATACTAGTATTCGTATTTTGAAGAAAACCTAACACATTTACTCCTCTCACTTTCGAAAAACTAGGCTGTTCATGGTTCAAATTGGATCGGATTCTTATGAATTTAATTCTAATCCGTATCACATGGTTTTTAAAAAATGCAATTTAATCCTAATTCAAAAGTCTCGCGGTTTGGTCCCTGTTTTATCCACAGATTTTCTTTCATAAAAATAAAATAATATTTGTGCCAACTAAAAATGCAAAGTGTAAACACTTAGAGCATTCACAATGAGAATAATCAAAATCAATAACCAAAATGTGTCACGTCAGCATTTGATTATCCATTTAGTTCATAATCAAACTTAACAATCTTTACCTCCACATTGGTTATTTTTGCATCCCTATAAAAAAAACTCCCATAGTACGTAATGCACCTATGTCCAATTGTAAACGAGTTCCAATCACGCACTCGACTACACCAAATTATTCGTCTCGATGAGACGATTCTAACGTGGAGTATTTTTTAGTTATTGCGTTTTGAGTTTGATTATTAGGTTTAGTTATTGAGTTTTGGTTATTGGTAAAAGTCGTTAAGTTTGGTTATGGAATGAGTGAAATTTCTGTAACGACCCGCTCCATCTTTGTACAATATTGTCCGCTTTGGGCGTCCAAAGCGGACAATATTGTACAAAGATGGAGCGGGTCGTTATAGATGGTATCAGAGCACAACCCTGGTCTACATGGTGAGGGCCACCTCTAGAATCTGGTACGAGCACACTGATTGTGCTGTACAGAACTAAGTGCCACACCATGGCCACTAAGGAAAGGTTGTTGGGCCTGTGCAACGAGGACGTTGCATCTCTAAGGGGGGTAGATTATGACACTCCACTTTCCGGTGGCCGGCGGTACTGCAGGAAGCGTCCGGACGGAAAGAGGTAAGTCATGGTTTATAAGAAAAGATCCCTCCTACTTGTACAAGACCTTTTAAAGCCGTGAGGGCGGGCCAAAGCGCATAGGAACTTCGCAATTAAGCGTGCCCATCCTGGAGCAATCCAAGAATGGGTGACCTCACTGGGAAGTCTATGGGTTTTGGGCGTCCCTGAGCGGACAATATTGTTCAAAGATGGAGCGGGTCGTTACAATTTGGTTATTTACTAACAGACTTGTAATTTTGCTTATTACAATGTGAGGTATTTTTTTAGCATTGTTACAAAGTTTGCTTATCCATATCAATTTGATTGTTACAATAAGGATGCTCTTATTGGTTATGACATTCTATAACATTACACTTATTATACCTTAAGTTTTATATATCGTCACATTAATGTAAAACTGTTAAAGAAAATTCATAACAATTAGTAAAGTTATAATTATTTATAAATATTACACTGGGGCAGTTCCGGAGATCTTTAAAAAATCTCTAAAAAAAATCCCTCAAATCTTAATCTCATAGTTTTCGATCAAATTTTGATGATCTGAACCGCTTAATGTGTTCAGAATGTGATTTTAAATATGCTCGCGAAAAATTGGCAAAAAAAATAACTGAAAAGGGCTTGATTTGAGCAGTTTTTTATTGAACCGTTCAATAAAATTTAATAAAAAACTGCTCAGATGAAGTTCTTCTCGGTCATTTTGTTTTGTTGATTTCTCGCTAGTATCCTTAAAATCACATTCTGATTAGATTGAGCGGCTTAGATCATCAAAATTTGATCAAAAACTTGGGGGGATTTTCTTAGATATTTTTTTAAGGGCCTCCGAAGCTGCCCCGATATTACACATACACATGTATACTTATTTTATTTTTTAAAATATCCCATGATCAGGTTCGGTTAATGCACGATTTTGAAATAAAAATTCAATCCTAATCCGTATCTCACAGTTTTTTAATTTTTGAATCTGTGTCCAGATCATCAATCCACAGACAAAATTCAAAAGGCACGGATCGAATAGGTCCTAACCGGTTTCACGATTCTTGATTTTTCTTGGACAACCTTACGAAAAACCATTAGGCATACTTTTAAGATAGGGAGTGGGAGGTTGCTAAGCACAATTTTACTATCCAAAATACTTTTCGACAGTCTGCATTTTAAAAGAACTCAAACTCTTCCTTAGTAAAGTTTTTTAATAAAACTTTATTTTTCTATATAAAAAAAAACTCTTCCCTGAAAAAAAAATTTTTAAATTCAGATCATTAATTGCCGAGATGGACGGTGAGATAGGACACAACTGCACATTGTTGTGTTTGCTTACAGCAGCCCCATACTTCCCTTTAAAATGGATAGGAGGCAACTTTCAACAACGTAATAGACATCCGCTTTCCTTCTGATCGTTTGTGGGTACTGAATTGACGGCTACTTGACGGTCATTTTCGAGGGCTTTCAGTTGGCGACAAGGGCGGCGTTGGGAAGGATCTTTGGTTTCTTTTTGTCTTTCCCTCTCTTTCTCTCTCTTACTTTCTTTTTTTCGACCCCCTAGTTGCTGGTTTGTGTGCATCCGATTGCTGGTTAACTTTTGTTTCCCCTATTTCTTGTTTGTCAAGCTGTCTGTCTTGCTTTCCTCTTCGGTTTTCTGCTGGGTTCTCTGAGGTGTACCTAACGGCTTGGGTGGGCTTGCGGTGGTGTTGATGGATGGCGTGGTCGTTCGCCATATCACTATTGGGTGGTTTGGTTTTTGCTTAACGGCTGTGATGTTTCCGCGGTAGTGTGTGGGGGTGACGGATTTATCTGTTTCCATGGGGTTTACCGGTGGTGGGATGGTGGAGCGTGGTGGCAGGGATCTGTTGGTTGGTGGTTGCTGTCTTATGCAGTGGGTGGCATCTAGTGGCAGTGACTGCATGTGCTCAGATTAGTGATTTAGGTTTAGGGTTTTCTTTGGATTGGGCTTAATTGTTTTGATATGGGTTTTTTTGGCCCATTTGGGATTTTGTTGTATTTGTTTTATCTGGGCTTCTAGGCCCTCAAATGTATTGGCTTTGTCCCTGTGAGGTTGGGCTTGCCCCATTTGGTTGTACTTGTCCAACTGTTTATTAGATTCCCCTTCTCTATCTCCTTAATAAAATGTTATTTTTGCCTTAAAAAAAAGTAGACATGCAGAAAAACTCCTAGAAATACTTACAAAACATATTAAGGAAACTCAAACTATAGAGCAGTAATTAATAGAATGTATAGAACTCACTTTTTATCATATGTCAGAACAGAGAAAATGTCAACCATAGTTCCCAAAATGGATGTTTTTTACTCCACTTATTTCACAAATAAATTAGTAATTGCCAAGATTTTATAGCTTCAAACCTAGCACGAAAACAGATCAAGTCAATACGATAATAGGCATTACATCTCATACAAATAAGAATGACGTCATTTAGCAGTTCAATCAAATAAATGTTTCCAAAATACAAGAATTAACAGCGCCCACAACCACGATTGTCAATACATGGAACTCCTTACTTGTTACGAAGACTGGTTGGTTAGCCACAGCCCACAGGGTGAAAAAGACTCGATTAATTAGCCCGACTCTAGTCATGTGGCTGTGAAGTTAATACTAATTGTTCTAATCCTCCATGCTTCATAATACATATATCTCTTCTTCAAACACTAGCAATACATTCTTCATCATCGCCTGCGCATTGCACAAGAAGATTCAGTACTAACTATCAACGAGGTATCCATAAAACAGCTAGATGGTTTTATAGCCTAAGATTGGTACGTGCATGGTAGAACAAATATTCAGGTAGACGAATCCTCTTGTCCAACAACGGTGACCCATTTAATTACTACATCCGTCTCAAAATAAATGTCTGATCCGCAAAACAAGAACTTAAAAACGATAAAAAAAAATTCAAGAAAAATTCAAACCTTTTTCAACAATTCATTAGATACCCATGAGTTCTTTTTAATTTATGAAAAAAGTTTGAATTTTTTCTTGTAGAAAACGTATCATTTATAAGTCTTCGTTCTGCAGACCGGACATTTTATTTTGGGACGGAGGTAGGAGAACATATTTTATTTTCTACAGTATTATTTTAGTACTCTTAGTTTCTCCAAACTAGATAAGACAAATTATAGGGACTTATATGTGGTTTATTATATATCTGGTCCGCATGCTATGTTAATTAATTGTAAAGCATAGGAAACTTTGTAGTGAGTGTACAAAAGTGCATTTAGAAATATACTACTCCATATAAACTCTATCCCCTATGAAACAATCAATTTTAATGTCTTCAATTGTGGTGAGAAGTTGCTTTTAATTAAGGAGGATCAATTTCGAATGGAGAAATATGTGAGGATGCATGCATGACAATATACTGAACTGGTCCGATTTTACTAACTAAAACCAGTTCTAAACATAGTAGCAGCAGCAGCATACACAGTACAGTGGTTGACTTTAGAACTCCGGAATCAGTTGAGTTTTGAAAAAATTGATCCGGTCATTCGGTTATCGAGAAGAAAAAAAGCATATGAAATTCAGTGTTAACCGATAAAGTGGTTGTGTATTTGAGGACTCCAAGCTACACAAAAAAGATGTGGTAGGGAGCAATCAGGGGAAAAGTGACTCATGAATGAGTTTTGAGAAGTACATTTATTTAGCAATAAAGTGCAAACTTGTGTATAAGATTCTTGACAACTTGACCCTTGTGACTTATCCACTCTAGATAGTTTTAACAACTCTAAAAAACCACAAAGGGTTAATAGAATAGATACTCAGAAGTAATTTACATCATCACTTTTAGTCACATAATTCTTTAAAATATCATACGTTTTTCGTTTTCAATTCTTCAACTGCGCTCTTGTTTCTCAGTCATCTCTCTCTCAAATTTTAATAGTTTGACATGTGATTCTAATAGGCTTTCATACTCGCGCGTACGCGTACACAAATTACGTGATTTGGGGTCCACCTAGCTCCATTCATTTCACATTCCCACAAAAAAGTAAACAAAATACTATTTAGGACCCAATCCCTTTAACTATAAAAGTCATTCAAATAGTTACCTAGCTAGCTAGAAAGCAAGTGACGGGCTAAAGTAGTATAGGAGCGTAGCATTGGGACTGCATGGGGTACCAGTGGATGTTATAAGTTCCCAACCAATAAGAACTACTCGTTGTGAAAACAACAGATCCAAGGCAATGGCCTAGATAGCCACCAAAGCTCTATATACCCTATAACTTAAGGGTCACCTAATTAGTGAAGCCATAATTTCAATATAACGTCTATTCGTCTACAGACACACATACTGTTATGCATAGACTCGTATTTATCGATTAGACGATCCGTTGTGACACAAAACGAGATTCACTTTGTCCCACCAAACAACCCAAGCCGTTTATTTCATAGGCTTCAACATATCGATCAATCATGTTTGGCAAAAAAAATAAATTGATTAGGCATTAGTATCTATCTAAACGAAGCATAATTGACATATATAATAGAAATTGACGCGCAGACAATCTAATGTGATCAAGCTAGCTCTTCCCAATGTTAGATTAACCTGACTTTTTTGGGATGAATGATGGACACATCTAGACTTACAAAATAAATCTCTTGGAATCGTCAAGAGGGTCGTGGTGAGTCTCGTTTTGCATCACATGAGAAGATATTAACACACGGGCATCTTGATTCTTGAGGCAATAAGCTGTGGTATGGAATACAAAAAAAACAAAACTCGATAAGAAAGTAGTAATTACTTATGGTTTCGTAGTATTTTGTTGTTGTTGCATATACAGTGTTTAATATGTACTTATTAGCTTCTACAATGAATGTTTTGCTTCAACAAACATACAATATTGTAATCTCGCATATGAAATTCGATAGATCGATCCTAAACCTCGAACAAATTTTTTTTTTTTATTTGATCAGCAATGAACCTAGAACAAATTAATTGTGTGTGGCATAGGATTTATAAAGCTTTGGCATTAGAAATTATAAGTTTTATTTTTGTTTTTATTTTTTTTTCAGACAGCGTTGTAATTATTTTTTTACAGCGAAATATAAGTTTTATAGATCTCAATAAATGTACAAGAAATTAACCATAAATTAGTTTCTACAAATAAATAATCCTTCCATTAAATAGCTCTTTTGAAGAAAACTATATATGCTGTATTTGTAAAGTCCAAATGTAGTGAACTCAATACCACAATTACGTCCAATTTCCTATGGGATTACCAAGGATATTTCAAACCCTAGCAGTAAATATTTACCTATTTGTAACCTGTTCCTCATTTTCCAATCTAGAAGAGAGCAAAAAGAAATGAGTTCATCTTCGGGTCATTTTTTCCGATTTTCATAGAGCCGTACGTACTAATATTGTGAGAAGTAGATGAAGACAATTTTGACGAATTATGTGCGTATTTTCGCCGTGCTTTCTTTGGTTGTTCGCTTGATTATAACTTCTGCTATCGTGTTTTTGCATTTTTTTTGTCCCGCAATAAACGTCAAATATATGCATATACCGTGATATGAATAAAAAGTCAAAAGTTAAGTAGTTGTGCATACTTGTCACCGGTTGCGCATTCCTGGAGCCACAATGTCACCAAGAAGTCCATCATCCATGGGCATCTGATCAGGATTGCTATCAGCTGGCTCCTCTTGAAACGAACGAGACGAGCCTCTCGCTTCATGAGCAGGATGTTGGTGCGACTGCGGCATGCTACTTGGACTAGTTAGTTGAGGATACGGGACTCGCGGATAGTAAAACTGGAAGGCCGAAGGTGGAGGAGACGGAGGTGGAGGAGGAGCTGCAAACTGGCTTGCAAAGGCGGCAGCTTCGTGAGCAGTGATCAGTCCAACACCACCACCTCCTCCTCTGGGGAATCCAACGGTGTGGTGACAATGCTGGCCTTCGTATGTGGTGATTACTATGGTGGGATCTTCGGAAGAGCGTTCGACCCTCTTCTTCACCGTGCATTTGCTGTTTGTACAGCGGTAGTAGCTCCTGAAACATCACATGGCTAGCTAAGAAAATGATCAATGGTGATGGATGAATATGTCTTGTTTTTTTCTTCATTTCAAGTCATGGCTTCTTCAGTGCAAGGATGGGTTCGGAATGGATTTTTCATACTTGACATTGTTTTCGTTTTTCATGAATTTTTAATAGTCTTGTCAAAACATATAGAAAATCAGGATCCAATTGGTCTAGAGAAGATGAATCAGAAAAATATAACAGGTATATGAATTTCATTTCAATCACAGAATTAATGGTAGAGATCATAGACTTAAAAATCGGCAGCCATGTAGCGTATCGGCTGCAACTTAACGATTTTTCGGCACTCCAATACCGTTGCACTCCGGTATATTGGTTGTCCAAAGTTCCACACCAGTTCCGGCCAATGCGTGATACTTATCGTTTTGTATCCGATTTTTTGGCCGGTTCATAGGCGCTATGCCGACAGTCGATATTAGATTGCTACGGTCACTTCAAGTGCTCTGGCACAAAAAATAATGGTTAAAATTTCACAATTGCTGCACCCAACTCCGGCTGTGTATCATTCGAAACTCTCGCTCCTTTTTTTTTCCTTTTTTGAATGGCAAAATAGTAGTTTATTAGGGGGGAAGAGGAACGGTTTCCAGCCAAAAGTTGGAACCAATGCAAAGGGACAAACCCAATACAACACTTGAGAGCCTAAAGAGCCCAGATATACAATAAACGGCACAGAAAAACTAAAGGGCCTAAAAGCCCAAAATACAACAATGAAAACCCATCCTAAAGAAAACCCTAAACCTAAACCAAGAGTCCCCTCCTCCTGCCATTGACAGAGCAACCACCACCTCCAGACTTCACCATCGACATCCACCAAGCCACCACAGGCCACCCACAGTGAAGAAAACTGAAACCAGAGCAAACCCAAACTGCCGCGGCAGCTACATCTTGCCGTTAGGCGAGTACCGGGCAGCCCAATGACAACCACTCCAATTGAACCCGAAAGAACCCTAGCCATTAAGCGAAAGGCAGAGGACCCAACAACACTTCCGCCCAGGAACAAACGGGCCGACTGACGGTTAAGAAAATGGGAGCAAAACAGCTAGGGAAAGGGGGTCCAAAAAAACAGATCTGAGATGGAGAAGACAAGGGAATGGAGTCATACCAGACAGAACCAAATCCCTGATGCGAGAACAGGAGGAGAAAATTCCAAATCAGCACCCAAAAGAAGAATTTGGAGAAGTCCACCCGTAGACAGCCACAAGCTCTAGCAAAACACTGCCTCCAACTAGAGAACCAAAGCCTAGGAAGACCAGCACCACCACCTAAGACTATCGTCGCTGCCATCTAGCTATCACGCTGTTTTGTTTTGTGAATAATAGAAAAAATAGGGTTAAAACAAAGCGGAAGGAGAGGAGGAGGAGAAGGCGGAAAGGGAGAGATAGGGCGGTAGAGAGGTAGATAGATATGGAGGAGGGGAGGAGGGGCGGCGCCTCCCCCAAACAGAAAAAACCCTAGAGGAGCCCGTCCTTTTGAATTCTAGAGAGAGAGTGCACAACAACTATTGCTTGATACTATGGGTGGCAAATTAAACCAAAAACCATTAATCAACCAAAATTCATCCATTAAAAAATAGACCCAATCTAACCCATTTATTAGTTGGGTCAGAATGGGTCCAACCAATCTAATCCATTTAGTAATTGGGTCTTAAGTGGGTCTTAATGGGTCAACTGAAATGACCCAAGAAGTCATGAACATGACCCATCAAAGAAAAATAGAAAAAACACAATTCAAATTGAAATTAGCCCCTCGATCTCATTCTTCCTCCACTGAGGTCGTCACAATCAAATCCACTTGTCATAGCCATCAACGGGGGAATCGACAGCAGTAATTCTATCTTTGTTGTTGGAGTATAGAGGTTGTGATGAGACTTTCTTGGATGATTCCGTTGCTGATTTTTGTGTTTATTGTATAGTTTGTGATTGACAGTTCGTTATGTATGTGTTCGTTTTATTATCAATACGCAGAGATAATGCCTACAAGGTGTTTGATGTTATGTCAGAGTTGGGGTATGAACGAGTCGAGTCAAGTTTCGTAGTGTTCGAGATTGGCCCTTTTATTAAACGAGCCTATAACTCAAGCCCGAGCTCGATCAAACGAGCCGAACTTTTGTGAGCTGAGCCAAGCTTTGGAGTGTTGATCTCAACTTGTTTAGTAAACGAGTCAAAAACTCATGCTTAAGCTCGGCTCGGTTACTAAAGAGTCGAGCCGAGCCAAGCTGAGCCACGAACTGCTCAGCTTAGTTCGTTTTTGAAAAGTTTTTTTTTTTTGGTTTTTGAAGCAAAACTTTTGGAGTTGGCAATAATCAATTCTTTTTTTTTTTTTATCTAGTCAATATTCAATTCATTCAAATCATTTTTTACTAGATGCTAAAATTTCAACAAAATTTTCATTCGGTTAAGTAATTTTAAAATTTCAGTAGAATTTTCATTCGGTTAAGTAATTTTTGTATACAGGGATAATTTGGCCATTTTAGTACAGAGGGGTAATTTGGTCGTTTTAGATAAGGTTATTATAGTAATTTTAGTATACAAGGATAATTTGGTCATTTAAATGTATAAGGGTAATATGGTCATTTTACTATATATGGGTATTTTAGTCATTTTAAATTTTAATATATATGTAATTGAATTAATGGGCGGATTAGAATTGATTTCAAATAAATTGGCTGGGTTGGGTATGGGTAATTGAGATCATAACTAACTGGGTCTAAATAGGTCAATGACCCATTAAAGACCCAATCCACTAATAACTTATCCAATTTGACCCAAACCCGCCCATTTAACACCCCTACTTGATACTGATATGTAATTCGCTACTGCTATTCAATATAGTGGGTAGTGATAACGCCGATCGAAGATCATATAAAAGACAATAGATCAAGGTGAATTTAAACATCTCTATATTTGTTTTGTAGATATGGTAGTTTGAAGGTGTGATATGGTTATACTATTAATGTAGTACTAAAGGATAGCCAAAAATTGACTTTAGCTGCAATGGTTGGAAAAGATTTAGGGCCCTTGAATATCACAAAAGATAAACCATCTATAGAATTCAATGGAGAAAATGAATTCATGTAGTCAACGCCAATCGATTGGGAGTTAAGGCTTGGTTTCGTTTGATTTTGGAAAAAAAAATAAAATAGAAACCGATCTTTCCCTAATCGAATTTTGACAAACTTCGAACTTGCATTTTAAAAAATGGAAGAAATTAAAAATAAAATAAAAGGTAAATAAGGGTAAAAATAAAATAAGGGTATTCTTAGTATTTGACCCTTCCTCATGTAAAACACGTGATTGCATACCTTTTATTTATTTATTTATTTATTTAATTTTCTCAGCTTCATCTGTGTATCACACCTGTAATACTTTCGTCCTCCTCTGGTTTATTGGACTAAAGGAAAATTACTCGCTTTTATCCTTGTGCCAGTTTGCATAGTACTCCACTCCATTGGAATTCTGCTTATTACAATGAATTTTTCTTGAATTTATACTCCACTTCTCCAATAGAGTATCCCATGCTTTCTTCATTTTTTTGATCGGCAACAAAAGATTTATAAAGAATCCTTCCCTTGCTTTCTTCATTACGCGCCTTAACAAATTTTGCTTTGTGCTTATGTTTACTGTTATTGATTTTTTCAGTTTCTTCCTCACAAAACACTTAATATTGGAAGGTTTTTCTTATTTTGCCTAATGAAATGATCAGTTTAAAATGAGCAGTTTTGGGTGGAAGTAGAAATGAAAAATTCGTTGTATGTAACTTGATCTTGTTTTTTGTTTTTTGTTTAATGTTCATCCTTTTGTTTGAAACTTGATCTTCTTAAGTGGAATTAGTTTTTCCCTTTTTTCTTCTTTGTCTGATCTCGTAAGCGTCATGTGCTTTCGATGTTCCTCCTCGATGTAACCTTTCGAGATTTATAAAAGTTTCTTTTGCCGAGAAAAAAGAAAAAGAAAAAGAACACAAACCTGGGAAATGGACTGTTTTTAACTGCTTTCTGGCCATATTTGCGCCATCGATAGCCATCTTCAAGATGATCAACTTCGCTCTTTGTCATGAATGCAAAACGCGGCTGTCGGATCCGCTTTTGCCCCTTCTTTTTAACTTTGCTCCTACAAGTACGCCAATTTTACCCATCATCATCAATGTGAGACACAAGAAGGTTTTTTTCCCCCTCTTTTTGAATAACTGGGAGAAAATGTCAAAAGTTATGAATACAAGTTGATTTGTACTATCACTCAATTTACTCAAAAGTAATTAAAAATAAAAAGGAAAAGGAGAATAAATGAAAACATGACAAAGGAAACAATAAGGAGAAAAAAAAATCCACGATTACACCTAAGGTTTTACATAGCTGTATTATCAACAATATGCAGCGAGAATCGATAGTAACAGTCATGAATTTTTGAAAATTATTTTTTATTAAAATACTTTTACTGTGCCTAATTAGCCGTAGCAATTGTAACAGTCGTGTACTGAAAACAAACCAACATGAACGTACGTAATAGGAGCCGACCGATATGCAATCGGTTTTTTTTATCTCACTAGTATATATTCATGGCGTAATATTGGTATCAGAAGATGCAAATACTGACACGTATCGGGTGGTACGCTACGTAATGTCTTCGAAACCTTGGTTACACCTCAATAGAATAGAATGTAAGATTTCCATATATGTCTTTGCTGGAAACTGGAGAAAAGAACCAAAAGGATAAGTTATATTCCCCAAAAAAAAAAAATTTGAGGAGTGAACCCAATGTTTAATTTGATCCAATGATAAAAAAGAAAGAAAAAGTAACACCACAACCACACAGAAATCCCGACAGAAGTACGTACGTACAGACTGCAAATTGCACAAGGCCAATGTCATCATCACGAGTGAATTTACTACCACAACTCTACGGACACCTCGGGGCTCTGGTGAAAAAGAGAGAGAGAGAGAGAGAGAGAGAGAGAGAGAGAGAGAGTTTAACTTGGCGTGAGCACAGCAAAACCCTGCATGGTTCTCGCATTCTCATTCCAATTCCATGAAAGAATGAGCTTTGCTATGTGCCAAACCTGGAAAACGTTGCTTTTTTCAAACAACAATAAGCAGTAACATTTTTCAAATGCCCCCATTTTCCAGAGAGAGAGAGAGAGAGAGAGAGAGAGAGGAGTCATAAAATTTTAGTAACGGGGAGGACTAGTAATAAATTAAACTAGAACTTTAGGGTTTTCACCCCATGCATCAACATCACTCCTAGCAAAGCACACAATATCACATTGATCACACAGCCAGATCACCCACCTGGAAAACATTTTTACCTCTTGTTGTTCCTTTTCCACTTTTTCCCACAAATGGGGAAGGATGAAATGCGGTGGATAGGTTTTCACCAATATCTGAACCAGATTAATTGATACTGGCAAAATAAAAGAGATACTACTCCTGAGTACTATGTTTCAGTCCAAAGGACTGTCGAATGAAAGAAGAAACCTACCCCTCTATATGACTCCGTATATATCACCAAACAGCTTTAAGTGATCCACCAAATGAAATCAGATCGCATAATTTTCTCTGCTACTATTAATCATTACTGCAGTGGTAATGAAACTAGTGCACAATGTATTCCCCGAAAATATTAAAAGGAGAACACCTGAGAATATATATATATATATATATATATATGCTTTTGCACTCAAAATCAACTTAGTAGTAATTTTCAGATGCCTAGATAGAAAGCAGTAAAGCATCTAGAACTTGAGGGATCGGGGATCGGCCGCTCTGCAATCACTTTATAGTGGGTTCTTGGCAGCATCCTCCGTTCCGAACTTAGAGACACGAAAAAGCCAGATTTCCCAAAATGTTCCCACTTTTTCCTATTCTCTCACTTTTCTTCCCGTGTAACAAATGCAATGCACCATCATTTTATGTTTTTTTTTTTTTTTTCTGTTTTCTTTTCTTCAACAAAAATTTAGGGAAAAAGTTGTAGTAGGACGCCATTCCAGCCGCAATAACGGCTCCATAAATATCGCAACCGAAATCCTGCAGAATTCGCTGGATAAAAAAATAGAGAGAAAAAATAGAGTACGGAACCACTGTTAAGCGCGAAATTAAACGGGAATTTTGGGGCGAGATATTTGGAAATTAGAGCCCAGGGAATTGGCCCACGAAATTCCCGTTTTATTACGAAACTAGCCACGGGACAAACATGGAGTAGTGTTTACGCAACACGGCAACGACAACGCCAAAAAGCACACGCACGCCACTACTACTCACGATGTCTCCTGCTGCGCTTTGTCGCTGCTACCGGACGCCGTCGACTTCTCCGGCAGATCCTCCGTCGAGCTGGAAGACACGGAAGGAATCGCGGCCGTGGCCGCCCCCGGCGTCTCTTGCTTCTCCTCCGCGCCGCCGATCGGATTAATCTCGGCGTAATTACTGGAGGCCTCTCCAGTACTACCGCTCGGGGCACGAGGAGGACCGAAATTCCATCCGAATTCGGCGAGCACGCTGCTCTCCCTGTCGTTCCCGAAGAAGAATGCGCTGTCCGAATCGAGCTGGCCGAACGTCGTCGTCCAGTTCGACTCGGTAATTCCCGGATCGACTCGGTGCTTATCATCGTCCATTGCAGTACTTAAGACAATCTATATATAATATGCTTATAGCTAGATATCTGCTTGTGTAGTGTGAATCGGAGAAGAGAATAATGAAGGATGTAACGCGGAGGGAGAAAGTAGAGAGAGACAGAGAGTGTGTGTGTTAGGGTTTTCGGTGGGGGGGGGGGGGGGGGGAGTATGTAGGGTTTGTTGAAGCGTGCTTTTTTTTGGTTGGTTGAGGGGTTCGTCTCAGCAATAGTACAGAGCACAGAGGAAACAGAGGGGAGAGAGAGAGAGAGATTTGGGAAGGAAAAAGATAAGATACAAAAATGTCGCCGTCAACTTTGGAAACAGTACGGGAGGAGGGAGAGAGAGAGAGAGAGAGAGAGAAATGAGCACATGTGGTTGGAGTGACTGTTCGCACGCGCATGCATTCTAGTGAGTGAGGGCATGGAAAAGCTACTTTCCACTGGGTAACGTGGGCCATCTCTCCTCCTCCTTCGTTTGTTTGTTAACAAATGTGTGTATGGAAACTTATGTTGACTAAAAACAATAAGTACAATTTGATATGTAATCCAGCTATTATTTTGACGGGAGAAACTTATTCACGGCAGAGCGGTGAACAAGTTGTGTACAACAACTAATCGCAATCATATAAAAGTGTTCTGAACGGTTCGGATTTTAATAATTTTACTTTTTCTGAAAAAGTTTTTTTTTTTAAACTTGGAACGTACAATATGCTTTGGACAGGTGAGATTCACCTCCGTAAACCCATTTTCACGGAAATCTATGTAAAAAAGATATTCTCTATTTTTTATAACGAAGATGTTCAACAGTCATCTTACGCGTATCTCAATTATATTCAAATATTGTTCTCGTGAAATCATATATAAAGACGTAAACATTCTCTAGAATTATGTGTATAGACGTAAATATTCACTAATGTACAAACTTTTCCAAATGGGGGATGATGCTGTGCAGTGGTGTGTGCAGCACCGTGCTGCGCACCTCCGAGCCGTCGGATCGTGCATCCGACGGCTTGGATCTCATCTCGGCATTGAACGACTCTCGATCGTTGATTGCAAGGATGAGATCCGAACCGTCTGATGCACGATCCGATAGCTCAAAGGTGTTGTGCACCTCACTGCACAGTACCAACCTGAAGTGCAAACTTTTCCTAGAAAATATAATTAGATTTTAGTAGTATCCTTTATTGTTTACTCATAAAATTACTTTTAATCACTTACAGAGGTTAATTGCAAAAATTGGCATGTTTTGTTTTTGGACATTTCAAAGAGTACAAATAATTTTGAGACATTTGAAAATGAAACGCAGAACAAATAAAAAGTGACAGATATATTACTACTACTAGTAGGAAATTAAGAAATAGAGAGAAGTCATTTACGTAGGAGTGAGAGGAAAGGTAGACTTTTTCGTCTCGTTATTTTTTATTTTCAAAGTAATTAATTAACCCAGACGAAGAACCATTACTAGTTCATTACTAGTAATAGATTCAACGCAAAAATATGCTCTACAAAGAAAGATCCTAATTATGGGGCTTTGACAAATAGCCTGTGGCATCTCGAGCGATCAAAAAAAGCAACTGAAGGTCCCTCTAATCCTGCCTTTCGAAGTAATAATTAAGTCTAGGTAAATTCCTACCGACCACTCTTTCGACCACCTTTTTTTCACATATGTGTATAGCTCATCTCATAATTAAATCTGTAAGGCCAACACATATATGAGAGCGGAGTGATCGGAAAGTGATCAGTAGGGTACTGTACGTGGCATTACTCTAGAAATGAAGTCAAATCCTATGTGGATTTGGTAGCTAGCTCTCAAATTGAGGTCAATTTTGAAATAATATTACATTTATTTTTGCTTCAACAAAACTTATGTTTCATTTGGATGGAAACTTGAAAAAAAAAAAATCAACTCCAAAAATACTTATTATTCTTACTTTCAATTATTACTCTCATTTCTCTCTTCACTCTCTAATCATTATTCTCTTTTCTCTCTATCTCTTTTCACTCATTACCACTATCTCTAATCATTACCCTATTTCTCTATCCACTCACTATCTCAAAAATCAAACTAAAAAATTCTCAAAAACTCATTCAAACACAGCATTACCTATTTGAGAACGAAACTTTCAAGAAAATTTGACGTGATTGAAGTTGAGGTTGGAGAGGAAGACATTCGAAGATGTCAAATTGTCGCATATAGTTTTTTTTAAAAAAAAAAAAAATTTGACACCTCTAAATTTTTAGCAGAAGTTGTTGAGAAAAAGTTTAAATAGTGGAGGTATTCTAAAAATTGATCCAGACACTCTAAAATCTAGAAAATAATTCCAAAGCCACTTTACTTTGGTCTTTGACGTGCCCCCATCAATTTTTGAAATGCCAATTCATTTTCCTATAATATTAGGTTAATTAATTAACCGACAAGGAAGTGAAAGAGATTTGGAACTATTGATGACCATCTAATTAAATCGTGCTAGCTGGAATCACAGGTTTCTTCTTAATTGTTTCCCAAACTGATTGGATTACAATGTCTAATTAAAGTAATTAAAAATAGAATCACTCTTTATAAAACTGTTAACAATATTGAATATTGTAATGGTCCATATCCTCCCTTCGTGTAGAATAAAGACCATTATTTTATGGAGGAGGATCCTCTTCGGTACACAAAAATGGACTAGACCGTTCAGTTAACCCATTTGTAAACCTTTCCCAGGCCCATTTTTATGATTCAGAACTGCTCAAGATATAGAGCTTGTTGATAACATCACTCACGTCAAAAATCTCATTGATTGAATACCGATTAATATAATTTCAGAATGCATTTGTCTTGTAGATAAATGGGTTAAGTCGTTCCGATTTGATGTCGTACTATTGTTACGTCTTAAAATAAATTGCATTCGAAATTATATTAAACAATATCCGATCAACCGTATTTTTAAGTGACTAATATTCTCGACAAACTCTAAAATATGGACGATTTAGATCATAGTGAACTCAAAGAGAAACCCACAAACAGTCCAATTGGACGGTCTAATCTTAGCCATCGATACTTCGATAGCAGGGACGGACAGTCGAGATGCCGCTCTGTACTACACCTTATAATGCAATCCCACACTGCAGGATCCTAATAATCCTATTTTTTATGAACCGGAGAGGAGCTGGCTCCCCTTATTTTTTATGGTGGTACGCACACATGTAATAAAATATTGGAGGCAATCTTTTGCGTCTCAAAACTTCTTTCAAAGGTCAAGAGTCAAGACTTCAGTGTCACGCACACGTACCGTCGGCCTTTGTGTGCCCTTTTTCGTTCAACCATCGCAATCGTAATTTTTTTTTCCCCTTTTACTAAAGTACGAGTAATTCTTTTTTACTCACCGGAAAAAAGCTCAGAGAATATATTAATTACAGAAAAAAATTGTGTTGATTATAACTTAGGTGTAAAGGGAGTAACTTACAAATGTAGCACAACCCCTTTTTTTTTTTTTCAAGACAAGTGCGTACCGAGGTTTATATTCACATCCGATTACCTGCTTCCTGGTTTCTTGGATCTCGGGTGGCGTTTTGCCAATATGCTCTTGGCCCGCTTAATCTTCGTTTTTTCTTGGTTTAAAGATTAACAAATTCTTTTTGCCGAGAGAAAAGAAAGAAAGAAGATCCCTCTGGTGAAATTGGATTTCTAATTTTCTATCTTAAAAGTTTTAGAGGCAAATCTATGCAGACCACTAGGGGTGAGCATGGATTGGATTGGTCTGATTTTATAGTAATCCAATAACAAAATCACTATTTACGGATTATGAATTTAGAGAACCAAACCAACCCATAAAATTCATAAAACCAAACCAATCCAAACCATTCAAAGATGGTTTGGTTTCGGTTTGAAACCATGGTTCGCTTAAAATTGTGATATCATTACTATAAACTATTTTAAGTACTTAAAATTGTATAGATAACTTAAACTAAAAGTTATATTGAAATTAATATATTAAAATCATCAAAACTCACTAACATCAACCAACTAAATAAGAATAGAATACATTAGAAAATAAGTTACCCAGAAAAAAAGTAGGAAATTACTTTACTAAACCCAAACCATGTATGTTTAGCATAATGAAATTGTAGGAATAGGAAGTTTAGAAAATTAATATTGGAAGTGAAAGAAAAGAATAGGGTGGTGGAATAGAGTATTAGATAAAGAATTTAAGTTTATTAAGTATATCTAAACAAATTATATATATATATATATATGTATATATATCACACGGTTCGGATCGGTTTGGAACCAAAACCATTAATGTAAATCCATAAACCAAACCATTTAACACGGTTTCTATTTTTTTTAAATCGAAACCTAACCACATCATTAAAAAACCAAACCAAACTGTTCGGTTTGGATTGGTTTAGACTGGATTCATGGTTTCATGGTTATTTTGCTCACCCCTACAGACCACTTGAATTTACCTTGAGAGCAATTACTACTATCTTTTTTTTATTTATTTTTTCATTTTTGAAAACTGGTCTGTTTTATTTTTCATTTTCAGATAATTATAGTAAGAATAGCGGAACAACTACTCCTGTTGTCTGGATAATAGTGGACGAGGGAATTTAAATAAGAAAATAACAGAATTTAGATGGGAAAGTAACACGGAAAAAGGGATCCTTAATTTCCAATGTGCTATGACTCGAAACCCAAAGGGTTGGCCGACTAGACTCGGGGGTTTCTCTCTGCTAAAGTCTTGAATCGAAACCTCGTACATGTTATCAACTCGTGTGAGGCTCGTTTATATGGAAGTTTTATCCGGTTTTAATTGGACTCTCCCCGCAAACAAGCAATGAAATTGAGTCGCAAGATTAGTTAATGTGCGTGTAAATTGACCAAACACTCGAGTTATATATATTAAAAAAAAAGAGCTACAACTCGCCGACGATAATCGTGTCTATCTACACTTAATTGTAAGTGGTGGAATTAGGATTTCTTAATTTGGTGAATTATTATCGTGATTAGTATATGTGTGAGTCGAAAGTCCTAATTAATTATTCCATAAGTTGTTGTCGAGACAATCAATATTGGCTTCGGCCCACCGATGGGGCTATTGATGTTGATAACTTAACGAAACGAAAGTATGGAGAAGTTTTTGGGTGCCGAGTGGTACCACATGGCGGTATTCGTCGGCGATTCAAACTGTCCGAACGTGTTTTTGGACGATCCAGATTTAGTCCCTCTCTCTTCTCTTTTTCTCTTTCTAAAATTCGGACCGTCCAAAACACGCTTTGACGGTTCGGGTCGCCAACGGGACACCACGTGTAAAATTTCTCCAAATTAAGTAAGGATCCTGGACCTATAAAACTTGATTATTTTGATTCGACAATTTTACCAAAGCAAAAAGATGGGAACGGGGGAAGCTGCTGTGCAGCTTCGTGCTGAACAGCGTACTGTGCACTCGCCGGTGACGCCATGCCGGCATCGGTCCGGCGATCGGACACGTTCACCGCGTAGAACTCGTCGAGTTCTACGTATATGCCAAAAATCAGCTCAATCAAATATCGTTAAGTGCCTCATCCGAACACATATAACTTGAAAAAAATGGATCCGGTGGTTTTGATCCAGTGGTTTTGTATCCATTAGGATTTTTTTTTCTTCAAGTTATATGCGTTCGGATGAGGCACTTAACGATATTTGATCGAGCTGATTTTTGGCGCACGCGAAGAACTCAACGAGCTCTACGCGATGAACGTCTCCGATCGCCGAACCGATGCCGGCAAGGCGTCGCTGGCGGATGCACAGCACGCTGTGCAGCACGAAGCTGCACAGCAGCTTCCCCCGTTCCAAAAAGATGAGTAACGAAAATTTAGAACACGCACACCATTTCGAACACACCAACCGATGCGGTCCCATAATTTATTTTGATGATTTTAGCCTTATATTTTGTAAATCTTGACATGTACGCAAATCATTGGTTGAAAAAGTGAAATTGATCGATCAAAAATATGTGGAAGTATGAATTGATTTCAATCAGAATTCAGACACTTAACAGAAATCTGATCTAACGTCATTGTTTGCATGAATATCTTGGATATTGAGACCTACAAAATGAACGGGTTAAATCTCTCCACCACGGCTCCAGCCGTTATGAGTATTGTTTGGTGTTCGATCAATCTGTTGCACCTTGATCGTGAAATGGAAAGAGACTTCTACAAATTAAAGTGATGTTTTCAATAGTAATTGATTGGCTTTCGTATGAGAATAAGATTCTCCAAGATAAACTAGGTGAATAATTAGGGAAAGATATTAAAAATTATGTTTGTTTTAATTCATTTTAGTCTTTAGTAAACTTTTTTTAACCTGTTTTGTTCAAAAAAATTTGTTTCTCATCAAAAGTAATGCTCAATCCCAGAAAAATTAACGCAAAACTGACAGAGCTTCACACAAATAAAAATAAAACAATAAATAATTTAGGCCAAATGCGGCCTAATTTTATGCACATTAAGTATCCACGTCGGGGGGGAACGAATTAGGCTTCTCAACGGTCTGTGATTGAACTCTGTGTGATTTCAACCTTCCGAAAGTACTTTTAATGTTCTTTCCGGAAACAACATTTTTTTGTAATTTAGACTATTAATTGTCAAGATCAATCGATTGACGACCAAGATCAAACTACAAAGGCTTCTTTGTAGTTCAGTTACAGAGAGACCGAATTGCAGAGAAGCCAGATTAGGTTAGAATTGAATGGCTGGCAAATGCTCTTTGTACGTAATCTTCAGCCTCTTGATCGATTATTCGATTCTATCTTAAAATTTTCAGAACAATCTCCACCCATAGTTGTTGTCTCGACGTGGGCGCGCTAAGTCCTCACGTGTCTGGCTAATCACAACTCTAATACGGTTGCTGCCTTCACGTAGTAGTAATTAGCAATGACGTTGCTATCAATAATCTCTATTATTATGAAGCCTGATGGGTCACGTTGTTCCCTAATCTGGATTGAGAAATCATGTAGTGCAATACCCTGCAATGCACCTTATAAGGCGCACACGGGCCATCGATCTTGACAATGAATGGTTGAGATATGATTTTTAATTATGACCGATTTATCGGTCATAATTGATTTTTGACCTGAACCGTTGATTGATGAGATCGACGGCTGTGTACTGCCCTACACACGTGGGTGCACTGTACAGCACCCCGGATCCCCCTAATCCATCCTAGTTAGGCTACTTCCGCTAAGATTTTTGAATTTTTTCTTATTATTTTTTTGGGCTTTTCCGATTATAATCCACAGAAATTAGGCATCAAACTAACAAACGAATTTTTTTCCCGTATAAGAACAAAATAAGAAAAAACCCTTAGCGGAACGTACTTAATTAGCCTTACTCTTAGGGAAAACTATATTTACAGTCCCTTTATTTTGAGTGATTTTAAATGACACC
Organism: Rhododendron ovatum; assembly: GCA_019656835.1. Taxonomy (NCBI): domain Eukaryota; kingdom Viridiplantae; phylum Streptophyta; class Magnoliopsida; order Ericales; family Ericaceae; genus Rhododendron; species Rhododendron ovatum. Next base: position 24,122,013 of record CM033797.1, on the reverse strand, counting down.
CCTCAACTCAAAAAGGCAACACATGCACCTTTGAAATGTCCAGTACATTTTTTTTAAAGAGTAAGAAATTCATTAGTACTAATAAGGATGAAGTACAGGAAATACAAATCTTATAGGGAGACAGCCAGCACAAAACAAAAGCAAGAAAAAGCCTACTCTCGGCCACTTAAAGTGCAAAAGTAAGTAGACAATCACATATGAAAGTAAAACCAAATATTCAGTACATAATATTCCGTTTGAAAAAAAAAAATAAATTTCCAGTACATTGAATTCAGGATTGTTCAATGTTTGTATTAATGTTAATGAAAAAGTGCTTTTTTTAAAACTTGTAATAAAAATTAAAAAAACATAGATCACTGAACGATTTTTAAGTTGTAATTGGCAAAAGAATGCATTTTTGTCACTTACGTTTCTACTACAAGCTGAGCGGTAACCTAAGTTACCTAATTTTCATAGCAACCATACAAGATGATATGTTACAACACTAAACTTTTTTGCTCGGCAAACAAAACTTTTATAACAACTCGAAGGGATACATCGAGTGGGCTCGAACACAGTAAGTTTACAATACTTACTTGTTCGAGCTAGAAGAAAAAATATACCAACTTACAATGCCCTCCTCCAAGAGAGAGTTGGATGCAACACCTCAAAACTAAAACCACTCTACAATTTCAACATTCTAACTCCATAACCATACAAGATGATGTCATCACTTCTTGTCTTATTAATCTTTGTAACAATTTCAGAGATTAATAAAAAAAATTGCCTTTCAAAAAAAAAGTTAATCTACTTAGCCAAATTAATACCCTTTTTTCTTTTTGTTAAATCGATAGAAAAGATCATTTTACATCACATATAAAGTACAAAATACAAACTCAGGATACTACATCAATTGTGAGAGTTCAAGAGATAACCAACCCCAACAAATCAACCAATACAATAAATAAGCCCATTATATAGGGTAGAAACAAAGAAAGAAATGAAAAGCCCTCTAAGAAAAGAACACCCACAGGCAAGTGGAGAGACTCGAACTCCTAAACTTTTAATGAGATTCAAGAGTTCTGACCAACTGAACTAGTCCCAATTAATTAAATTAATAACTTCACACATAAAAATAATCTCCCTCACACACCATATGCAAGTAAGAGAAACCATGGGCTATCCCCTTCCAAAATTCCACCATCCCCTCCACTCATGGCATCATTATGGCCAAGTAGCTGAGGTCCATTATATTGGATTTCAAGTGGTAAATCTTGTAAGGATATCATGGGACATTAAAAGTTGGGGAAAAAATTCAGTCAAAGATCTCATTCCAATTCATGCATGAGGCATCCATTTATTTTAATGTGGGGAAAGTATGAAGAAACTCCATAGTTGTGCTGAAAGAGTTAAAATAGTCTAATTTGGAGTAGGTGTTATGATGATTGATTGGAGTCCACCTACTAAATAAAAGTCAAATACTAAGAAATTATTATTGGTGTTAATTCGCGAAAACAATAATATTCAACTCCTATATATATATAAAATAAAATAAAAAAACTTATAGACACTCCCACAAAATATAATACGACACCGTGTATTATTGGTGGATCAATATTATATTATTAACAATACCAAACAAATGTATTTATCAAAAAAGAAGAAGAAGAAAGCCTTTTCTTTCTTTTTTTAAAGAAGAGAGGCAAGAAGAGCGAAGAAGTACTGTTTAGTTGTTTTAATGGGGTTTAGAAGAGTCAAAACCCAAAAGCAAGATAACTTGGAACAACTACCCAATTACTTGAGCTAGCTTAACTTAATTTGCAAGTTTGAAAGCTCTCTCTCCTTGATTCTCTCTTCTATATTACTTATTCCTAATAAATTTTAATGTTTTCTCACTCCTTGATTATAAAGTAGTTTAGTTATAAAGTAGAGTTTTTCAGTGGTATAGCTGCTGAACATGGTAAGGGGTCTACTGTTTCGGTGGTATTTGGAGAGCAGTCACTTTGTGCATATTGCCAAAAGTTAGGTCAGTTTCTAATTCTCCCTCAGTCATACCCCCAATGATTGCTCACATGGGCAATATTGTTGTAGTTATAAGGTAGAGCTTTTCGAACTTGACTAAACTAAAAGGTTGATTATAAAGTAGTTGTACACCGATAAATATTTGCTACACAATTGGCCTCAATGGCTTAATATGCTAGCATGATTCGTACTATTATGATCAACTCTTGAAAAGAAGAGAATATTTGGAGTTTTTATGCATTTGAAACAAGTTAGAAACAATTTTAAAAAATTTGTAGGGTCAAAATTGTGAAATTTGGCTACAAAGCTTCGGGTTGTGAGTGAGCTCACTGGAAATTAGAACACGTTCGAAGCCACTGTTCTGTTTCATTGGAAATCAAAAGTCGTCGAAAACAACTTTTGAACACAGGGCCGCGATTGCGATCGAATTGTCACGGCCAGCCCATCGCGGAGTTGGAAACCCAACCTCGAACGGAGGTCTGACTAGGCGACATGCAAGTTCAAGGCAGCGTACGTACGGGCGCGGTTACGATCTTATATGCACTCGTGTTGTTCACACGCGCCTAGAGGAAGAGAACAACCTGCTCTTCGCCATGTCATTGCCACGTCGGATCCAGCTCTTCACCATGTCATTGCCACGTCGGATCCAGCTCATCGCCATGTCAGGGTTGACTGCTGGTTCAGCACCACATCAGTTGCCCTTCCGTGGTCAGGGATTAGAGTTTCTATGGTTAGTCCGGGGAAGTTGAAGAAGGGGAGTTGGAAAAGTTATTTGGTGGCCTTTGGGCACTGTAACATGTGCCTCAACAACCTTACCAACCATATATTGCAGGGCTCAGTACTAAATGTATAGACCTCATAAAAATATATGACCAAAAAAATGTGTTGAAATCCCACATGACGGTGCCCAGGCCACTAAATGATTACTCGTAGTGTTGCCTTCTTAAGTACTCCGTAATAGATAGTTGACTATATTTAGTTTCTTTCATCATTCCAACTCTCACAAGAACCACCTGTACTACACCACTCGCTAGTTCGAAAGGAAAATCTAACTGTAGCACTTTAGTAAAAAATCACTCGGGGTGAACTGATAATTTCCAAAAGTCAAGGAGGTGAAGTACCAAAGGCTTAGATCACAGGAGATAGTGAGCAGGTTCACAATCTGCCATTTAGGCACAGATTTGGAAGGATCCTGTAAAACTAGAGTACCAATAACAAACGTAAGCTAACTTGTGAAATTCTGATACATTTTGAATTTGCTTAAAAGTGACCCATTGGAATACAAGATTCATGCTGCAGAATGGGGAATATGGCTGACAAAATGCAAATGATGATATATATATCTCAGACAAATACATTCTGCAGCAGTATGACTATACGTTCACTTATTCTGCAAAAACAAGCATATTTACAGATACTTTGTGAGTTGACAGCCTTACAGTAAGTTACGATTACAAAGTAGTGAAGTACTCCCACCTTTGCAGCCGCTCAATTTCGAAAGTTTCCAGACATGGTGAGTGCATTTTTCACAGAACAGACCTAGCGGCTTACGCGCAGATGACCGTAGACATTCCAAGCATATACTAACCTACCCATTGATGTATTATATGGTTTTGGTGCAATAAAATTCTACATGCTGTGAGCAAAACCAGGGGCTCATATTTCCTCACTCTTCACAGGAGTCCAGCTCTTCCCAGAAACACCATCTCTCCTGGCATGCGAGATGTACCCAATAACATACCCCACGAAAGCCCCAAGCACAAGAACACTTGCTCCCTTCACATACCATGAAAACGACGATTGCACCATGTTACGCCCAGCCGTAGAACCACCATCATCGCCATTGAGAACTTGTCCCGATGCCAAAATCTCCACCGTATCGTGTACCTCCCCATCGTGATTCCCCACATAAGAAAAAGTGAGTTTCTCCTTATTGGCAACAAGCCTAGTGTACCCAAACTCGCCCCCTCGGTATAAAGACCGGCTTGCCTGTGGGAAAATCGGGTCATCCGGGTGGTCTGCTCTGGGTTCCCATATGGGTTGCCAGTCTTGACCTGCCATCCCAATCACTACATGAACCGGAAACGCTTCCCATTTCTCTCCATTCAAACCCATACTCCCACAAGTGAAATTATTCAGAGGACAAAACCTCTCGTACCTATGGACATGGCCCCACAATGCGAGTGTGACCTTATTCTTCACAAACAAAGGTTCCAAGTGTTCCAGCAATCTTTCCCTAAAGGGGGCATCTCTGCTTTCATGGCTCGTCGTGTACATTGGCCTGTGCCCTTGGACCACCACAAAGGGGGTCTTTTTTCTATCAACCGACTCCAAATCATGCTTTATAAAGTCATATTGGTTGCTGCCGGGCAAAAAATTTGTTTCTGTTGATATATAGATGAAATGCACTGAACCCAAATCAAATGAGTAGTAAAGGTTCCGAGTGGGTGGGGCACGAGTCCCAGTGAGTTCGGAAGAGTTTCCAGGCATATTGAATTTGAGACTATAGGGCACACCACATTCACCGCCGCCATCTTTTCCGTACACAGCGTAGGACCAGTCTGGCTTCCAAGGCTGCAGAGGCCAATCATATTCGTGATTACCAATGCAGACGTGGTAAGGGACTTTGGAGGAGAGAGGTTCAATCTGAGCGAAAAAGTTGTCCCACAACCATGAGTATCCTCTTGCATAGCTGATATCTCCAATGTGCGAAATAAAGGCTGGTTTGTCACCGAGGGCTTCAATGTCACGGCTGATCCACTTCAGAGTAGATATGCTTTCATCTTGTGTACGAAGGAAGGTTGAGTAGGGTGTAGCGGTTCCCATGTCTCCAAATAAGAAAGCTACTGTCTCATCAGAGTCGTCATTTTTTGAGACAAAGCTGAAAGTGGTGCTCCAACCGCCTGAATCACTTCCGACCTACACTAAAGAAACTTCAATGAGGTGTGATCCAGATAGCAAATATAAGAACTACTTACTAACTATTAGGTAACTGGCACAATCGATTTGGTTTGTGTCTGAGAATTTAGCGTAGGCAAACAAAAGCATCGTGCTTTCTGCTCTGTCAAAGCATAGCTCTAACTATTAGGTAACTGGCACAATCGATTTGGTTTGTGTCTGAGAATTTAGTGATGGCAAACAAAAGCATCGTGCTTTCTGCTCTCTCAAAGCATAGCTCTGTAGAGATTAAACTATATGTAGAGTGCCAAAGAGCAGGATCCCCAAATAGTGAACATTAAAAAAAATAGAACTACAGGCCGTGAAGACAGTAACCCTTTATGAATAGTCAAATCAAGCAAAAGACGCGTCCTTGCACTGTTTTCAAGTACCGAGACAATTGGTAGATTCTAACTAACTAAAAGAAAGCAATAGAATGTAGATGAAAACATAACTCCATAACCAGTAGTTATGCATATATACTTATTTTGATCGGCATAAACCAGTAAGCATGTAACACCTCCAACATTAAAACTTAACACAACCATGAAAAGGATTTTGTAACTCCCTGTTGAGGCATACAATGACAACCCAATTAAAGCTGCAATGATCTGCTGCAAAAGCCAAAAACTAGAATGAAAAAGAGAGTTAGGGCCAGTTCCAGGAACTCAAAAAAGTACTTATTTTCAAATAAGTACTTATTTGCAATTTTCAAGCTTAAAAATAATGGGCTTACTGAAATCTAAAAATATGCAATATGGATCTTGTTTGAAAGATCTCATCAATGCAAAAAAGATTGAAAATTTATTTTCATAAGCCCGTTATTTTTAAGCTTGAAAATTGCAAATAAGTACTTATTTTTTAAGAATTAACTATATCTTCCGCAACTACACAACCTAATAAATCAGATCATGTAACTGAACCAGAAAATATTAGAGAAAGCTATTAAAAGGAATTATGGCAGCCAACTTTAAAAAGAGAAACAGTAGAATCACATGTTTAATCAACATCTAATGTGATTAGGAGTGTACAAGAATTGGTGAAATTAGGATGCAAGAGAGCTGAAATAATGTTTACTAGGAATGAATTTCTACAGTTAATAGTTAAACTATATTGAAGAAAAACACTGACATCATTAATCAAAACAAAAATTTCACTGCACCACACCAAAAGACCAGGCCAATAAACTACTCCCTCCTTTCTCTATTTTTGTCCTTTTTTAAAAACATAGATTCTACATTGGGGAGGGGGGGACCTGTAGCAAACTGTTTTGATCGGTACAAGGACAAAAAAAGCTTCCCAACTTACTAATTTGATTTGATAAACTTCTAATGGTGCTCAAAGAATAAAGACAGCAACAATTAACTGAACTCACCAAACTCAACAAAGGATCAATAAGGAAAATCATCTAAGCAACATTTACAGAAAGAGATCACCAACCCGGATGTCTTTTCTTTTGCAAAACAAAGAAAGAGTGGTTCCATGGTATCATCATATCTAATACGGAAACCAAAAATCCATATACTTCAACAGCACTGAACAATTCAAACCTACATATGTACATAATTCACATACCAATATACCAACTAGGACTAGCCTACTTGCCCACTCTTGTACCCTCTCTACTGAGAGGTCAAGAGGTGAAGGTAAGAAGTGATCATTGTTTATTAGGAGTTTTTGGGTGTTAGTTTATTTCTTCCCCATATAAGACTCAAAGACTGTTTCTTGGATTTTTATGTATTGAGCTTGATCTTAGTTGTTTCGTGCCTCACATGGTTGACATAGTTGGGGATTATAAATGAACCGAGCTACTTGAGTTTGAGTTTGTGCTTCTTCGTTAAAAGCTCGTTCAAGACCAGTTTGTTACATAACAAATTAAGCTTGGACATTTTTTTGAGCTCATTAATCTTTCAAACCAACCTTGAACAAGTTACTACTCGGCGGCTCATTTGGCTTACAATCTATGAAAAATTCAAGCCACTCGAGATTGGCTCATGTTTGGCTCAATTAAGGCTCGTTCAAGATCAAAAAACTAGGTAATCTCGAACACATTTCGAAGCTCATTAAGTTTTCAAAGTAAAATCGAAGAACCAATTGCTTGGCTCCTTCAGCCCTATTAGTCATAAACTACTTCAACAGCACAGAACAAAATTCAAACACAAGTATGGCCATAATTCACAAACCAATTGACCAGATTAATAATTGTTCCACATTGCTTGGATATGGAATCAGACATCACTTAAACATTTGGTGACCTCTTCACCCAATGCCAATTAGTTTTTAGTTGGATATAAAGTTTCCACATAGTAACAAAGCGGGCTCATTCCATCCCAAATTTTATAACAAAAATTAAATCAAGCCCACACCACACATGATAGACCTAAATGTGGCTGCACGTGAGGGGATTTTAGAGTAATTGCCCCATATTGTTGGGTATAGAATGGGAGATCACTTAGGGGTGTTTCTGGTAGGCAATAACTCAAGAATCACTTCTTGTTGTCGAAAAATGTCAAGTTATTTCCACTAACCAATAAGTTGTTTGAAAAATTTTACTGACTCTGTGCGCATTTGTTGGCAGTCGCCATTTTTTATTACTTATATATTTCAACATGAATTTAAAAAATATGCAATATAGGTCTTGATTGATAAATCTCAATTAGTTATATTATAGTAGGTTCGCATAAATATGAAAAACAATATAAATTAAAAGATATTAGCAATAAAAAATGACACAACTTTCAAAAATTACCAACAAATGCGGACGAAGGTAGTAAGTTTGTTGAAAAATGTCAACTTGTTTTCACTAACCAATAATAAGTTGCAGATGGGACACAAAACTTGTTGCTCAGTGTAAACACAACAAGCTAAAATGCCATAACTTGTAGCCCAAATTTGTTAGTAGAAACATCACCTTAATAATATGGGACCTCTCTTGCTAATTGGTATTCGGTTGGATACATAGTTTTCAAGGAATAATACCTGATAATAATACCTCTTCCCTTTCTTCAAGCCAGTCATCACCCCATCATGAATAAACCCAGGATCTCTCCACCCAACGCTCTCATTCGCCGGCGCATCACACATGTCCTCTCTCTCATACCTCCCAACCACAGTACCCACGCTCCTCCAATCCGACAACCCACCTTCTCTCTCCCCATACCTCACAAAACTCTCCTCCCCATCCCGGGTCACAAACATGACCCTCATCTCACCGCCCGAACCCGTGTACGCCAGGTGCACCTGCTCCGGCCCGCGACCCGGCTCGAACCCGACGGACCCGGACGCCGCCAGGAGGTGCTTGGTCCCAGGCAGGGGGTTGTGGTCGTGGTCCTGGCGCTTCGGGTTGATTTCGGAATCGGACCATCGGAAGATCCGGAACTGGTAGTCGGATCGGAGGTTCGTCAAGGGGATGGTGAGGGAGCCCGACCCGGATCGCCAGGTGGGCGAGGCGGAGAGGAAGAGGTAGCCGATGAAGTCGTCGTGGGAGGAGTTGGGTGGGGAGTATATGCCGAGCCAGTCGAGGGTCGACGGGGAGGTGATTTGGGACCAGCGGATTGTGATGGGGTCGTTTGATTTGGAGAGGGTTTGAGGGGTTACGGAAATGGAGGCGGGGGAGGCGAGAGAGAGGAGAGAGAAGAGGAGAGAGAGGAAAAAAGGGAGCATTTTTGGCTGTAGGAATAGGAACATAGAATAACATCTAGGGTGGGTTTGTGATGATGGTGTTTGAAGGTGGAGGAGGAGGGCGCGAGGGGTTGTTCAAGGAGTTTTATTGGTTGGTTGGCTGGGCTGGGCTCCGTGAATATAAGTTATTTACGGAGGCACACGACAAGAGGTCCGTCTCGATAATTAATAATTCTAATTTTTAGGTACAATTCTTTTAGAAAAAGGTATAAAATTTGAATCACTCAAAATATTTTTAAACGCGCATAATTAAGCACCTTAAACTTAGTTTTACGAAAAGCTCCGTAAATATTGAGGGATGGTAGTGCTAAATTTTTAAGTGGGGCCAATGAAAATGGAAGTGTAAGCAATGATTTTAGTGCTTGCTTGCTTGTGAGGGGGACTTTATACCTTTGATGATTAGATTAGATGGGGTTCCTTCTTTTTTAAGGATATAAATGAAGTATATTCCTTCCAAACTGATTTCAAAGACATTTTTGTTTCACTTGTTTTGAGTGGATTTCGGAATTAAATTAGGGTGAGTGGAGAAATACTTTGTTTGGTTTGGATTTAGAGAATTTTTTTTACCAATAATGAGTTAAGAGAGATAAATATGAAAAATTTACTAAAAATTGTGCAAAAACATTTTAAGATCCAAAACGAACAAACGTACGCTGAAAAAAATCAAAGATGACGAAGGCCGTGATGGTATCAGGGAATTAAAAGTCCTACCCCCTGCTATGTGGCACATGAGGTGACGTTAATGTATTTTGCTCCTAAACGTCAGTTATGGGTTCTCTTTTGTCCATTTGTAGCTTACTGTCTCTGTGCACATGGGGTGACATTCTGCACTAGAGCATCTGGATCGAGGGTACTGTAGTGCATCCGGGTAGTGCACGTGTAATGCGGTATACATCTGTTGTTTTCATTAATTAATGATTTATATTAAAAATTAATTATGACAAGTAATAAATGATTCTTACCGATTATAATTAAAAATTATATCTCAACCAAATACAGAGTCAGGATTTTTATCCCAACAGTGGCAAAATGCGAAGGATTGGGGAATACTGCCAAGCGAGGGTACTTGGCTGCGGTGCCGAGCGGCACGAATGGCTCGGATCTAATCCAAGTACATAAACAGCCAGATTGACCGCTTGACACCGTTGCCAAGCACCATCGGTTGGCAGTATCCCCGAGTCCGCAAATTAAATGTATAATAAAAAAATATGCATTGCAAAATGAATAGTCATCGACTTTGGAAAAAATTAAAATAACATAACAAAAATTATAATAAATGATGTTTGTTGTTTACGCTTGGAGTACGAAAAAGACTAATATAGTTTTGGAATACTATTTTGGATCTCATTTCTTAAAAAAATCTAGCGGTGGCGAATCTATATAAGTTAGGAATAACTTTTTTTTACATATAATAATTACATTTTCTAAAATTCTTGTCGTTGTGACCGCCCCAACTAGACCCCCCTAGCTCCATCCTTATGTATGCACATTGATTAATAATATCTTTGGAGAACCAAATACAACGTGATAATAACTTAGCAATGTAGCACACCAAAGTTATCAATTTCGATAGAAATCTTTCCTTCTCTTTCCATGTTTGTTAGATGGGTTTTGAGTCTTTCCTCTGCTATAAAAATCTTTCAATCACTAAAGTCCATGTTACTAGAACTCCATAAAGCAACAAAAACTTGGCCAAATTGCATGTTATTATATCATAGAACTAATGAGAAAAGTCATTCCTCATCTTGCCGTGTTGGTTCCGTTTGTATAACGATGTGAGTTTGACTCATTCAAAAATCTAACGATCGCTCATGGCATATTTCTTTGGATTCCATAGAGCCGCAAAGACTTGGAAAATGCATATGTAATTATCAAAGAATAGACAAGAATAGCATCTCCTCATCTTTCCATCTTTGTTTTGTTTTAGGTAAATCTTGCAACGATTGATTGAGAACCTCATAATTCGAAATTTTTTGTAACCATTGATTGAGAACCTCATGTTTTATCATTAGGGATTGATGGCCATGTTTTGACCACTCTGTACAACTGCTAGCATGCAAAAGACTTGTCAAAGCCAATTTAGTGTTATTATCATAGAATAGAACTCGTTAGAAAAATATTGCAATCAACATAAAGTAACTTAGACTTGATAACGTCTCTTTGTAGTGGATATTTATTGGTGATTTTGTATATGTCTCCATCGATTTTAGTGTATAATGTGGAATTTTTCTCATTGAAAAATCTTGCAATGAGTATTTATTCACAACTACAAACATGGCGCGCAAAAGAAGCGAGCTATATTTCTGAAAAGAGGCAAGACTATACATTTTGATAATAACTTTTTTTTCAATGCAATGGTATTATTTTTTTAGAATCATAGCGCGGGGGGGGGGGGGGGGGCGGCCCCTACTAGCCCCTCTCTGTCTCCATCCTTGATCTTAACTATTCATTGTCAAGATCGATGACCCATGTGCAACCTACATGGTGCATTGCAGAGATTGAAATTCTTTGTAGTGCGAGGCTGTAATGACTCGAATCTCAGACCAATATTTTTTTCTAAATAAAATTAATATTTTATTGAAGTATTTTTGTAGATATAATTGATTTTGTTAATTGATAAATCTAAACATAAACTTTCTAGGAAATCCTAACCCTACTTCATAATCCTAAAAATCTAGGATAAGATTAGATTGGATTTTATTATATATGATTAGGACAAGATTAGATTGGATTTGATTATATTGAATTTTATTAGATATAATTTGAATAAGATTTGATTGGATTGGATTTTGTTAGATATTATTAGATTATATAAGATATAGTTAGGATTTTCTAGATATGATCTAGATTCTCCTCCCATTAGTATAAATAGGCTCATCCATTCCCCTTCACACACCACACATCAGTTCTCATTCCAATTGTTAGCTTAAAGAGAGAATAGAAGGGGAGAAAGAGAAGATGGAAAAATCTTAGAAGTTTATAAATAGTTAGTGATATTTTGAAAGGTGGATATTGGTGGAAAAATATTTTTTAAGGTATTGATTCGTGGACAAAACAGTCGGTCACATTTGAGGTAATCTGGAGAGTATACGATATGTTTCCCACTTCCGGAATCCTTTCTTCACTCTCATTTTTGTACTCCTTTTGATTATCTCGTGATATTTGTTCAATCTTGTGGATATCATTGGAAAGTGGAATAATTGGTATCGAATATGATGTTGTTGGCTATGTACTATACTACTATATAACTGTTTAGTACAAGGATCGAGTGAACTCATGCACCAATAACCTATCCAATATCCAGGATGGGTCGAGGTTGACTTTGTGAGGAAGGTATTGGGAGAGTGTTACTGGTCATGTACTGAGGAGGACATGGTATGAGGTCCTTTGTGATTGTTGCTTCGACTTAATGGTCGATTATCGCTTATTGATTCCACTTGAACATGAACTTTATTATTCTGTTGTATCGTATACTTTCCGGATAATTTCTTTTTTCAGGTATGAAGCTGAATTAGTGAAAATTGAATCGGAGTATATAAGAATTAATTTGGAGAGATCTTGAAAGAGTTGATGATTTTGAAGTATCTAGAAGATTATTTAGCTGTTGACTTAAATTTTTTTTAGTGATGTAATTTATTTATGGAGAGAATAGGGGCCTCAAAGTGTTTGAAATAAAATGTATTTTGGAGTTTATTTTTAGAAAATAGCAGAGCGTTACAAAGGCTTTGTAGGGCGCACACGAGCTATCGATCTTGACAATGAATGGTTGGATATAATCCGAGTTTCTACAATTCCTATCCGTCTATTGTTTGGATGAAAATTCGAGCCGTCCATTACTAAGATGGACAACCGGATTCGGCGGTATACTACAGCACCCATCGGTCCGCCTCGCAGGGCCTTACACTACAAGATTTTCCAATCCGGAGCGTCTCCAAAAGTGTTTACAAAAATTAACTTCAAAACTACACTTTGCTACGTTTCTACAAATTTGAAGGGTGATAAAGAGTGAATTATTAGGTGTGAACTCCGGCAGACTCTAGAAATTTGATTTTTTAATCATTTTATATCTTTAACAATTTAAAAACATATTGACCCATTTCTTTTGGATTTTATGTTCATGTCATTTACTCTATCCGTTCCAAAACGATACAGTCACCTTGTGGAAAAATGCGCAAATTTTGAATAAAAAAATAAAACACTTTTGTTCATGATTTTTTCGAATTTCTTCACACTAAATTAAAGATCTCAATTAGTTCTTTAATTTCACTGAAAAATTTCAAAAGTTTATGAAAGGAGGTACTTTATTTTTTGATCCCTATCAAAATGGAACAGAGGGTTAATATTATTCTTCAATTTTCACCAAATCTTACCTAAAAATTCAATAGTAGTATTTATAGGCATGCAAAAGTGTATTAAAAAAGGTTTAAGAGAGTGAAAAAAGTTTACAAAATTTGGTAGTGAAAAAAATTCAAGAACGAGTAGGAGTATCTCTATTATAAAACAGAAGTGTGTGGGGACAAGTTGTTGGAACGGCTTAGATTCATTTGATCCAAAGGTTGTAGTGCATCCTCCCACTTTCCGGTTAAGTGCCCATAATTTTCACTTAAATCACACAACTGGCATCCCCTTCCAATCGGGATGTGTAGTGCCGTAGGCACGGACTAACACTATTACTGACAAAAAAAAATAGCGGAGTAGTATTTATAGGGCTATAATGTAGAAGGATTAAAATAAAATTTCATGTCCTTAATGTTCCCGATTAGATCTAATATATTAACGGTCCAGATTATTTAAAACGAATCCGGAGAGGACCCGAAACAAAATTGCTATGGGTATAATACTTTGTGTACAACAGTTGTACATCATCTTGTGTGAGATCCATTTTGAGGTCCCGCACAAATATTCCGAACCTTCCAATTTATTCAAAATATTTTTTGAAGGATGTCTGTAAAAAATTAGTTTCGTTCGATATCAGTAAGTGCTCGATCGATACATTATTTTGCCGGTCTGTACGATTAAGACCAAAAAGAAATGTATGGGTCAAACACTTATGGATAAATCCGACTGAATTGTTTCTTGGCAAAGACCCTTCAAAATATTTTCTGAACAAATTGAACAGTTCAGATCAATTTTACAAGACCTGAAAATAGTCCCACGACTCAGACACACACAAGTTGGTGTACAAGTGTTGTACGGTGTACCCATAGCAGGGCTCGACCCGAAAACAACCGGGAACCCGGGCAAGACCGTCCAGTTCTTTTTAAGGATCAATCATTCATTGGAGTCTTAACTCAATTAAGGCAACTGCGGTCACCGACGAGCAGCCCACGTACTGTTGCTGAAAGATTGAGCCTATTCGCTATTTAGATCTGAATCATCAGCTGGAAATGGCGAAGAATCATCGTCCCTCCACTGCGTTCGCTGTTATCCTTCTCCTCCCGCTGTTCCTTAACGTCGTTGTCGTTCGCTGCAAAACCCTCAAAAGAGATGGTAAACTATTTCCAATCTAATCCATTCAAACACAATACCCAGTTCTTTATTAGTAGCACATTGCGTCCGATTTCCGCATTTTCTTAACTGCACTTTCGATCTCTTACTACTTGATAGTTGATGGGATTTTTTTTTTTTGGCTTCAAGGGTATACTAATTTGTTGCAGCGTTGCTGAGTTTTTGAAGTGTCTGTACTAGTTGGGAACAAGCTAATGACCTTTTTTGATCAGTTCCTTGTTTTCTTGTTGTTTCTTAACCAATTAGAGTTCCTACATTTCCACATAATTCACGAATCATTGACAAACGGCTCTTTGGGTACTGGCTGAGTCTGGACAAGAACTTGATTTTGCGTGGTGCCAAGTTGTTTCTCCTCACATGTTCCTTCACCTCTTCCTATTAATTGTTTGAATAAGTTGTGTCACGTTGTCAGTTAACCTATGATTCCATTTCAAGGTTGTTTCAGCGAACTTAACTCTAATTGTTCCGGTAGAAATACAAAATTCTGTGAAAGAAACACTGATTATTGCATATGAAGTAACTTCTTGATCCACTGATTAGTAAATTTGACTACACTAGTCCCAAATGAAAGGCTGTGTGAATGGTTTTTAGTATAGAGAATACGTAGGTATGTGGCTATGTGCACAATAACAACCGCTATAACAGGAACTTTAAGTTGGAAATAACATTGTTGCGTGCCATGAAAAGGATTCTGAACCTGCAATATACATGTTTGAATATGCATGGGATACATGTGAAGTTCTTTCAAACCCAAGGTGCTAATGTAATTCCAGCCCTGAATCTTAGCATGTTTTTTTGTAATTTTTTCGTTGCAGCTTGCTTATGGTCCATTTAATATGATCTTTATTGCTGGATATGGATGATAGACAAACATATATCTACGAAGTTAAAGTTCCTTTTGTTTATGTAATTGGAATCTAAACTGATAGTTTCCACTGCGATTGTAGTCAAAGCGTTGAATGAAATTAAGGCTTCTTTGGGATGGAGGGTGGTCTATTCATGGGTTGGAGATGACCCTTGTGGAGATGGTGATTTACCACCTTGGTCTGGAGTCACATGTTCAACTCAGGGCGATTACAGAGTAGTTACAGAATTGTGAGTTTTACCTCCATTCTCTTTGATGCTTTTAGATTTTTTATGTTTCCGGACAAATAACCTAATTCTGTGTCAACACTCCCCAAAAATTGGTAAGGCTTCGTATATATGAATTGACCTCATTTTATCTTTTTGCAGGGAAGTTTATGCAGTGTCAATCGTGGGGCCTTTCCCTGTTGCTGTGACCAATTTGTTGGATCTTACTAGGCTGTCAGATACTTCTCCCTCTTTGTCTTCATACCATGTGTTGCTCGTTATTTAAATTGATTTTAGAAGTTGTCACGCATGTAGCATTATATTCTACATTTTCTTTAATTCCTCAATCTTGTTGGTCTTAAAATTGGATGCTCAGTCGGTTTACATGAATCTTTCAGGAGTGCCACACCCAGGAGAATTGTTTATGACCAGATCCAGTTGTTTTAAAAGATGTATTATGGAACTCCTTATATGATTTTCACGTATAGTAAATGAATTCTATGTTCACGTCAGTTGTGATAGTATTAGGTTAGAATGGTTTTCATGTGTCATAGACATGCAAGGATGTGAACCTATGAAGCACAGATACTTCTAGATGACAATCATTTGTGTATTGGTTCCCGATACTCCTACGATACTCTCAGACACATACTGCAAAAGTATCCACGGTACTATAGATTGTTTTTCATTTGTAAGTGTCACATACTTTTCAAATACTCTAGGTAACATATCTGAACTTTTATGAAATTTAAATTGTGGTACTTGTTGCGTAGTATTAGAGTAAAGTTGTTAGGAATAAAGCAAAATATAGATTGTTGCTAACATTTTATTCACTTTTTGGAGCGGAAAGATACAGTGAGATGAACATAGTATCATCTTTGATAGTTTTTTCGGATATCCTGATTCGTAAAATCCAAGTGTTCTATAAAATTGGGTTTGAACGGTTAACTAGTAACCAAGGAAACTTGTATACTGGATGCATCAGAAAATGCTAGCGGTTTCTCACCTTTCTTGTGATAATATGTACCACAATTCTAAAAACTTATTTTCAAGTACTTTTTAATTCAGCGTCTCATAGCCATATTGATATCTTATTGTTTGAGACGGTCACAAATCGCTGTATCCATATCCTGTATCGCTATCCGAGTATCCATGCTTCCTAGATATGATCCAATGGATTGAACTCCTTAACAACTTATGAGTCGTATTTGGTTTTAGACCTCTAATTGTTTTTTCTTGTCATGTCTGTAATTGGAATTTACCTTTTCCATGTGGCAGGGATCTCCACAACAACAAGTTGACTGGACCTATTCCTCCTCAAATCGGGCGTTTGAAGCGCCTTAAAGTGCTGTATGGTTCTCTCCTTCGTGGTAGATTAATATTGGGGGTTTCCACCATTTTTGTACTGCATCAAGAATTATATTTATTGATTACTATTTACTGTTATTGATACGTGTTAGTTCATTTTGATGGAGTCAACATCAGTAACGTGCAACACACTAACTAGATGCAAAGGACAAGCCTTCATATGAAAGTTGGTACATTTGACGAAGCGATGATGTTGCAACATTATTTTTCCGACTATTTTTTTACCATTTTGTTTCAGTTTTGTTATGTTTTTGAGTTCTGATACTGCAATGTTGTTAGTACGTACTGCATAGGCCAAAGAAGATTGCAATGCTGTGCTAGGAGAGTAAAGTAATGACATCTAGACCTGCGTTTACTAGTTTTGCTAGTTTGGTGTTTGAAGAGGAGGCTTGAGTTGCTTGACTATTTTAGTGCTCTTTGTTGTCATAAGGAGGGTCTATTTGAGAGGTGCAATATTCCAAGAGTGCTGAAGAATGGGGGAAGAAGGGTGGAAGAACAAAGCACACAGTAGGAGAACACCAGCAAGGGATGTTCTCCCCTTCTGACTTCTGAGCTTACTAAATGTCTATCTTGTACTCTTAATACTCGGACCTTTTTTTATGTCACATAGGGTGGACTTCATGAGGCTCCAAGCCAACCATAAGAGGGAGTCTATCGCTGCTCTCTTTGCAACTAAGGATATCCCAACAGCCTTAACTGCCCATCTGTCAGGACCTCTGACTCCTCAAACCCTTGCAACTAGCGCAGCCATTCTCCCAGTTCAAATTTGGTGGCCCCACAGTCTATAAATGACCCTCTCGCTGCCAAATCAACTTGATGAATCCTTCTAGAGGAGTTCCAGATGTCCCTCTAGTCTCTATGAATATTCAGTTTCAGAGGTTGAGAATCCCATTACATTTCGTACAAGCGGCTGATATTCAGAAGCTGCTCAAGGCCTGTTGAATGAATAAAACCTCAAATATGTAAAGTTAATTCAAAGATCTAACTTTCATGTTTGGTTCTCTAGTATATATCCTTTGTGAATAATACTAAATTCAGGCACTGGCTTGTCTAAACTTTAAATGATGCTTTTATCTGGGATACTAGAGAACAACATGTTGATAGAGGTTTGTTTAGCCAATCCAAAGGTTGAGCAATTCCTATATGACTTTTCAACTGGATGTTAGATTTTCTCATTCTACCCAGTTCCAACCCCTGAAAGAAGAAAAAAAATGACTCTAATTTTGAGAACTTTTGCTCGATCGATGGATGTGTTTACTTTCTAGTTTTTTGTTGTGTACTTATTTTTCTTTTCACGTTCCTTTCCAGTAATTTGAGGTGGAACAAACTGCAAGATGTGATTCCTCTCGAGATTGGTGAACTAAAGAGTCTAACACATCTGTGAGTGTTTTTCTCATTTTTGGGGGTTATTAGCTCCTTTTTGCTATAATTCTTGATCCAATGATGATCTGAAAATTCTGCAGGTACCTGAGTTTTAATAATTTCAAAGGTGAAATCCCCACAGAGCTAGCTAATCTTCCTGAGCTACGTTATCTCTATCTACATGAAAATCGTTTTACTGGGCGGATTCCTCCAGAATTGGGCACTCTACAAAATCTACGACACTTGTACGTGACACAGTCAGTGTATTAGTTGCTTACTTACCCATTTATATCTCATTGAAACTACAGTATAACGTCTTGCTATCTAGGGACGTTGGTAACAATCATTTGGTGGGAACTATAAGGGAACTGATACGTATTGAGGGATGCTTTCCATCTCTTCGCAACCTGTAAGTGTATACCAGGCAGTGAGCCTGTGATGATTATTTTTGCACAAGTGTATACTGTTTGAGGATAAAAAAAAAGTGAATACTGTTTGGTGCATTTGAACTACAAGAACATTATCGTGCAGTTGAAGTTGTAAAAGTTGACAATTTTTCTATTCTAACTTGCAGTTATCTGAATAATAACTACCTTACTGGTGGAATCCCAACACAGCTAGCAAACTTGACAAATTTGGAAATCCTGTAAGCATTTCATTTAAGTTAATTGTGTTGAGCTTCTTGTAATAATTCTGGATTTCGGTTGGTTGCCACTATCTTAAGCATTAATTGATTGCCGTTGGTTACAGGCATCTATCCTACAACAAAATGACTGGAATTGTGCCATTTGGACCTGCTCATATCCCCAGATTAACCTATTTGTATGTTTATTCTCAACTTATTTGTCCATTCTACGGATGTTGTGCTGTTATTTTTAGAAATTTTAACTTTCCCCATATGCTTCCCGAGACTTTCATCCCTCAATAAACAATAAACAATATACATTGAGGCGGCAGTTTGGTTGCTTCAACCAATAGTTAAAGTGGCTGATGTTATTCGACAAACACCCTAAAACACATTTCCTATAACTCTGATCGCATGTAAACAAAGGGCTAAACAGTAAGGAAGTAAACTTGATTATGCCTTATAAAATAAGTGCTTCAGATTTTCATCACTATCATTTTCCCTGTAGCATCGTAGTAGTATAGGTTGCCCATCAGTTCAACGGTTACAGCTTCTTTTTCGGAAAATCTATTTTAGCATGTTTTAGTGACACAAAAGTTAAGTTGATTCACTTTTTCTTTAAGTTGTTTCATGCATTGTGCTAAGTTTGTTTTGTGCATAGACATCTCTGACCAATGTTTTATGTTTCTTATTCTGAACATATCTTAATTCATACGTCCTTAATTCATGAATTTAGCAGCTCTCATCATAATTCATACCTCCTCTTCCCCGTTCTTCCTTTCTTTGATTGGAAAATTGGCATAAGGTCTTGAAAAATATGATAACTCTGAAAAAAGTCCCTGGCTTCGTTTGTTCATGCTCGTGTTAGTTTATCTTCCAGATTCCTTCAACGTTTCTCAAGCTTTGTTTTTTTCCCCTTCCCTGCAGATACTTGGATCACAATCAATTAACTGGGCGAATTCCTGATGCTTTCTATAAGCACCCTTTCATCAAAGAAATGTAAAGTCTTTCTAACCCCCCCGCCCCACCACCTCCCCTCCCCCACCCCCCGGTTTGGCTTGTGAGTTTTGATCTTCACTCACAACAGGCAACTAACGTGTATCCATTGGTATGTAAAAAATGTACTAATAGATGAAATTTTGCACAGGTATATTGAAGGAAACGCTTTCCGCCCAGGTGTGAACCCAATTGGTTTCCACAAAGTCCTTGAAGTTTCTGATACTGAATTTCTGTTCTAGTCAAAGCATCAATGTATTCTTTACTATAGTAATACTGTTTTCGTTTTCCTTTCTGAACAAAGACCCCTTCACTGGAGTTTACCTAGCTGATACAATACAAGTTCTTAGGCGCCTAAGGAGTTGTTCAACTGTATATAGAAATCTTATTGGTTATTGAGTCCCAAGAATAATGTTCAGGTTTTTCCATTTTGTTAGAATGTTTTCCATGATTCCATGATAGAAAAACCAATTAAAGCAAGTTACCCAGCCTTATAATTTACGTTGGATGGAAAGGGAGTTTCCCATTGAGTGCATGTGGACTTGATACATATGAGACTTGCATACCTAAGTTTGTATTGGCTCTGTTGAATTGGTATTTACATTGACTTGTTCGCAGTCACTTTCAAGTTTATCTGCGGGCAATATGCTGGCAGTGTCAGCTTTTATTGTGTGTCGGTTGTTTGGTAGGTACTTCCTCAAAAAAAATTTCAAATCAAAGATTACTTAAATGGTTAACTTGCCTACGATTGTTTCTGTATTGAGAGAAATTGAAATGACGTAGAATTATATGGTTTACACTGGAATGTATGTGTCCGTTCTCAACGAAACGCATTGGTATGTACATATATTCATACACGGGGTGAGTTATGCGAACCAAATGACCGACAACTCTTTGTCGAAACCAATAGAATTTCTTAATAGCAGAAAATGCTACCAGCTTATTGATACAAGTGACAACAAATGCACTGGCAAAACTGTGAGATGTTTTTTCAAATGTTTCGGTAGCATATGGTCTGAGACACTGAAACGTTGTCGTTGTGGTTAGGACGGAGGAAGGAGTACATTCAGGTAAGCTGGTGGAGGAACATTTCAACACTCTCTTTTGAACACTTAACACATCAAGTCGAAACAAGACGTTGTCGTTAGGACGGAGGAAGGAGTACATTCAGGTAAGCTGGTGGAGGAACATTTCAACACTCTCTTTTGAACACTTAACACATCAAGTCGAAACAAGATTCAGATGGCACCCCGAACCATCCAAATGCTTGTTCATCGACTCCAAAACTCCATGTACATCTCCCATTTGTGGGTGTGTTTTCTCCCCGGCAATAAACTCTTTACCATTCCCATTAATCTCAATTGAGCTACACCCAGGTGTCTTGTCAATCCCTCTGGTCTTCATCATCTTCCTTATTTTTCTCGCATTATCATGTTTACCAGAAGTTGAATATAGATTCGAGAGCAAGACATACGCCCCGCTATGGCATTCCAACTCCAGGAGTTTTTCAGCTGCAACCTCGGCCAAATGTATATCTCCATGACTACAAGAAGCACTCATCAGTGCTCTCCAAACTACTGCTGCTTCAGAGGGGCAGCTTCTATTTGGCATTTTTCCAATTATTTCCTTAGCTTCTTCGATGAGCCCAGTTCGACCAAGAAAGTCAATCATACATCCATAGTGTTCAGTTTTGGGCTCAATATTGTACACATTACACATACTGCTAAACACCCTTAGACCTTCATAAGCCATACCAGAATAACCACAAGCAGTGAAAATGGCGATGAATGTAATATCGTCGGGTCTGATTCCACCCTTCTCCATCTCCGAAAACATCTGCAGAGCACGATCTCCGTTTCCGTGCATTGCCCACCCTGAAATCATAGCATTCCAACAAACGGTGTCTCTTTCCGGCATTTCCCCAAACACCTTCTCAGCTAAATCTAAACGCCCACATTTGGCATACATGTCTATAAGAGCAGTGCCCAACTTAACACTCTGAGGGAATTTGAAGCGATCCAAGTATCCGTGAACCCATATCCCCGTCTCTAGAGCAACTAAATTAGCACAAGCACAGAGTACGCTCGCGAATACGGCTTCATCCGGCTCAACGCCGGCCAACTGCATTAACCGGAACATATGTAACCCCTCCTTAAAACAACTATTTTGCACATACCCAGATATCATAGAGCCCCACACTCCTCTATCCTTTACAGGCGCTTCATCAAACATCAGACTAGCTGACTCAACATCGCCTGCTTTGGCGTACCCGGAAATCAAGACAGTCCACGACACAATGCAGCGCCAAGGCGCCCCATCAAACACAACCCTCGCCGCGTTCATATCACCAACAGCCGAGTACATAGCAATCAAACAATTACCCACGAAAGTATCCGCCATGAAACCTAGTTTCAAACAATGCCCGTGAATCAACTCCCCTAGAAGGCCACTTCCCATGTTGGCACAGGCTTTGAGGACATAAGGGAGCGTGTAGTTATCAGGGACCATACCGTCCCTCAACAAGCGACTGTACATGTGTATGATCTTTATTGGTTCCCCGTTCAGCAAGAAAGCTTTGATCATTGTGTTGCAGATGCAGATTGTGGGGTGTTGAATGCGTTGGAAGACTTTCCATCCGTAGGATGGGCTGCCGTGGAGTGGGTCGGAGCAGAAAGCCAACAGCCTGCTTAGGGCAAAGCTGTTGTCTCCGAGCCCACATGTGATGGCCTGTGCATGAGATTGCTTCAAGTGCTCCATGTTCTTACACATCTCTAACAGTTGCAGGCATCTCTTGCTGCTATTTTTTAACGTGGACATTTGCGGACTTCATTTACGGCCCGGAATCACAAGTTAATTTGGTGAAGAATGAAGGAAAAAGGGCGCATGCATAGAACATCCAAGCCCATTGGAAAATAGTAGTATAAAACTAGCGCATGGCACGGCTCCGAATCGGTGGACAAAAAATTATTCTTGAATATCCCTCTAACCTCTTTAACGCAAAAGCAAAAAAAAACTCAATATAACATCCTCCTTCACTGATCAATATTGTTCAAAAAAAACCTCAAAATAGTTCATTTTTTTCCCCTCGAAGAAACACGTAGAAGAATTGTGTGTATTCTTATAAAAATGGTCGTTTCCTTTTCGCGTATGAATCAAAAAATGATTGTTTCTTTTTTACTGTTGGAAAATCAACCTAAAATGAATCAACTTAAAAGCAAATATTGAATTGAATGTAAGGAAATCAAGTTTAGAGAAATCAATTGAAAAAGGAAGGGATGTAGGTGTATATAATAAGAAATATTCATTCAATCCGACGGCTATAACCTTATCAGAAAATACGATCGAACGGCTATAGATGCTTCTTTGTTTGTATGCCTAGACATTTTTTAAAAAAACCACTCTGTTTTATAATATAGACTAGCGTTTAACCCGTTCTATACACGGGTAAAACTAACACGTTATAGCATTGTGCCCATTCAAACCTACTTTTATTAATTGTCCCGTGTATCGAACGGGCACAACGCTAGAACGGGTTAGTTTTGCCAGTGCATAGAACGGGTTAAACGCTAGTTTTTACTATTTGGAAGATGAAGAAATGTTTAAGACCGATGGAGGGAGGGGTACTTTTATTGTGTTGGAAGAAGAGGAGGTTTTTAGTATTTGGAAGATGAAAAAATGTTTAAGACAATGATGGAGGGAGGGGTACTTGTATTACAATAGAATTCAAATGTTTTTGACTTGGTACAAAAATGACTAAACTCACCTCTATTTAATATTTATACTACTATATGGATGATTCTAGTCTGAAGATATTTCTTACAAAATATTTCTACACAGAAAATTCTAGATTTATACATGTGCTCTAACAAATTTAGATATTTTGACAAAGAACTTCTAGTATCTAGAAGCTCGATATTAAGACTCCTCCAAAAATATTATTTATATTTGAGCTTATTTCTTGGGCTCGACTTGGGCTTCCGGAATATTTCAAAAAAATATCAATGTGAATTTTTTTGTGTTGCTAGGTTTCAGTTCACATGACACAATCTTAGATTGTTCTCACTTTATCTTCTTACCCAAGATTGTTCTCACTTTCTGCTCCTTGATGGCTGGTGCTTTATTTTTATGGTAGCTGGTGCTTTATTTTTATGGTACTTTCTGCTATTGTATGAAGATAAAAAAAAGAAAAAGAAGGGGAGGTCAGAATTAAGTTTCATCATTTGTGGTTTCTTCATTTCTCTCTCTCAAGCTAGAACCAAAATTAACAAAGGGATTTTACACTTTTCCCATCTCCCAGGGGCAGTCGAGTGTCTCTCACAATCTTTTTTTTTTGCTAGGCGAGTGTCTCTCACAATCTAATGGTCAATTTTGTAGAAAAGTAATGACAACATCTTATCTTGTGAGGAAAATCGTTAACTATATTTATCTTCGAGGCATTCCAGACAATTACAGTCTTACAAAGGTACGGCCAGTTATGTTAAACTCAATCCCTTCTGTTAAACTATACTGGGATCCTAATTGAAGCATTCCATCGAACACGTGGAAGCCACTGAAGCATTATGTTTTTTAAGCCAAATTTTCCAATTACAGTTGGAGATTTTATCAAATACATGGAAAGCAATTGAGGGAAGAATAAGAACCTAATTGAAGCATTCCATCGAACACGTGGAAGCCACTGAAGCATTATGTTTTTTAAGCCAAATTTTCCAATTACAGTTGGAAAGCAAAGAGGGTAAACAGATTTTTATTAAATGCAGTAAAGAGGGTAAACAGATTTTTATTAGGATCAAAGTAACGTCAAAAAATAAGGAAGATTATTAGGGCGAGAATGAATGATTTACCTGTTTAAATCGTGGGCAGCGTCCTTGTGGTCGCTGGGGTTTTCGGAAATGGCGTTGACAACGGCTGGAGGGTGGTCGCTGGGTTGGGTGGTGGTGTGGCAACAGGAGCGAACAGGAGAGAGGAGTGGGAGAGAGAGAGAGAGGAAGGGGAGAGGGAGGGAGGGAGAGAGCGGGAGAGTAACTTTGGAGGAAGACAGGAAACACGGTGGAGAGAGGAAGCACGATGGAGAAAATATAATGATCGTAATTGGTTTTTCAATCTAACGATCGTAACCTATTGAATTTGCGATCTAACGGCTGGAGGGGTGCTCATGTTTGTATGAGTAGATAAAAGTCTGCTCTATTTTATAATATAGATTTCAATCTAACGATCTTAACCTATTGAATTTGCAATCCAACGGTTGGAAGGGTGCTCATATTTGTATGAGTAGACAAAAGTCTGCTCTGTTTTATAATATAAATATAGATTTCATGCTCCAATTGTTTGTTGGGTAAGCACGAATACAGCTAAAACATATGATGGGTATTGTATTTTGCAGGCGCGGTGATACAATAGAACCTGAAAAACGGAGTTTGAACAATGATTTTGACATTCCATTTTATGATAATAACTACACTCTAATATTTGTGTTCTTGTCATGTGTATTTTTTGAATACTAAAAGCCAAAATTTGAGTGTGGTTATAAAAAAAAAAATGGGGTGCCAAATCAATTGTCGAGTAGCTTTTAGTGACCAAAGTTCTGATAAGAGTGTTTAATCCTCCAGTTTGGTCCAATTTTGGGCCCACTGTGAACTTGTAACAATAATCAAATTAGTTCATATTTTAGATCAGCGTATGTCCTCATAAGAATTAGTTTTGACCGGAGACCAATAGCTATGTCAACGACTTAAGACGCAATAAGTATACAATACTTTTCAAATTTCCACGGTATTTTCTTCATTAACCCCGTCATGTACTCCTTTAGTCCTTTTGATACCGTGTTTCTTATTGAATTCGTGTTTGATTATTGAATTTTATTTATTATACAAGTTTATTTGAAAATCATCCAATATTATTCGTTGAATATAATAATAACGTTGATGTCATGCATTTAATTGGTCTATGTACAAGCTCACTTGGGCCCTAAGAAAGTTATTAACCGTATGGGATAATAATTAGTTGTTATGCGACTTTGGCGCATATGTTTAGACTCTGGCGAAGAGTTATTTTATTTTATTTCATGACATTTTCCCATATATTTGGGCTTCTTAGGGTCCATCAGTTGTGATTTTCTAATCTCTTTATGTATTTATACGGCTTGGTAAAAATTTGGGTTGTCACATGCCGAGCTCAAACAAATTTTTTGGCTCATTTAGTAACAAGTTGGGCTTGAGTTAACCATAGCTCGATCGCCTCATGGAGGTAAGCTCATCTTGAATGTCTAGGATCGACTCATTTATAGAGGTTTGTTCGGTACTCAACCAAGATCGAGTTCTCAAATGCCAATCGAGCACGAATATTCGAGCTCAATCCAAGCTAGAGCAGAGCTCGAACATCCTGAAGCTCAGCTTGGATTGTTTTTACCTCTAACCCTTACTAACTTGATCCTTGGAGAGTCCTGGACTGGAAACACCATGGGTCCTTAGACTAGCCTTTGGATCGTACTCGGAGCATCCATCCACATTTTTTCACCATCAAAAAGCAATTCTTAAAAAGATAAAACGTAGATCATCTGACAAACTTTCCTAATATCTCTCTACGTAACTGAAATTAGTACTAACTTAAGGTTAATCCGTTAGATCACGTCAAAAAAAAAAAAAAAACCAGAGAGGTTAATCCGTTAGAATTTTCACCAGAAGAATAAAATTTTAAAATTTTCCCCAATTATTTTTTGTTAATTTCAAGTTGTGTTGATCTGGAACACGACTAGAGGTAAGATATGTACCAAAAAATCTAAGAGGTAAGATGGAGCGGCATTAACAGCCTCCTTTTTTTAGTGATGGTGATCATCTTAAATCCAAGACTAAATAGGATAGCAATTCTGATCAGGACTACTCAGCCTGATAAATTAGGAGAAATTTTTGGGTGCTGGGTGGATATTTTGTGGCGGTATCCGTCTGCGATCCCAGTCGTCCAAACGTGTTTTGGACGGTCCAGATTTATTCCATCTCTCACTCCTCATCCGACCACTCTCTCTCCTCTTTTCTCTCTCTAAAATCTGGACCGTCCAAAATATATTTGGATGGCTGGGATTGCCGACGGAGTACCACGTGTGTGGTACCGCCCGGCACCCGAAAACTTCTCGGACTACTCAGCAGATCATCGACACACAAGCATCAATGCATGAGTAGGAATAATAATCCTACGTAGTTGTGGGACATAACATAGGCACACATTTAGCTGGATGCAACTACTAAGTTTCTTATCTTATCACAAATAGCTTGCGTTTTATCCCGCTGAAATAGATAGTCAAACAGAACTCAAACTGATACGGACATCCGGTTATAAAAAAAGGCTGGAATAGACGCCGTTCAAACAAACTCTTATTCTCTTCTTAATTTCTTCAAGTTTGTTTGCCTTTCGTCTTCCCCGGAGTGTGTTAGGGCAGCAATGGAGTTGTTGAAAGTTGTTGCAGTGTTGTGTGTTCTTCTGTCATGGATTCCTCTGTTTCTATCGGAAAATGTGAGAGTGAAAGTTGAAGGAGTGACTTCCATTGCCAAAACAGACGATAATTTCGTCTGTGCAACTTTGGACTGGTGGCCAAGCAATAAGTGTGACTACAATCAGTGCCCATGGGGAAATGCAGGGATTCTCAATCTGGTACATATTTATGCACTGTTCTTAAATTTTTGTTTTTTGCGTCTATGTTTGTTTGGTTTTTTTTTTGGATTTTAGTTCTGGTCACGTTATATTTTTTGGATTAATCATTAATTTTGATGAGAGAAGTCTAAAAAGTAAAAACTTAGAACTAAAGCCAACAAAGGATTGATCAAAAATATTTTTGATATTTTTTCAAACTTCGGTCATTATGACGAAAATTATGACAAAAATAAGACGAAAAGCGAAACAAAAATTTACAAAAAAATAAAAGAGACCGGGAAAAATACCAGATCAAAATTTTAGAGCGTTAATCTTTCGTTTGTGCTATTCAAACCAAAAAAAAAAAAAGTATTTCGTCTGTATATTCTTCTATTTTTTGGTACCAAAGTTTTCTTATGGAGTTATATATTATTGTTGCAGGATTTGAAAAACAAGATTTTATCAAAAGCTATCAAAGGTGAGTCCATAAATTTATCTCAAATTCGTGCTTTGATTCTTCCTCTATGCGGAGACCAGCTGTGTTTTCAATTGTGTGGAATATGTATCGCGTATCTTAATTTACGTTTGTTGGAAGAGTAGGAGTAACTTTTTTTTGGCTTGGTACAACATATCCTATATACTCCATATACTCCATGGAAGGCTTTAGTACAAAAATATTTTCATATAAAATAAAATTTGAGGTAATTCTAGAATTACATACGCATGTGACTAATTCTCACAAAAAAAACTCAAGATACTTTTAAAGTTTTTAAAAACTAGATATTTATATCTTTTCCAATAATATCTTTCATTTTTTTGTTTTGACAATTGGAGCTTTGACAATTGGACTTGTATGGACTTAACTTTTTTGTGCAAAAATATTGAATTTAATTAATGCTTCAACAACGTTAGTCATAATTAATAAATAATTAAAAAGTAGATTCACCTAATAATACCAACCAATTATGCTTACATTTAAACAAAAAAATTTAAACAAAAAAAAAAATTTTAAGATGCAAAATTTTAATTCCCTTTGTTTACCTATATGGGGGAATAGTTGATAACTTGATATTAGCTAGTTCAGTTCCCTTTGCATCGCTTCTATCCTAATTGAGTGGTTGATAATTTTTTTTTTTTTTTTTTTTGCTATGCGTGGTTGATGATAATTCTCTTCTCTTGATCACATCTTTGTCCCCATGTAATAAGAAACAGAACAACTAATCTCTGGAAATTTCTCTGTTTTTCTAATTTTCTTAGGAAAAAAAGAGAATATAACCTGTGGCATACATAATACATTTGTTTTCCTAAAGTAATAAGATATAAGATGTAAAAGCTGTAAATTTCGTCTGATCAACTTGAACACATTGGAATAAAAAAAAAAAAAAAAAATGCAGCGTTCAGTCCCCTTCGGATCAGGGTCGGAGGTTCACTGCAAGATCAGGTCGTGTACAAGGTCGGAAATCTAGTCAAGAAATGCCCTCATTTTAAGCTGAGAAAAGATGGCATGTTTGGATTCAGCCCTGGTTGCCTCCCCATGAACAGATGGGACGACCTCAACAACTTGTTCAATGAAACCGGGTACTATATATAAATCATGGTATTTCTATCTCTCACTCACAAGAAACATACTATATAGTGCATTCGTAAAATTTGACAACTAATCTAATGCAGAGCCATGGTAACGTTCTCGGTGAATGCTCTGTTGGGGAGGAAGAAGCCCGAGGATAACGAGTCTCACTGGATCGGCGACTGGGCTCCGCAAAACACCCGTGATCTCATGGCCTACACGGTCTCAAAGGGATACAAGATCGACTCGTATGAAATGGGTACGTAAAAAAGTTCGATCTTGTGACCGATATTTGAAGTAATATTTCGGTCACGTTTGCTAATGTTGTTTGGCTCTATGTGAATAATGCTTGTGATTGCCCAGGAAATGAGCTGTGTGGAGAAGGGTACGTTTCAGCAAGAGTGGAGGCTCGGCAGTACGGAAAAGACGTAATCGCCCTCAAGGAACTAGTGAAAGAATTGTACCCAGATCCATCAACACAGCCAAAGGTCTTGGGTCCAGCTGGGTTTTATGATGAGAAATGGTTTAATGAATTCCTTGAGGCTACAGGGCCTGGAGTTGTTGATGGGTTAACCCACCATATCTACAACCTTGGTGCAGGTACATACTATATAGGAGTACAAATAAGAGCGAAATTTACGCAGATTCTCGGCCAGGAAAACGTACCATCATTTCGCATAGATTCTGTTTATCTGCTCTTTTTCGTTTTCGTTCAGAATTCCCTTCTGTTTCGGCAATCATTTAAGGTTTGCAAACTAACTTCTTATGGTCATGTATGCAGGTGTTGATGCCAACCTTATCAACAAGGTCCAAGACCCATGTTTTCTAGACCAGATAGCTCAGACATACAGAGACATTTCTACCACAATTAAGAGCTTCGGGCCTTGGACCGGAGCATGGGTCGGAGAAGCAGGCGGAGCTTATAACAGCGGTGGAAAAGACGTATCGCATACGTTTGCCAATGGCTTCTGGTTTGTACCTTCTCTCTATCTCTGCACTTAGAAGCGAAATAATTTTACTAACATGAAAAATCTTCAGAGCCAAAGCACGAACGCGTGTGCAAGTTTTGCAATTGCTTGGATTGTATCAAACATGAAAATACTGTACTTCTGAGTGAAACAGGTACCTGGATCAACTGGGCATGACATCAACCTTCAACCACAAGGTTTTCTGCAGACAAGCCTTAATTGGAGGAAATTATGGTCTCCTTAATACTACAACATTCATCCCTAATCCTGATTATTATGGGTCAGTATATTCATACATGAAATAATTGACACTAAAATTTTTCCTTTAATCTAAAATTTTCAATTGTTTGGATTTTGTTTCTTATAGTGCCCTTCTATGGCATCGCTTGATGGGAACAACCGTGCTTCAGACTACTCAGAACAGTTCTCCTTATCTACGCGTATATTCTCATTGCTCGAAGACAAAGGTAAGCGACTAATCTAACCTCTTCTTCCCGATATCAACGTATGGCTTCAACGGTTTGAATCATTTGACTATGTTTCATTTCAGCCGGGCGTTACTCTGCTTATGATCAACATGTCGAACTCCACAGCCTTTGATGTTTCGGTGGTCAACGACCTGAACTTGTATCCTGAGGAACACAAGTCAGCAGATGAAAGCCAACAAGAACCAAGGGAGGAGTACCACTTGACTCCAAAAGATGGGAATATTCAAAGTGATGTGTTGCTGCTAAATGGT
This sequence comes from Rhododendron ovatum, assembly GCA_019656835.1. Classification (NCBI taxonomy): domain Eukaryota; kingdom Viridiplantae; phylum Streptophyta; class Magnoliopsida; order Ericales; family Ericaceae; genus Rhododendron; species Rhododendron ovatum. The sequence continues at coordinate 24,091,570 of CM033797.1, read as the reverse complement.
ATCCCTCTGGTGCTCACAGAGTCGAATGACATCCCGGCTATGAACCCAAAGCTTGTCGATGCTGCCAAGCCCATCAATGTCGCACCCGACTCAATTGTCTTTGCTACTATCAGAGGATTCAACGCACCGGCCTGTGCTTAGGAACTAGTAGTATTAGGTTTCTCTTTTGGTTAAATGTCGTCAGTTCTGGGATCAATTTCTTTATCTCCGTTTCCCAACTTCTTCACACACATTTTGACTGTTTTCATAGCCAAATGGTATAGAACGACTTAAGCTTTTGTAGGGTCAAATTTTTTGTTTTGTAGTCTTGCTAGTCTAAAAATGGAAGCAGCCGAAAACTAGTAACTGCCTTACCAAACACCAAGAACCATAGTCTTGCTAGTCTAAAAATGGAAGCAACAGAAAACTAGTAATGTATTGCGCCTTACCAAACACCAAGAACCGTAGTCTTGCTAGTCTAAAAATGGAAGCAACAGAAAACTAGTAGCGTATTGCGCCTTACCAACCACCAAGAACCATAGTCTTGCTAGTCTAAAAATGGAAGCAACAGAAAATGTGCCTTACCATACACCAAGAACCAAAGTCTTGCTAGTCTAAAAATGGAAGCAACAGAAAACTAGTAATGTGTTGCGCCTTACCAAACATCAAGAACCAGAAGGGATACTGTGAAAATTAGTAACCAGCCATTTTAATCACATTCGAAAAACACTGTGCTCATAAAACTTGTAAAGTAGTGACCAACAGAAAAATTCAGGAAGGAAGAAACATCAACTAAAAAGCTACTACAAATCCGTAAAAGTTCTCGACATCGAAGAACTGAATTAAGAACAAGCTAACACAATTTCAAATGAGATAGTAGCATTTTACAGTGTGGAATATGTCCAGCAAATACATTGTCACCATAACAACAGCAAAGTCAAGTCATGTACAGGCTACACACTTTCTCTTGTTTGTTAGAACGAAGGCATTATTTCAAGAGGTGATTTCTCTTATAAGCCACTCCAAAATAGGGTAAGCGAAGTAGAGTACCAGAAAAGAGGGGAGTGCAAAAAGAACTGTAATTAGCAGGTAAAGGATCAAAATGGTAGCACTGGCAGGGAACACAACAAAAAATATCAGAAACAGTATAATAGCCAGTGGGAACTTCGTCGTGAGATGGATGAAGAAATCGAGGGATTTATGAAGGGAGAGATGGGACCTCTCGACATTAAGGCTATGATTGGTTCGGCTACCATTATTATTGTCTGACTCCAAGCGGCCTAAACGATGGGTATGCGAGACCCTTCTGAAGTTACTGTTGGTTGCTTGGCTTCCAATAGCTGAGGGGCTACTCGGCGACCAAACTGATTGAAAGTTCCCCCTCACAGACAAAGGAGATTTCATCCTGTCACCATTTAGGCTCTCAATCATCCAAAGCAGGAAGAAATTCTTGCGAGGAAATCTTAGATTTCCTTGGTAAACCAGACGCAGCGTTAACAAGTGGCACCATGGGCAAGAAATGAGGAACGGAATCTGGACTTGTTGATTCGAGAATTTCAAGACAGCACAATTGATTCCCAAGACGCAATTTTTGCAGAGGGTGTGGCCGCACCACAGGACATAAGGCACATTCTCAACAATGTTAAATGATTCCCAGCATATTGGGCATTCCAGACCTTCCTCTGCGTTGGCATTTGAAGAGGTGTCATCATCTGAGAAATCTGAACTAGCTCGACTTGGCTCAACGATATTTTTCTTCCGCCTGGAGGTTACAATAGCATTCGAGAAAGAACTCCACATGGTAAACAGTAGAAGTTCGATAACCAATGGTGCAGTAATACTCTTGTTATATAGCCAGAAAAAACAAAACTCCTGGTGATGAACTTAGGCCTCAAAAGATGTCTAATTCTGGATTAACTATGAATGGCTCATTACACCTCGATTCATCCCCTGCATGGAAGGCATAAAATAAGGAAGTCAATAAACATATAATTCTTGTAGTTGAACAATGATTGAGAACAGCCAGGGTAGTATTTGGCTCATACTCCCAAGTTTGGAGCCAGATAACAAAGCTCCCTTGGAACGAGGGAGCTTTGCTTGGAAGTGGTTAATTTTCTATCAATCACGAATCACGGCCGTCACATGAACTGTCTATAAAAGGGTCATACATGCATCAGGGGAATTCCCAAAAATGTGGTCACAGGATGAGAACCGGCAAACAAGTCGTTGCAGATATGTAAAACAAAACATTTATTTGCAGTTTCAAATTTGTTCCACTGCCTTTTTTATACCAAAAAAAGAGGGAAAGCTGTAGACATGATCGCCAGTGTAGGGTACACACATGATAGAGGAATCAAACATGGATGAATGCTACTGAATATATATCGCAATTACAAGGATAGAAGGAAGCGTAGCAAAATGTAATCACTCACATAATACTTACTGCATTATCAGCTGTACCATTTTGATGGGTTCGAATTCATCGGGAAGCTATGTCATCATACACCTAATGTTTAATATCTTCTATACCATATTGATGGGTTTGGAATTCATCTGGAAGCTATCTCATTCATATAGTCATGCTCATATACCTATACCTGGAGTTTATAACCACATACATGCAAGCACTAATCTTGTTTCCAATCTTGTTCGACAGGCTTTACTTTTCCCTCAACCAATACCTCTGCGAATCCTTGATTCAAAATCACACTCGAGAAAGGAAAGAAAGGAAAAAACCTATGCAAACTCATACTAAGTTTTACTCGTAAAGAAACGAAGTTGATGACTTTTTTACAAACACCTATACGTCTATTTTTTCATGATTTTCCAAGTACAACAGAAGACAAAGAAACTTATTCTTCCTCCTCCTATCCTTTTTCCGTTGTTCTGTTTCCTTTCCACAAGTCCAATATCCCAACAAAGCATACATACTGGAAGTGGATGCACCAAATTATGGGTAGTATCCGAATTCCAAACAAAGGCCACAAAATCAATTTTACTACACGCTTCTCCTATCTACGATCGCCTTGGTCTCACATCAACCTCAAATATCCTATGTACATGAGAAACTATATGAACACAAATGATGCCCCACATGAATATACATGAGAAATTGTTAGTCCGAATAATCAGAAGCACGCATATCATAAACATTATAGTACATACATATACCAAGGCGATATTGGAACATGTAAAGGTAATGGTTACATCAGCAATATTGGGAATAACGCACGATACGTAATGGGAATCGGTTATTGTGGTCGTAATCTTTTTTACAAAAAAATCATTTTTGAAAAGAAATGAAATTGCCTGAATAACCCGTGAGTGTGGGGTATCGGTCGTGAACTTAATCGGAAACGAACCGATTACATGACGGGAAGAGGCTGAAACGCATGCAATTTTTCCATCTCCCTGATACACCATGGCATAACGGTATCAGAGGGCTCAAAACCGTTACGTAACAGCCGATAGGATACGATATTTAAAACAACGGTACATACGTGCGAGTGAAACTAAATGAGAGAGAAAATCGAGAGGAAACCTTACGATATATAACGCAGAATTGACTGTATAACTTGAAGAGAACGATTGAGGAGGAAGAGAGCAAAAGAGGAAGAATGCCCCTCGTCTCTCTCTCTCTCTCTCTCCTCCTCTCTCTCTCTCTCTCCCAGAAAACGGTGAGGGGATTTTCCCGGCCTGGGATACTACCCGGAAAATAGTTAATTAGTTAGGTCATAAGGTGACGTCGTTTTGCTGGAGGTCATAAAGGGTGGGGTTCCGCTAAATTCTGCATTGGCAACCACCAGCTCCAACCAAAATTACAAGGCCCAATTTACCTCCCGATTTTACAAAAAAAAAAATTATTTATATATTTGGAGATTAGTTAAGTACTCTAATATGTAAAGGTGATTTACATTTAAATTGGGGAGGTTGCTGTCTCGTAAGGGACAGAATATGAGCTGATCCCATCCGGGCCGTTCATTTCAGCAACGGACGGCTCAGATTTCATATCAACCGTCCATCACTTCATTGCCGAGATAAAATCTGAGTCATCCATTGTCAAAATTAGACAGCCTATATGGGTCAACACACATGTTGCCTACCAAGCTCTCCAATTTCGTTTGATTCGGGTAGGATTAGAAGAGAATTAGAGTTACTCAAAAAAAAGAATAACCTTCAATAACCGTTTTACCTGAGCCAACTCAAGTCTAGCCTACTTTTCCACTTCACCAAATTGGAGGTTCTCCTATTTTTCTTGTTTTGTCCTTCCGTTTTATGATCCAGAATTCTTTCCACCTCCTTTTCAAACTACATCTGAATCACGGGAGGAGCCCATTGAGCCTGTTTTCTTCTCACGTTTACCAAGTCCGGATGGAATGGCTTTAGAAAACTCACGTGAAATGTGGGATGAATCTTCAACCTGTCTGGCAATTTCAAATGATAAGCAACATTCCCCACTCGCTTTATAACTTCAAAGGGACCATCATAGTGTGCAATCAACCTGCGATGCACCTTCTTGCTATTGATTTTCTTCCAGATTTGGAGAGTAAGTTTGAGCATGACCTTATCCCCAACCATAAGAAAACCATATGACTATATTTTATTTACTACTTATATAAGTTCATCGGGTAAAATACAAAACACAAAATTTTTCCAGAGAATTTTACTTTATTTTCAAACACAATGTTCTAAAAATGGCTAGACATTAGTTGGGCAGATGAGGGGCACCTATCGCCTAGGCGGGGATTAGGTGCCAACTATTCAGCTGCCTAATCTAAGTATTAGACCATAGCCTAGCGCCTAGGCGGAGACTAGTTGGAGTAGGCGGCCGACTTTTAGAATACTGAGCAAAGTAGCAAACATAATTAAGAAAAGACACCATTTTTCCATTTATTCGGGAGTTGATCATAGCTTATCCCACATAAACGAGGTATTAGCACTTCTGTTGGACAAGTACAATAAATCCCAAAACAAACATACTCTTCCATAGAAATAAATAAATAAAAAGAAAAACAATAAAAAGAAAAAGAATGATCTTTCTATATATGCTCATCACACCTTGGAATAGAGTTGCATTGGCTAATAAACGTTGTTACACATAAGTGGAAAGTGCAACAAAAAAAATTTGAACGAGTACTGAATCAGATACATATGTTTATGACGAAATATGAGCGTCCCCCAACTTTCTCATCAATGCTTCTTCAAGAATCCACTCGCCTTCTTCAAGTAGTCACCCAACCCACTCCCAGAATTCCCGTGACCACCACCTACATACCCATTTCCACCTGCATACGGGTTAGCGCTAGCTGCAACGGTGTTTGGATAGGCAATGGGAGGGTAGCCAAGGGGACGACGGTGTTAGCCGAATCACCATTAGGCCCACCAGCTGGGGGGACGGCGGTGGTGGTCAGGTGGCCGTGGGGAGCATCTGTGGGAGGGTAGCCATGCGGGGCTGAGGTGGTTGGATAGCCAAGGGGGATGGTGTTTGCCGGGCTTGGGTCACCATGGGCATACCCATTTCCACCTGGATATGGGTTAGCGCTAGCTGCAACAGTGTTTGGATAGGCAATGGGAGGGTAGCCAAGGGGGACGGTGTTAGGCGAATCACTGTTGGGCCCACCAGCAGGGGGGACGACGGTGGTGGCCGGGTGGCCATGGGAAGCATGATCTGTGGGAGGGTAGCCATGTGTGGCCTCTGTGGGTGGATAGCCAAGGGGGACGGTGCTGTTGGAAGGGCCTGGGCCACCATGGGGCGTGTTAGTGGAATGGGTGTTCTGGTATTTGCGAAGATAATTCTCGGCCTTGCCAAGGTACTTTCCAAGGCTCTTCCCCTTGCCGAAACTAGAGGCAGTGCGGAGGAGGTCGGCTCCCTTGCCAGCCAACTTGGCCTTGTCCGCCTTGGGGCCGCAAGAGGAGGGCGGTGGCTGCTGGTGACTCCCAGAATGCGTCGTGTTGTGGTTTGGGTCCATAGTTGTTTGGATCCAACAGAATGGGAATTGTGAAAGGGAGGAGGGTTTATGAAGAAAATTGGGAGGATGCGAGGGATTGTAGGAAAGGATTTAGGGCTGAGTTGTTTTTGGCTGGCACGTTGTTGACAAATGCAAGAAATAGGTGTTTGACTTATCCCCATGAATATGTATGCCCTGGTTGGAGAATGGAGATGACCCGGGGACAATGCCAAGCACCCCTTGCCAAGCAGGATGTCGAGCAGCATCCGATCGTTCATCTCGGCACGAACGGCTCGGATTGAATCTGAGTGCATACAAATCTAAACCGACGTTTATTGCTCGGTCAAGATTCAAGATCGATTCCCGTGATGAATGACCGGATTGATCGCTCGACACCACTGCTAAGCACCCCAGCCCTCTTGGCAGCATCTCCCAATTCCATTTTTTACATTTTCCTTCGTGATAGTTCGCTTACCCCTAGCTTGTTTTTTGCCCTCAGCTGCTAGTACCTCGTTTTGATTGGGTTTGGCACGTCTCCAACTTTCTTTTGGCTCTCTTTAGCCTTGTTTAATTCCCAAGCAGTGCCACAACTCACAATGCACCTGAATCTCTTCAAATTCATAATAAATTAAATTAGATGAATATTGGGATTAGTAGGAAATTCAAGATAGGGATTAGGGATAAGTGAAGTCCACAGAATAATCAATGGGATTATATCGATACTGATATTAGTTGTACTGTGTTTGATTAGAGTAGGATAAAGATAATAGTCTAGAATTATCCAATCCCTCTCTTAATATCGTGGGCGACAAACACCGGACTATAAATAAAAATAGAATATATGGGTCCCTATGTGCACCCTTATAATCCTAATCCCCCTCCTAGTCCGGGGATCAAACGTGCCCATGTAGAACTTCTAAGACACACATAACAATTCATACTATATTTGAATATTATTCCTTAACATTTGCCTAAAAAATCATGACATCAAAGACAGAATTCATAGTAGGTGTTCCTGATGTCATGAACTAAATTATATGTGCAAATGTGATTAAGTTGCATACGAAATTTATAAATTTAGGATTGATGTTATGAATCTTGTCCAAATATTACGAATTTTAAGAGGCGCGTATACCTTTCACGCCCAAAAAATGGAGTGGGCCTTTAACATTTCCCTTCCAACGTCGCTTGGTTGTAATTTCTGTTGGGAAACTACGTACTAACGTGTTCTCTTCTTGTGTGCATGTTTATTCGTTGCGGGTGAGAATCGGAAATTTCCAATTTCAACATTTCCCTTCTTCATATCTGTACAGACGTACAACTGTACTCACTGCCAATAATACTCTCATTTATCAAAGGTGAAAAAAGAAGAAAATTGCATGTGAAGTACGAGTAGTATTTTCCCTTACAAGAGATGACAACATCTCTCTGTTCTTGTATACAGAATGTCAACATAGTGACTCCAATGATTAGTAATTCCACCATTATAAAAACACCCAAATTAGCAGTCATTGGTAAGTGATTCATCTTTCTTCCGGCCGTCAACACTGTGGAGGAGGAGGAGTCGTGACACGGCGTGCCCCAGAGGAGTGACACTGAGAACACTGTATCGGTTTAGCCTCCTAGATACGCAAGCTTGTACTCAAGATTGTGGCTAAAAATATATTGTGTTCTCAGGTCACCCCTTTGGGAAACGCCCTGTTTATGTGTCCATTTGATGTTGTCAAGTTCTCGGCGATTTGAAACTGCAGTACTCCACTTCTACTCCCTCAAATTTTCTATGCATTTGAGTAAGTTCAGTTCAGTTCCATATACATGTATGGTTTCGATGAACCATTTACCCACATATATTCTTATATTTAAGTTTGTCCATTGAAATATTTCTTAAGGCACGAATTATTACTCAGATTTTGTGAACTAGATGGCTTAAGGCGGCCCTTTTGGGTAAACTAGAGAAGGTAAACCAGTTTATTTGCGGTATTGAAAGCGAAATAGTTAACAATTTACATTTTCCAATAGATCTACGATTTTTTTTAGTGAAATTTTGTGACCAAAAGTCTATTCAACAAAATAATTAAAACAAAATAGTGATTTTCTTTCAGTATTTGGGTCATATTTATCACTTTTTAGACTGCTGACGGATTGAAAAAAAAGAAGAAAAAAATTGACATAAAATTGAAAAATAAAAACAAGACAAGATAATTTCTAAATTAAACAGTCTATTAAAAAAATAACTAAGGCCCCGTTCTGTTAAGATTTGTAATTTTTAAATACTTATTTTTTATTTTATGAGACGGATCATTCTCTCATTTAAAAAATACTCCATCCATTCTAAAATGAGTGACCTTTTTGAAACTCCGTTTCATTTTAAAATATTATTTATATCTTTCGATTTAAAAATTTTATGTGATTTTAAAAATTTTGTTCAATAAAACTAATTAAATCTATTCAAAAAAATTCATATTGTATGGTATTTTTTAACACGTTTTCTCAGAAAAGATAACTCATTTTGAAAACGGATGAAATATAAAATACTTATTCTACTTAGCGGAACGGGTCTAAATGACCAAAGGCCCCTTTCACTGGCCAGAATGCCGCCCTAGTCCACCCCTTTCACTGCAAATTTCCAAAGCCAAAGCCTGAAAACCCTCAGAAAAAGTTCCAGATCGATCTGCGACTGCAAGCAAGCGACCACGGTAGTTCCTCTCAAATGGACATGGAAATCGAAGGAGAACAAGAAATAGTGAAGGACGAAGATCTGTTCAAAGCGGCCGAGAATGGCGACTCTTCGATATTCGAAGCTCTCTCACACCAACAGCTTCTCAAATCCCTCTCTCTCAGGAACGAAGACCGCCGCTCCCTCCTCCACGTCGCCGCCTCTTCATCCCGCTCCGCGGTAAATAATTAAAAAATTACTCTTAGACTCCGTTCATTTGTCAAGAAATTAGTGTATGAAAATTATTTTCGACGATGTTACAGTAGAATTAGGAGTGATAAACGAGCCGAGCCAAGCAGTAGTTGTTCAGGCCCTCCAGCACTCGATCGTTTTTTTTTTTTTTTCCTGTTTAGTTTTGCCCTACCTGGAATGCACCATTGTGATAATCAATCTCTTCCACACTTCGTATTTTCTTTGCTTTCTCCGTCTTTCAAAATCAACGACTTGTTGTCTGATCCGTGAAGTTTTGTCTCTCATTTTTGGCGAGAATAGTTAGTTGGGACCAAGAGTAACGCGAAGCAGGTACACGGGGTGGAGATGCCCGACGTTCCAGTCTTGGAGGACGTCGGCATGCTGCCGCCTCAGCTTGCACTTTTGCCTCTGAAAACCAACTTCATCTGTTGTTTGAGTCTGCTATCTGAAACTCAAACTAGTTCCCTAAGTTTTACACGTAGATAAGTCCAATGTTTTCAAAGGCAGGTTCGAAAATTTAACGAGTTTCAAATATGTTCAAGCTTAACTTGTTTATAGACGAGCCGATCTCAAAGGAGCTATAATGGAGATGAATATGAGCCAATTTCGAGTAGTTTGAATTTTGTATACATCATAAATTGAATGAGCTCGTGTAGCAACTTTTTCGAGCTTGGTTTGAAAGCTTCATGAGCTTCGAAAGAAATTGTTAAGTTCGGTTTGCTTATATAACAAACCCACCTTGAACGAGCTTTTAACAAACGAACTCGAGTAATTGGTTCATTTATTAGCCCTAAGGAGAGTGGAGTAAAGAAAATATGAACAAGTTTTTTGTGTCTTTATTTGATAAGAAATTCAAGAGCTAATATAAAAGTACGAGTTTAATTCTGTAGGAACTATTGTAGAGCCAGGTAAAGTTGGAGATGTAGGTTGTATAATTTTCCTTCTAACAGGACACATTAAAAATGCCGGAAAATTTATCATTCTCGTAATTTTTTCCTTTTCGTGAGAGTGAATGGGGCCTTGGGTTCTTGGATAGATGTGAATTGCAAATGAAGAGATTTAGAGCCTGTTTGGTTTGGGTTTTGAGGGAGATTTTTAAAAGTAATGAGTGAAAAGAAATAGAGAGAATTTATTGGAGACTGTGTGCAAGGGTTTTGAGACCCCCAAATGAACAAGCCCTTAGGGTTTCATTCATCAACTACATGAGCGGTTTAGTTATTGTGCAAGTGCAGCACGTCAAAGATGTGTTAAATAGGAATTAGAGATTGAAGGGACTTATTTTATTGGGATATTTGTATAATTACAATCGTAACAATCTTAACATGAAAAACTTCAAATTTCTCCTTTGGAAACTCATTTCAAATCTATCATGATAGAGCTCCCTAACAATGTCGCAATCCATATACCAACTATGCAGCCTAAGTTTATGTTATTCTCATTGAAGAAAAGAAGTTAAATTCCTTTTACTAAGAATCCACATCTATCCAACGGAGCCTTAGGGTTTGGAGGGTTTATCTTTGTTTCCTTATTGGACATTTGTTTGATCAAGTTAATGGGTGATCATTGTTTCACTGACAGATGTTTTAGACATTTTCAGTTGTTTTTTGAACTTCTTGCTGGCCATTATAAGACTTGTGCGGCATTGTCATTCGAACGTGCAATTATAGTTTTCAATCTTCGAATTTGAACTTGATTCATTTTTTTAAATTTGCATTTGTGAATGGATTTAGGTGGTGAAGATACTGTCTGCTGCAGATCCATCGGTGAGTGGTATAAACAGTCCGGATGAGGAGGGGTGGGTACCACTTCATTCTGCGGCTAGCATTGGGAATGTAGAAATTGTGGAGATTTTGCTCAGCCAAGGTGAGTATTTTGTAGATCGGTCAAGTGTCAAGAGAGTTACTATTAAGCTTGTATTGTTTTTAAAGGCCAAGGTGTAATGCAAGGCCTATAATAAATAATAAAAAAAAAGGTGTAATGTGAGGCGTTTTTTTCCTCACGAGGTGAGGTGTACGCCTCAAGGTCAAGGCCTTGAAGCAGAAGGGGTTGTGATTTTAATTTTAAGCTCAATAAATACGTAAAATTATATTGAAATTCCAAAAGAGGGAGAGAATGATTTAAATGCTAAGTAATAGTTACAGAAGTTCCTCAAAGCCTGAAAACGTTTGTGTTATTTTAAGTATGTAATTAAAGCTCGTACACTCTAACAAGTTATAGTTATGTATATATGTCACCTCTAGTTAGTACATCAATTTCGTAAAAGAAAACACCCAGTCTCATACTTTGTTATTGATGACTTTGGTGACTTCTTTCTCTCATACTTTATTTATACATCTATGAAACAGGTTCTCTCCCTTTGAGTAAAGATTGATAGGTAGAGAGAGATGGTAAGGGCACAAAGATTTATAGGCCATGCTATTCCTAAAAGCAGATGCGACATACAAAATGTGTTCAACTGCTAGAAGGCCCACCTTTTACGAAGACCTGATGGACTAGTGTATGCTTTTGTATAGGATGGCACAAACTCAAAATCCTCAAGGAGTTTTTTGATAGCCTGGGCGAGCGATCCCGAGCCTTTGAACTTAGCTTTTGATGGTCTAGAAAATAGTTCCCCGCTTGTCAGTTGAATCAATGCCATTGGAACAAACAAAAATATTTCCCAATCCGGTGGAAGGTTGTGTAAGTTATAGGAAAAATTTACAAATGCGAATGATGGGTTGCTTGCTAGTCCACATCACTAGAATCTGAATTGTTGCCCTGTGGCCGATGATAATTTTACGATTTGCTACCTCCTTAATGGGTATGACATTTCATATCTTAAGATGTAGTGATACAGCTAGCACATGTATTTGTTTTAAAACCCCTTTTTAGATCAGAGGAAGTGTTTTGAGAGGTCCTATTCATTGGGAAAAAACCCATATGCCCAATCTTTATGAATGCATTACTTTTAATAGGTGATACTTTTCGGAAGTGACACCAACCTATTGTCTTTGACCTCAATGTGGTGAACCTCCCAGCAACTCTTCTGCGAGTTTTCTTGGGACATATTAGGAAAATAGCTCATTTGTGGTTAAGAGATGTTTAGGAGTTCCTTCTTTTCTCTTGTCCAAAGTAGCGATTTAGGATGTTGCTCAATTACTTTTATTTAGAACTGATATCATCTTCTCTCAAAAACAGCAATTTCTACAGCTAGACTGAATTTAAATTGCTAAATCACAGGGGCTGACGTTAATTTGAAGAATGATGGGGGTCGAACTGCTCTTCATTATGCTGCTAGCAAGGGTTGGTTGAAAATAGCTGAAATTCTGCTTTCTCATGGTGCAAAGATTGATCTGAAAGACAAGGCTTGTAACTTGAGACTTCAGCCTCTTTTTTCCCTTCTCTCTCTCTCTCTCTCTCTCTCTCTCTCTCTCTCTCTCTCTCTCGACTTTTGATGCTCTTGCTTTGTGTTGCTGAAGCTTTGTTCTTGGATTTTCTCTTCCCTCAGATCATTGATTGATGTTAATTCTTTAGGTTGGATGCAGCCCTTTGCATCGTGCTGCTAGCACAGGAAACTCGGAGTTGTGTGAACTTTTAATTGAGGAAGGAGCAGAGATTGATGCTACTGATAGAGCAGGTCAAACTCCCCTAATGAATGCAGTGATATGTGAAAACAAAGAGGTAATCTTGAATAATTTCGTAAAAGGTTGATCCCTGGAAAATTTAATGGGTTTTTATTGTCCCTGTGAATACATTAACCTTGTTATGCCCAATCTATTTTATTACTACGACTGATCTTACTTTTCTATTTGAATAGAACAGTTAAGGCAAGTGAAATTGAATTGCATTACCAAACATGTCCATCTTGCTTTTAGGAGTCATCTTTCTGTTGTATCCAAATAAAAGAGTAGGAAGAGCTTTCTGAGTTCCTGCATCGTGAAACCTTTGGGGAGAAATTCAGTAACCAATCTGCTAATATACTAACAGTAACCAATCTGCCACCATATTCTGAATCGTGGAGGATAATGTTTGGCGCTCAACTTTTGTCAGTTGTGGTTGTATAGTGTTGATAGTGGTAGCAATGGTAACAGCCATATATCAGTGGCATGGTCCCTTTCGTTATTATGGAGCTTTTCTGTTGTTTTGAGCACTATTTTCATGTATCATAAGGTTACGAAGGTACTTACTGGGTGAAATTATGAACGGAGTGATTTTGATACCTTTCATCTCAAATTCGTAATGTAAATTACTTAGGGGACTTCAAAGTTCAAACATGTTGGTATCCAGCCTGTTATGTTTAGGAGCAAAGAGTGTGTATTTGTTCATGTCTTCGTTGTTGTATCCAGCCTGTAATATTTAGGAGCATGGAATATGTATGTATTCATTCATCTCTCTCTCTCTCTCTCTCTCTCTCTCTCTCTCTCTCTCTCTCTCTCTCTCTCTCTCTCTCTCTCTCTCTGTGTGTGTGTGTGCACGTGCGTGTTTTCGCTATGTAGTCTCGTCTTCCCATGGATTCAGCAGCCGTTCGAAAAGTTGTGTGTGTGGAATGATCTTGCACGCAGCTGTAAAACGAAAGTCCTTTTTACGTTGGTGATGTTCATGAGTAGAAAGAACACTTGAAATATTTCGTTGCTGATTAGTATGGAAAAATTGATTGTTACAGGAAATGTTTCTGAATCAATTCCGAATCTGATTGGTTGACAGGTAGCTCTCCTGCTGATAAGACATGGAGCGGATGTAGATGTAGAAGACAAGGAAGGTTATACCGTTCTTGGTCGAGCTTCAAAGGATCTTAGACCAGTATTGATTGATGCGGCTAAGGCCATGCTCGAAGATTGAATGTCCATGTAATTACTACCGAGGTTTAATGGAAACTCTCGTCTCTGAGGGTTCGGAAAAGGAGGCTACATGCTGTCAAGTTTTACGGACAGTCGTCTTCCTGCTCGAGTACAGGATCAAAAACCATAGCAGCAGAGCTACAACTCTTCTGTTGTTGACTCGGTTTTTTTAACCCACCTGACCCTGGTGACAGATTTAGTTGGACTTGTTTGTTGTGTGACTGCTGAGATCTTTGCTATGGTTCGGTATTATAAATCTTGGTAACCTTTAGCTGCAACTTCGAAAATCGTATATTCATTTCACATGCACAAGCAATTGAGCTCGTTAGACAGAGTAACATCATGTTTATCATTTGATGCGACACACTACAACCCTTCGATACCCTTCGATACGAAAGGTTTCACATACACATCTCTAATGTTCTAAGATTATGCGGTGTGCCTTTTGAGATGGTAAATGTAAATCGTAAAAGCATATTCGAATAACAATAAAACAAGCGGGTCATGCGCATCGAAGGAATGTCGTGTATATATCGCTGAAGAAATCATGCAAACTTATTAATATTATTAAAGAAAAATTACATTATAGTTTGGGTAACCCAGAGACAGAAAATCAAGGTGGTCCAAATAATGAGCCAAGAAAAAACATGTACAAAGGCAGCCCCCATAACTAACAACAAACTCACACTCCCCAAACCCATAAAGTACACCTCCCTACCACTTCCTAACTTCGTCCCATGAAGTTCTCCTTTTATAAAATCAAAGCCTTCTAAGTCAAGACGCGAGTTATTTATACCGAGCATTCTTCTTACGATTAGATCCAATCTCTTGGTTTGTTTTTTTGATCGGCCTAATCTCTTGGTTCTTGCGGAAAGGAAAAAGGAATTCATGGTATTCCTTTTGCGAAGAGAAGACTAGCGAATTTGCATTTGATTACAGCTTCATCCAGGAAAAGCACGAAAAAATGCTTGAACGGTACGATACCTCAGTCACCCCACACTAGACGTGATTAGGTTGAAGCGATAGACGGAGGAAGATTACCCGCAGGGCATCTTTGGCGGCGGGGCCGCCTGGGTGTCTTTCCCCACCCGGTTAGGCTCCTATCTTCCAATCCAACTTCAATGCTATTAAGCTGCTGCATCAGTGGGATGCAAATAGCGCTTGTTGACGCTACCGCTGGTTCATGGTCCACCACCGCTACAGACCGCCTTCTTCCCCTCGCACCCCCATTTCTCCTTGTCAATCCGGAATTCCAAACATGACCAGTCGCTTTCATCAACCCTCCAAACCTCTGAAGATCCTCGGTCACCTCGTGCCTTGACAAAGAAGCAAGTCCGGGAAGAATGTCCCTCTGAAAGTCCCTCCGCGGCCTCCCTCTCCTTGCCTGGCCCTTCCGGACGCGACTTGGTAATATATCGGTTCCTGTTTCTTCCAAGTTTTGGTTTTCAAGAACCAGAGGTTTAGGCATGTACTCTTCTTCCTTCACCTCAGTTAGATTCAATGTCAAGGCTTCGAAGTAATCGATCTCATCACAAGAAGATGTCTCATTATCTCCACCGTCTTCGTAACCCTTCGATTCATCCGTAAAAGAGGAAACTACCTCTACGAACCATAGGAGGGAATCTGCTCTAGGACCTTCAGATGGGTGACAAGTGGTCTTCTCCATACAATATGTACGCATGCATGACGAAATGGCAACTATTGCCTCAGCTGCCATTATGGAAACTTCATCCTCAAACAACTCAGCTTTGTGCTGTGGCAAATTTAAAGGAATCTCACACTGCTGTTCTTCAGCAGGCGGCGTCCCTTCTTCCTCAGTCTCCGGAAAAGCGGGGGCTTCAAGATCTATCTCCACCGCAATCTTCACATTGACACCCATGCTGGCAACCGAGGGCACTAACGTAACTTCATCCTCGCCCAAACTGGAGTTCAAATCAAAGTGAGCTCGGAAATTGGCAACTTCTTTAATATCCTCTTCCTTCTCTACAACCAGTACGTCTGCAGCAATGAATGTGTCACACTCTGGCTCACAAGCC
The DNA here is from genome assembly GCA_019656835.1 of Rhododendron ovatum. NCBI lineage: Eukaryota > Viridiplantae > Streptophyta > Magnoliopsida > Ericales > Ericaceae > Rhododendron > Rhododendron ovatum. Next base: position 24,075,882 of record CM033797.1, on the reverse strand, counting down.
AAGTTTATATCAATCACTCCAATTTTGCCACCTTTTCTAACGTCGTCTTCTTTGTGTTCAGTGCATCGGAGAGATGCAGAGGTGGAGACAAGAGAAGAAGAATCATTCTTAGGAGTACAACGGTTGTCAAAAAAGGGAAACCCTAGGATCTTTCTCTTTGCCAAGTAGTCACCCCCCTCATTCCTTTGGGCCCCAACATCATGGTCATCACATGAAGCTAACGTTATCTTCGGTGTAAGAAGGTGGTTGTTTCCTTTCACGATCTCACTTTTGCATGACAAGTGGTTAGAAGCAACTCGTAAGAAGCTTATTTCTGAGGAATTTGAATCCCTCCCTGTAATTGTGCCGTCAATCTTACAAGTGGGCTTAGATTTAAGCCAAGGCAAAACTTTCAAATGGCCCTCATATTTCCTTTCTTCATCTATAATCTCAAGACCATTGGATGAGGATTTTGGAAGGACAGCGTTCAAGTTCATATCTTTTACCGACAAATCTGTACCATTTGAGCCCATTAAGTAGCTTCTGGTACTGTAATTAATCGAGCGTTCAGAGGCTTCTTTGACATCCTTATTGCAGTTCAAATAATCAAATCCAACCGAAGGGGAATGAGTTGCTAAATCCTTAGATCCGGATGCAGATCCATGGTAAAACCCGTTACAGTCAGGTAGCCCACTTCCAAAACCAGGCCTTGACCCAGAACTAGTGTGACTATGCCTCTTGTCCCCGAATATCTCACGGTTCTGAGCAGATGGCAGAAAATTTTTACTCAAGGAGCCCAACGAATTTAAAGGTGGATGAGTTTGGACTGATGTCAATTTCTGTGTCAAGCTACTACTATTGCACTTTCCCCGTGTTGAGATGGAGTGAGACCAACCACTGTCCAAAGCAGAGGAGTGAAGAAACGGATGTGGATCAGGTGTATGGGAGGCCATAGCTGAATCCAGAGGGTTAAAATTAAAGAGATCTCGACTTTTTTCAGAGATTTCTAACCCATGAACCGTTCTCTCTCTCCACTGATCTCCCCTGACATGATCTGATGGAAGAAAACCTACAGCCAGGTGAGCTTTATTAAGCAAAGTATGTTTCAGCCGGGAAGAGTTAGAAGATTTTTCCGGTTGGAGATCATGAGTAAAAGAATTGAGATGGCTTTGCTGGTGTCCTGTACAAGAAAGCATTTTGCAAAACATCGTCAGCTCTAATCTTTGCAGTGAACACTGGCTCTAATCCAAAAATAAATAATAAAAAGAAAGCTCAAGGCCATAGAAGCTATGACTACGTTCTCAATTTTGATAACAAAGAAAATGAGCTTTTTCTTAGTTCGACAAAATTTAAAATCTTAAAACCCTGAAGGTAACTAGCAAATTATGCAGTGACAACAAATATGAATGCCTCACAAATTGGAGCGGGGTGTTTCCTTCAGTGATGGTGAGACTTCTGCAAAAGCCAGATGAAGTAGTGGCTTTTGAGCCCCTTGTTAATAGCGCAGATCATAGAGGGAAAGCAACCACATATTGTTTGACGGTGGATAAATCCTTGGAACAAGCTTAAGACCTATTTGAAGCTTTCATCAGAAAATGGGTTTATCTGACCCATCTCTTGGCGAATTTTTGGATTAGAAGATCTTAAACACTCGCATAGGTCGAAGAAAGTCAAATCCTGACAGCTGCTCTAAATCTTAGGATAGTCAAAACTTTCTCAAATTTGGTCTTTGCAAACCTAAATTATCTACTTCTTGTAAACTAATGGTAGAAATTACGTTTTAGAAGAGAAGACCAATATAGTAAATATTTAACAAGTTCAATAGAAATCCTTACCTGCTTCATAACAACAGGATAACCAGTCTCGCCCATGTCCTTTACCCTCAACATGGGGATTAACCGAACTCCCATTACTGCTTCCACTATTCAGTAAATTTTCCTTGGGCAAACCTAAAAGAAACTGTGGCTTCCTTTTAGCAGCCAAATCTAGGTCTTTAATCTCTCCAGGGCCTGGAACACAGCCAATAAAATCCACAGCTGTGGGAAGAGTCACTTCTTCAACCTGAATCGGTTCGTTCAAATCAGCCAACCCAATAGAGCTCTTCAAACAAGAACTAGATCTTGAGGCATCTCCATTGCAATTTATCTTTGCACCACCACTCATATTAAACTTTACACTGCTCCCGGAAGCAATCTTATTATTTGAACATGGAGTGTACTGGTTCCCTTCCTCAAAGTCAATGTACTCATCAGCTGGGAGTTGAAGATCAAATAACTGTTTCCTAACCTTTGAGGGTCTAGACTCCAATATCTCACAATCCTTCGAACTACTCCCATTCTCGAATGGAACTCTGCCAGTTGGGATGTCGCTCCCTTCTGTAAAACTCAAGGCGAAGGGTTTTTTTTGCCGTCTCTGAGCATCTTCTGATTGCATGTCAGATACCAACCGACTTGATGAAGAAGATGTCTCAATGGGTATGAAACGGTCACAAAGTTCCTTTCTTCTGATTTCATCCATCATGTCTCTCTGTATTTTGTAAAGGCGGTGGAGTTCGAACACCTTGGGGACAATAAGCAATACAAATAATCAACAAGTGCCAAAAAAAAAAGAGTCCAGATCACTCAAATGTAGCCCCTTAACCATTAAATGTAAAATAAACTATGCAAAGTTGGCAAATCAGTTGGTTGCATAAAAAATGAGATCCAGCACACAATAGACAAGAATTACCTGCTGTTTGAATATTGCTTCGTGCTCTAGCATTGTCTGCTTTAATGCATACTTCTCATACCCTGAATATGAGTTTGTGACGGTGCTAGGAAAGAAGCCATTGCAATATTGTCCATTTGCTAAGGCACGGTCAGCATAGAACATGGGCCAGTTACTACTACTAGAGTCCTCATTAAGATCCCTCATGGAGTAAAAGCCCGGCAAGTAGCTTCTACAGTGCACCTTTGTTCCCATTCCTGGCAATAGAAGAGAAAACAACATTAGTCATTTAGAATTAATCTTGGCAGAACTATGTACTGTAGTTCTTAATATGAAGAGGCGCAACAAAAAAAAACACACACATCCAGAAAACATTAGCAGCATCCATGTATATTGTACATGATCTCATTACATAAATCATTTGTCTTATTGAACTGTAGAACGTCAAAGAAGCGAATGCAACAAATATGTGGAAATCAGCAATTTATGACAGTAGCCTATACCAATATGGCAAAGATCAAGATCTCTGATAGATTGATCAAGATAATGCTCCAGCTTCTTGTTGATTTTCTTTGTTGGATCTACAAGCTTGTTGTTTATTGATCAACACCAAAAAGAAAAACACAACCCAAGGTTGCTTCCACAGGCTAGACACTAAAATAATAGCGTGATAAATGTGGCAATATGGAACTTTAAACTTAATGGGCATGCTGGAACTGGAAATGATCTCCAAGGAGCAAGTTTTAACAAGAATGAACTTTCTAAGGAAAAATCATTACACGTACAAAATCTAAGGAAAGTGTTAGATAATCATGTCTTGAAGTCCCCTTATGCCATGTTTGGATCATGGACTTGCCAAGGGAAAGGGGCACCAACTATTGATCTTAAGAACAGAATTTTCAAATTTTCTTATTCTTGGTTCTCAAGGATGGTGTAACCATCCTTGCCTTGAACCAACAATTGGAGATTGTAAAGGCTCTACAGTATGCATTTTGTCGTATGGCATTTAGATTTCATAAGCTTACCTACTAGTGCAGACGGGCTGCACCCTTTGGTACCTCATTCATACAATTGCTTACGAAAAAGCTAAGGAAAATGAGATTACAAAGTGGCCCTGCCTTGGAAGGGTTCCTCATCAGAGAGAATATATATATTGCTATAGTCAAAAAATCATTTTTACAAACAAAAATTTCAGTCTACACTTTTCTATTCATTTTTGCTTAGCTAACAACAAAAAAGAAAAAAGATATCCCTAGACTTCATTTTATTTTCCTATCTTTCTTCTTTACAGCTCCCCTCTCTCAATCCAAGATCCAATATCGTGCATAGCAGTTCAAGAAACAGCTAAGGAAATAATATAGAGAAACATATGTAATATAGAATCAACCAGTAGGTGACGCTTTGTATTAATAACTTCATTTAAATCCCCTTTGTTTTAAAACGAAATTTAGAATTGAACTTCCCACAGGCAAAATTCCTACTCTTTTCCCATCACTTTCTCAAGTGATATGCAAAGGTCTACTTATCTACACGTGATGGGACTGAGAGGACACACACAAAAATTTACACCAAATTACAAGTGAAATATTTTCTCTTGTGGTCTAGCCTCGTTCTTTAATTTCATGAGCAGAAGTTAGCTCTCATTTCCTCAATACCACCAATATAAAGGATATGGATGGTGCCATTTAGTTGCTATTCAAGAGAAAATGAAATGATGCCATTTTAAAAGGATCTCCAAAAAACATGAAACTTACACAACAGATATAGACTCGGGCATTTAAAAATGATAAAAGTGTGGATTCTGCCTTTCTTAATAGATGCGCAGCATGAAACCAAAGCAGAAAAGAAATATGTATACCGAAAGAATTTCAGGCTATCCAAGAACATGGTCGCCCAGCACTCAGCCGAGCCGGATTAGTGATGCTAAAAACATTACTTGAGGCCTCAAACCATAAATAACCACTTCTTTACTCTCTCTCACCTGAGTAGTACCTGCAGATGAATCACATAAAACATATGTCCAGAGGAATACTGAGACTACAAAGAATGCTGAATTCACAAACATAATCAATAGTATATGAGTCAATACATGAACAAAACGGAGAGTCATTTCTGCCTTTCAGTAATACTTGCCATTACGAAATTCAAATTTACCAGGTCAAGGTAATTCAACTTATAAAATAAGTATACGAGCACAGTTTTAGCACAAGATCATATCACAACCTCCTACTGCACTTCAATGACCATCAGCTGCTTAAATATAGCTTAATTTAATGCGAGACCGAAAGAGTTACCACACAACTGAGCAAAGAGAGAAACTTGAAATGTAAAGCTTAAAACTGTTTCACCCATATATGCAGCTTAATTGTACCCAGTCCAATTCACTCATAGGAGGGAAGCAATGCTTCTCCCTCACCTTAGAGGAGCATCTTTTCCAAATACCAAGTACATCCAATGTTTAAACAGAATAATCAAACCTCAAGAAAAATCCACCATCCAGAACGGCACATACAGGTGAATGTCCACCTTTGATCAAAACCATAGGATAAACTGAACTTCAAACACTGATTGCCACTAAGCGAACAATAAGATGTTTAACAACCAATTGAGCGACCAAGATATTACTCTTTATTATCCCAATAAGAAAACCAATCACTTGCAACTCAGCCAGAGAAATGATCATGCACAAAATCAACTCATCACCAGATATAGGAAGAAAAATAAGAAATGCTACTACCGCCACAGCTAAGAATGGTAATACATGATAAGCATTTGGTGTATTTATCTACTCTAGCTATAGCATCCAGGACAATTAAAAACCTTATGAAATAGACTTCTGAGGAACCCTATCACTAATTAGGAAAGTAGTTAACTTTTTCTTATATATACAGCCAGTAAATGAGACTCTAAGTGGAGACAAGGTATTATACCAGATCCACAAAATTATGATTGCCCATAAAATCCAAAATACCTGTTCAATCCGACAACCATAAAACCTAAGAAATAGATTACAATAAAGTGTCTCACTGGATATAATGTGTGAAATGCACAAAACAATAATTACAACACATCTAAACCAATAATTAGACAAACCCACAAACAGAAACCAGGAAAAAAAACTAAAACTAAAACCCAATTACCAAAATGGTCAATATAGAAAACCCACAAAACCCCAGCAATCAAAAACTTGTAAATCTAAATAACCAGCAATTGTATATAGAATTCACCTCAGACCAACATCCAAAAACTAAGAATAATGGAAATTCAGAGTCACAGACGGGCACTCCAGAAAACAAAAACAAAAAAAAAAAGGCAACAAAAGAAAAAAAAAAAAAAAACCAAGAAGAAGAAGAAAATTAAATAAATGCAAAGAAGAAACCAGTAGGTGCTGTGGTAATACCATTTGGAGCTGCTTAGATCGTCATCAATTGGAAAAAAAGATGGAGATTTCGATCCGCTGGGCCAGTCTCTGAAAGAGAGAAAGGTTATGGAGAGAGAGAGAGAGAGTCGTTAGAGAGAGAGAGAGAGAGCGAGATCCCAGATAAGAAATCTTTCACACAAACAAACGACCTTCTAAGAACAGTGACATGAAATTTGTCAACATCAGGTCCCTTTTTATTCTCTGCATTTTCCTTATACTTCTCTCTCTATGATTTCCCTGTCCCATTAAATAATCTCTGAGGAAATAAAAAGAAATTGGTATTTCTATATTCTCCCCCCCCCCCCCCCTCCCTTGCTTTTGGTATAGATGTTAATGAACATTAAATATTCTATTTAAAACTGCACACCTACATGTACATATGGTAATTATAGATATACCAGATCCTCAGTATACATATTTTTTGAACCCACCACACATAACCAATAGGCAAACATGCATTATTTTTTTCTTCATAAATGGACGACGTCCAAACCAGTTTACTCACATCTCAATTATGATCGAGCAAAACTTCAGATGACCCGAGATTTAGAACGTTTAACTTCTGGAAATTAGAACTTACGAATGCTTGTTTTCCATTTCCACATCGCCAAAACCGCAAACTTGACTAATCTTGTTACTATTATTAAATCCCAAATGGGTTAGGATTGATTAGTAGTATAGTAGTAGTAATTCGTTGGGAATTTGCCATTTTAAGTAGTGTTTTAATTGGATATATGCATCAGACAAAAGGTGGACCCCAGTTCTATACCATGGGTAGGATTAGGTTTCCTAAAGCCTAGCAATACCGTTTGGAATACCCTCTGTGTTGGAGAAATTTACAGGAACAGAATTGGTACTTGTGTTTGGCTGTAATTGGTTGATTCTCTGTTTCTCCACAGAGAAAGTCTGTATGCTGCTGCGAGTACTGTCTACAAATTTACTTACTTACAAGCGAAAATATTATAGGCACAGCTTTAAATACAGGAAAATTCTAAAATCAACCCAATAGGTTGACAATAGTAAATGTGTGAAAGTGTATTAAAGATTGTAAAAAGTTAATAGAAATACATGTTTTTATTGTCTTCTAGTGTGCTTATCGTCAGTCAAGTAAGCTGACAATAGCAATAACACGTCATTCGATGCATGTGAGACCTCGTACATTGAACAGCTTCGGAGTCAATTGTGTTTGAAGTTGTGGCTGAGATGAGATGTGTTCCTAGACTTTTTGAAAGAAAAAGAAGTCCAAGGAAGCTAGTGAAGCGGTGGTGGAGGGGGCCGTCCATCTCGGCACGAACGGCTTGGAGGATTTAATCTGAGCAATTATAATTTGGAGCTGTCCATTGTTTCGATTAAAATTTGAGTCATCTATTGCCGAGATTGACAGCCAAATCAGTCGTAGTGCGGAAAGTGCACTATAATACCCCCGGTTCCTCTTTTGGGGGTGCTTGGGAGAATGTTTTTTACATTTTGCATTTTTTGTTATTTCCTTTTTAAGTATTTGATTGTCAATTGCATAACTCATTATACAAGATCCATTCCCAAAGCTAATAGAAAGTTAGAAACGATCCATGAATCATTCCTAGATGCCTTTCAAAAAATTATCGCTTTTTTCATTCAATTCAGAATAAAAAGAGGAAATTACCCCTAGGTTTCATCTAAAAATACTACCCCTTAACCGTCATATATATGGGCAGGTTAAAATACTTCAATTATACCCAATAAATTTGTGGTAGTGTTTAAATAAAATTACTCTAGATTTTCATTATGAGAATATTTGTTTGATCTATTTGTTCGAGTACTAAATTTTTACACTAATTTTTGTGCAAATTCATCCAATTTTTTTTGCTAATTTAAGATGAAATTACAAATATACTCATTAATTTATTATTTTACCAAAAAAATGTATTAATTAAAGAATTATAAATTTATTAATTTGTGTAACCCGTTAATACAAATTTCTAAATCTATCCCTATACATGGACATCATCATATCCTTATTGATAAAGTATGTATAAACTTGGTTTTAGCATTTTTTTTTTTGTTCTTCGTTTTACAAGAATCACAAGTGTTATTGTACTTTTCCTTTTAAGAAGAAAAATGTTGTTGTACTTTGCTTGTTATAAGTAGGAGGGAATGTAACAATTTCTTTACTTAAATTTTTGGACTCCCAATTAAATGAATTGGGGATGGTGTTGTGCAGTAGTGTGCACAGTACTGTGCTACGCATCTCCGAGCCGTCGAATCGTGCATCCGATGGCTCGAATCTCATCTCGACAATGAACAGCTCTTGATCGTTGGTTGTCGAGATAAGATCCAAGCAGTCGGATGCACGATCCGATGGCTCAGAGGTGCACAGCACGCTGTACAACACCAACCCAAAGTCCCAATTAAATGGGGCTAATATGTGAGGTAAAATAAAATGTGCAAATTTTACATTCATTTTTTTAAAAAAAACAGGTTTATAATAGTAATTTTCTAATAAAAAACGGGTTTATAAAATAATAAAAGAATGTTAGTAACAATCAATTTTGAGCAAAGGGCAACAGGGTCAACAAAATAAATAAAAAAAACATTTGAATGCTTGCATCAAGATTGTCAATCCCGTACCAGCTAGCGTACCGTTTTCACTACTGGAATTGTACGTACCGGTAGCGGACTGTATCTCGGTACCATTCTGAATTTACCGCAATTAATATTTTATATATATTTAAATATATATCTATTAGGTTGCTAAACCATTTCCGTGAAACAAATGGTAGCAAAAAAAATATCCAAAAAGACTCAAAACAAAGTTATAAAACAGATCAGGATTCCATCGTGATCTTAATCGAAGAAAATCATATATAAGCCCATAAGTTTCTTTTAATTAATTTAGAGCCCACAACTTATGTCATAAAAAAAGAAAGAAAGAGAAGGTAATTTTGTACCGTCCAGAACATTGAAAAATGACCGAAACAGACTGGTATCGTTCGGTATATTTAGTATTGGCCGGAATAGGCCAGTATTTCAACCGGAACGAATCTTGAGTCTTTATGTTTCATTTAAGTATTCGTACCGGCCAGTACCAATCGGTACGGAACGAATTTCACAACTTTGGCTTGCATAGACTCGCATGTAATGGGAGTCCCACAAGCACTGCAAATTTGCATCCAAAATCGTGTCTCCAGAGTAGCATCCTCTGCCAATCATCAATATGTGTGTGGGTGGATGGGTGCAAGATTTACACGTGGCATCCTCTGCCAATCATCAATTCTGCATCCATTTGGTGCTTTAATCAAAGGTAATAGGGCTCTACAATACCTCAAGTGACATCAAAAGACATTCGCCACACTCTTATTCGACCATTAGAACGATTTATTTTGTAGCATACAATATGCATCTATATTACTCATGCGAAAATCAAATTGATCAGAAATCAGTAAAGAATGAGTCAAATCATATTCATTTGAGACAAATGCGGTTCGGTCAATCAGTTATCGATGTCTGAGCAACCTAAATTTTTTGCACGTTAGTTATACATCGTGAACTATAAATGAACGGTTCCTCGATTGTTAAATAAGATCACAAAGGGTCCCATATATGTTGCTTCACGTAAGGAATCACGCGAAAGGATCTTGATTTGTTCTCTCCTTTAGTTTTCTTCATTTTTAGTCCCATCTAGTTTTTAATCTGGGCTATAAAGATAATTTGGACTATTTCTTTTGTAGATCCTATCAAGAAAATTATCAAGCACAAAACCAAATTTATTGAACATAGATATTTATCGGTCTTGCTATTGTCAGCCCACTAGGCTAAAGATAAGCACACTAGAAGATAAAGAAAACATATATTTTTGTGTACCTTTTACACCCTTTAATACACATTCACACACTTATATTGTCAGTCCATTGGGCTGATTTTAGAATTTTCCTATTTATAAGAACAAAATTCATTTTTCTGAAAAGTTAAAATTAGAAAATATCGAAGTTTCAAACTACTATATTTGTCCACCTATTCTTTCTCTGCTTCTAAATGTGCATTCTTTGTTCCAATAGTAATGTCAGGTCAATTACTAACTTAAGTCCAAATCACCCTTGTGAGCTGTGAGCCCAAAATGAGCCCACAAAGGCTCAAAGCCTGTGGCACTGGACGTCAGTCGAGAAGGTTTTTTTTTTTGGTGCAAATCGGGTACCATGTGACAGTACCTAGCGCGCATCCAAGTCATCTAAATGTGTTTTGGACAGTTCAGATCCGAACACTCTCTCTTTTCTTCAGCCGATCACTCTTTCTCCTCGTTCTCTCTCTCTAAAATCTTAACCGTCCAAAATGTGTTTGGATGGCTCAAAAGCGCGCTCGGATACCACGCGGACTTTACCCTATCTGCACCAAAAAAAAGGATCCTCATCCGTGTTGAGATTAGCTTGCACTTTACATAATTGATTGTACCAAAAATATCAACTCATTTTTTGTCGGTGGGCATGAATTCAAAAATGTAATCTTCTTTTTTCTTTTCTTTTACTTTTACCCAAATTCCTTAATCAAGATAACCCAGAAATGTACACAGATCAAGATCACGGCTAATAAAAAGTCCAGTCACAAAAGTAAGGAAAAACCAGTCTTTTTTAATTGTTATTGTAGTTGTTTATTGTTATTAAAACGAATGAAAAGTTAAATATATTATGGGTGTATTCCATTAACTAAAAAAAATAAATACTTATTTTTTGAATTAAAAGTTATGTGTTGTGAGAGAATGACCTAATTCGTGAAGCGAGAAATAAGTACTTCAAAAATAAGAACCTTAACAGAACGGAGTCTAAGTTTAATGGTTTTGGATAAGCAGGTTACGGAACTAGTTGTGGTATATGAGCATGTAAATCCATAGTATTTGACCAAACCGGAATGAGAAAAACAATACGTGTTTGTCCTTTATGAGGTCACATGTTCAAAATTTTACGGAGGCCGAACAATCTAACTAAACCTTGAGGCCGCTAATGTCTGAAGGATTTGTTCAGCCGTTAACTTTAGAGTCCTGCAATAAAATTAGTCGAGATGCACGTTAAGCTGTCAGCCGACCTGAACACCCGATTACCACAAAAAAAAAAATCCCTAGTAATTTGACAAAGATGGTTATGATGGACAAAGGCACCTGTCTTTATCGACTCGATAGTACTCCTACCTAACATAAAGATTTGCAACAAATGGGATCGGTTGAGGGTCAATTAGGTTTAATGATTCTGAGATATTTCTTCTTCTCTCAAACTTTTGCCCTAATGAACGTAGGCAAGACGGAATGTGGCCCCAAGACATCCATATATAGTCATTGTCATGGAAAATGAGTGAAACTTTTTTGTGCATTTTGCCTCTTTGTTTCGACAATATCGCGTTACGGAAGTACCGGTACTATTGTAACTCGGAATGCGAATGTCGACCGAGCGCGACGGGACAACGAATGGTTTTGAGTAAAGGAAAAATAGCAAATGTTCGTCTTTTACCTCTTTGGAAATCGACAAAGCATGGTGTGCCCGAGACTGTCTATTTAGGCTTTATTTGGATGACAGCAATCTTAAGGATGGATGAGAATGTGATGTCACATTGAAGATCCTTACGTTTCAAAAAAAGAACCAAAGTTGTAGTTCAACGCAAGAAAGACCAAAACATGGATGGGATTTTTGATGGTACATTCAACTAAGAATTGCATAATTAAAAAAAAAGTTATTAAATTCTTTCCGTCGGCGTTGGAAACACCACCCATTGTGGATCCTACCATGTGTTTATTGTTATAATCCGAACCATTCATCTTATAGAGCCCATAGTATAGTATACTTAAGTAAAAAAACAACTTGATTAGATATCAATAGATCAATCAAAAGTTGAATTTTAATTTATAAAATAAATGGTCTAATCCTGTCAAGTTAAATTGTTTATGACCATCTGTTTTATAAACCAAAATTTAAATTTTGATACACCTATCGATGTCCGATGAAGCTAATTTTTTGAATGAGAATATTACTCCGCGGGCCCTACCAGATGAACGGTTCACATCGGCAATTAATGCACTGTGGGACCCAAAATGATGGTGGAAAACTCATAGTTTCCGCCTCCGGTGGAAGGAATTTAATCTCTTAAAAAAAAATGAAAATTTAGGGGAATGTTGACAGCTAGGAAAACTTATACAAATGTCATTTGGACATTGTTTTCTAAACACAACCTTATTATTTGCAAAACCACTGACGATGAAACATGTTTTTATGATGGCAACATACTAACAAATTAGATTACAAAAGACAAACCAAATCAAACCTAACAAACATTAAAGGGATTTTTCTCACATTATATAACTTTTAAATCCCCTAGAATACACTTTTTACCAAAAAATTCGTCTCCCAATTAATTATCTCCAGGACTATTTTTTATTTTTCTTTTTTTTTCGGGTATTATAAATATATTTTTTCCTTAACTTTTGTGGAGTCCCTGGACTAAATTAACGTTGTGAATTCTGTTTCTGAGCAAATAGCTTAGCCTTCTCATAAGCTCTCTTCAAATACCTCTTGAACCTGATCACATCAACCTTCACATGCTGGCTCATGTACCTGTTCCAGTTGGTCAGGTTACCCATCAAACTCGACGCCGGGTCGTGCGGCTCCATCGCTTGCCTCACCGCGAAATCATCCGTTTCCAACGTGCTCTCGTGAATCCCTGCCTCGTAAACTATGTACTCCAACCCCAGCCGAATCGCCAGCTTCCCGTAGCACATATCCGCCAGCCACCCGCAGTTGATCGGGACGATTTGCACGAAAACGGACCCGGGTCGCAGAAACAGCTCGTGGGTGCAACCCGCCCCGTGGACCGCGACCATCGCGTGACTGCTGTCGACCAGCCTGAACAGGTCGCGCATCGGCGTCTCCGATGTGACTCCAAAAACCGCCACGTCGAAGCCGACCTCCTCCGCGGCCTGCCGGACGTCCGCTTCGTTGATTAGTTTCCGGGTGTCCATCCGGTTCAGGAAGGCGAGTTTGGGTCGGGCGTCCGACGAGAAGGTTGGTAGCACTTGGCTGGGAAGGGTTAGGCTTGGATCGTATGCGTTTGCCAGGAGGGCCCGGAAATCGAGCATGGTCTTGGGGCGGGGCCCGCGCTGTAGCGTGGGGTCCACGATCATGACGCCGTGCGTTTTCAGCCCCACGATCGCCGACGGGAAGCAATGCGCGGCGGTTTCCTTGTCGAGGTTCACGATGGGGTGGCGCGTGAAGTGCGAGAAGAGCTCGGCGTACTTGACCAGCCACCAATCGTTGCAGTCGACGACCGCGAGGATGATGTCGCGGTCGACGAAGTGCTCGTCCACCGTGACAAAGAGCGGGACCCATCCCTCGTTGAAGTCGTGAAAGACGTTCCCCGCGAACCCGCCCACGCTGAATATCAGGGCCGGGCTGTTGTGGGTGACGGCGCAGGAAGCGTTGAGCGGGGACGTGGTGAGCGTCAGTTCTCGGGTGCGTTGCATGGCTTCCGGTTGCCCTTTACGAGGATACGGGCGTGTCTTTATCACCGTCGGTGGGGTTGAGTTCGTGGGGTCCATTGCAGATACGGTTGAAGTCGTTGGGTCAATCACAGTTGGACGGTTGAGATAACACAGATCGTACTCGAAATGAGCAGTGTCACATGTGATTGACCAAGTGGGCTCCGGGCTCTCCCAGACCTGATTCCATGGCTTTTCTTGGATGTATGTTTGTGTGTATAAATCTTCTACAAACATAAGAAATAGAAATTTAAAAAAAAAAAATAGCTCACCACATGATTCCTTACTATTGGCATTCATAAACACAGATTAATTAGTATTGAAAAATTGAACGTCAATCACCTCGAGTGGTCGTCGAACGTGTGGCGTACGATCTAGATATTACGCGGGCAATGTTGAGGAGGTAGAAAAGCACGATGACGTTGAGAAGGTAAAAAAACAAGAGCAGCAGCAGGCACACAACCAGTATCGTGGAGACGTTTTTCTTCTTCATGATTTGCGCGCAGGATGCTCGGAGCATAGTTGGTAGAGAATCGAATTTGCATTCCTGAGCTGCTAAGTCGTGTGCAGGCGATGAACGGGCTTTGTTTTGCAAGGGCTCTCGAGTCATGGATCGAGGATTTGTTGGTAGTACCGATCGGATTCGGAAATCCTGTAGTGCAGCCAGCCCAGCCGTACCGACCAACATCAACTTTCTTTGATTCGAGCTTTAATTACTTAATCTCGTTGTAATTAACACCCTGGCCTAATCTAAACGTTTCGCATGTACTTATCAGTTAAGAGTTTAATTAGGAATATGCTAATTACTAGTAACTTACGCATATAAACTAAACTTGGGTACTTAATAATACTCATAATACAGAATTTCCAAAGCATCCCCTCCACCTCCAATTTCCTCTGCCCGTTTTTCTTCAATTTCGTCAAGAAGACTCCCAAGTCAGGTACTTCTTCTGATCCTTTTTTTTGTTGGTTTCCCATTTTCCTTCATTTTTTAGTCCACGTGAAGAGTGAGTTTGCGCTATATTATTTCTGTCTTTCGACTTTCAGACTGATGCAAAATTGCCGCTTATTTCTTCTAAAAATACCGTGCAGTAGTTCATTTCTTTTAATAGGCAACAAAATTTCTCGACAAAAGGATATATCGAGTAGGGGAAAGAAAGAGGAAAATCCAACCAAAGAATGGATGAAAGCAGCCAGTGGGCCATGCTCAAAAGAGCAAAGCCCGAAGACACCAAAAGGGCAAAGCTCAACCCAAAGAACCAAACCTAACCCTAAACTAAACAATTAAACCAATCACCGCCGCCAACCTGAAAACATAGCAACCGCCACCTCAACCACTAGCAGCAACTAGCCACTGGCCAAGACGACTGTCACGCCCGTCTTGAGTAGTAGTTTATATTTAGTTAAGGGAAATGAGTTGTAGTGGATATTTTTGGACTAAATACCGAAAATACCGTTTAGTCAATAATGTGAACTTATCCTAACTAGGCCCACGACAATATATCAATTATCTTCTCAATAGGGCTAATCAGTTTTCAAGGTAAATTGGCGACGTTTAATGCTTCGCTGGAACAAAGTATTGGCAATTTCCAGCTTTACCCTTGTAGTTGAATTATCCCCTTTATTTTTCGAGGAAAAAGGTAGTGCTTTATCATCATTATATTTTTACTCATTAACTTTTTAAAAAGGAATCTACTTTTAGGGGCAAAATGAAAAATTCACAAATTTTTATCCACTAACTATACAAAATGAACATTTATTAAGGGACAGCCCAAAATGAAATACTGGACTCTAAAAAAGAGATGGAGGGAGTATTAGTTCATTTTTGTCTTCAAAATTGGTCCTCTCTTCAAAGAGCAAGTGAGGTGCACTTTTTCTTTACTCTAGCCTTCGTACGAAAACGAGACGGTGCCGAGCGGCACCCCTGTCAAGCGGGTGCCGAGCGGTCAATCCGGCTGTTTATCTCGAAATCAACAGTCCGGATCGAAACATATTTTTCCTTTTCCATTTTTTTTTTAAATCCGTTCGATACCTTTACATCTAGACCGTGCAAAATACTTTTGGACGGCCGAGATGTTCTCGGCACCCCTGCTTGGCAGGGTCTCCAGGTCCATGTAGCTTAGTCCTACAACCGCATGAAGATTACATGCTGATCATGAGGGCCAAACAACCGGTGATCATCAAAGTAAAGTCTTGTCCCAAAATCATTATATGTGTAAAGTATTACGAGTGGTCCTCCAAGTTTGGTCGGGGATGCGTGGTAGCTCCCACCAGATTGGCAGTGGCAGACGCAGGGGGTGGAGGACTTGAGTTTCAGTCCCTAAACTTGAGCAAATACTATTCATTAGAGCATTCAAAGTAGAATAACCAAAATTGTAGAGAGTTGCTAAAGTTAACAATGTTTTTTCAAAAAAGTGTTCACAGTGGCATAATCAAACTTAACAACTTCTTAGCAACTCATCAAATTTTGGCCATTGGATAATCAAAACTAGCAACCTTTTGGAAGTCTCGTTTTTTTTTTTTTTTTTGCAAAAACAGTAAAATTGTTTTTTATTAATTTTTTCTTAAACTGTCTTTTTTTTTCAAAAACTGTTATTTTAAAAAAAATGCATTTTTTTTCCAAAACTTTTTTTTACAACTTTTTCCGAAAGGTGTTTTTTTTTCAAAATAAATGTTTTCAAAAAATTATTTTCTATTTCTAATAACCTGTTTTTATTAGTTTGAAAACTATTTAAAAAAAAATTGTTTTATATGA
Source organism: Rhododendron ovatum (assembly GCA_019656835.1). Lineage (NCBI taxonomy): Eukaryota > Viridiplantae > Streptophyta > Magnoliopsida > Ericales > Ericaceae > Rhododendron > Rhododendron ovatum. Next base: position 24,059,532 of record CM033797.1, on the reverse strand, counting down.
TGACAATTTTTAGATTTTTATAAGTTGAAAGGGTGATGTGGCAAGTTTTGATTATGCCATTGTGGACATCTACATTGCTAACCTTAGCAACCTCTTAAATAGATAACCAAAAGATGATGTGGCAACTTTTGATTATTCCACTGTGAATGGTCTTAGCCCTATACTGTATGTAGATATTGGCATTTTAGGTTTCTGAATAACTATTTGAGCCCTTACTTTTGCAGCATCTGATCTGATGGCACCCGCACAAGGAAGGTTGGTGTTGGTGGAAAGCATGAAGAAGTGCAATTCAAGCGCAGTGATTGTGCTTGCACTTCTCTTTTCACTGTTCTTGTTATCTCAGATCAAGCTCTCCTCCATCTCCAAGATATTTGCAGAGATTTCAACCACAAGCGACCAAGGTTTGGATGTTTGACATTAACCATTTGGTTCATGATCAGCTCATGTACTTGTTTGCTTTGTCATTAGTAGGGGAGGGGCTTCCCACTAGGGACTGCTCGGTCTATTGCAGGTCCAATTGAATGATTGAGATTGTTCATTTTGTAAAAATCGTCGGGAAATTCAACCTTGTCAAAAATTTTGTTAATTGGATACAGATAAATACCTGATTGAAATGCGTTTATCTTTTAAAATGGGTTTATTGTGTTTTGATCTAGTGTCAGGTAAGTCATAACCCATATTTGAAGGATAAATGCATTACGGTCATGTCAAGTATTGGCACACACAAAAACACATATTCCCTCCGTCTCTTTTTAAGTGTCCTGTTTCGTAACTTCAACATTATCATTACACATTTTACATCAACTTTTATCTCCACTTTTCCTACTTACCCTCTATGGAAACATCATCATTACATTTTTACTTACTAATTTTTCAAAATGAAATCTATTTTTAAGGGCAAAATAGAAAATATATCAACTTTTATCCACTAACTTTATAAGATGTATATTTATTAAGAGTTAGCCTAAAATAAAATACTGAACTCTAAAAAGGGAACGGAATGAGTAATATATATACAATTGACATGACTTTTAGCATGATTTTATTTGATGTTCCCCATAAGCAGTAAACAATGTGATTCTCAACATTGAAGCAAGGACCTATCGTAGGTAGAGCTGCAAACGAGCCGAGCAGAGCCGAGTTTTACTATGTTTAAGCTTGTTTATTAAGTTTTTAACGAACACGAGCTCGCGCTTCAGCTCAGTGAAAACTTAACGAGTTGAGCTCGAGCCGAGCGGGCCTTGGCTTGACTCGAGCTCGAGCTTGTTCACGAGCCTCAACGAACCAACGAAAAATGTATACATATCCTCGCATAGACCTAATACAACCAAAAATATTCTGATTGTGAAGGTATATATCTTTCATTTTCCTATAGAGGGGTGGTGTGCTGGTGTGCATGTGCTCTCGCCTCCTTTGGTTGACTGAAAACTGAAAACGAAAAGAACAAATTATGAAATAACAATAAAAATCCTAAACTTAAATGTATATACCCCGGCTCGCAAGCCGACTCGAGCCGAGCTTATCCTAGCTCGAGCTCGGCTCGTTTACAAAACGAGCTGAAAAAATCGGCTCGAGCTTGTTCGTTTAACTTCCGAGCCGAGCTTGAACGAGCCACTAACGAGCCGAGCGGCTCGGTTTGTTTGCAGCCCTAATCGTAGGTCCACTTTTGAAAATTGCCGAAAAGTTGTCTTTAAAATGTAGAATCATGGATCATTCCGTTAAGTTTCTTATTTTATAAATATTTAATTTTCGTTTCATGAGATAAATCATTCTCTCATAATACGTTATCACTTTCAATTCAAAAATAAGTACTTATTCTAATCGGTGGAACGGACCCTACATGACTTATTTTGTGCTATCATTTCCTTATGAACACCAGTTTCAGTGGTGCAGGACCACTATTCTTGACATCACGTGGGTACTCCCCAATCATCAGCTGTGACCGATCCCATGGGAATTACGATACGTGCTCGATCAACGGCCCGACTGTCTTGGATCCCAAAACGGCCACCTTCTACACGATGGGCCCAACGAGGCCCGTTGTGGAAAAAGTCCGGCCTTACCCTCAAAAGAACCAAACTTTCAAAGTAGAGCCGGTCAAAACAGTCACTCTAACATCAGGCCCATCAGGCCCACCATGCATGGTCCAGCACAATGCCCCCGCCCTTGTCTTCAGTGTGGGGGGTTTCACCTGGAATTTCTTCCACGCCTTCATCGACGCCTTCATCCCGCTCTTCATCACCCTCAACTCGATCTCCCCCGACAATCCAGACCGCTTCGTTTTCGTGATCGCAGATTACTCGGACTGGTTCCGCCGCAGGTACGCGGATTTGCTTCGCGGTCTCAGCAAACACCCGGTGGTAAGCCTCGATAACGATACAAGGACCCACTGTTTCCCTTCCGCCACGGTGGGCCTGATCTCCCACGGGATCATGACCATCGACCCGAAGCTGATACCCAATTCGAAAACCGCCGCCCACTTCCACTCGTTAGTGCACGAAACGTATTGCGGCCGCCGCCTCCGCCCTCGTCATCCCGTGCCCGCCACCTTGAAACCCAAGCGGCCTCGGCTTTTGATAATGGGTCGCAGCGGTGGGGTCGGACGGGTGATCTTGAACCAAGGAGAGCTGAAGAGAGCGGCGGAAGAGGAGGGTTTCGAAGTCGTGGAATTCGAGTCGCAGCACACGACCACCATGAGGGTCGCGTGCGAGCTGGTGAGTTCGAGTCACGCGATGCTGGGGGTCCACGGCGCGGCTCTCACGAACAGCCTATTCCTCCGGCCGGGTTCGGTGCTGGTGCAGGTGGTGGGGATAGGGTTGGAGGAGGTGGCGGAGCTGTGCTTCGCGAGGGTGGCGAAGGACATGGGACTGGAGTACATGGAGTACAAGATAGGCGTGGAGGAGAGCAGCTTGGTGGACAGGTATGGGAAAGATGATGTGATTGTGAAGGATCCAAGGTCCATGGATAAGGGGAACCGGTATGATAAAATTATGAGGGTGTATTTGAAGCAACAAAATATGAACCTGGATTTGGCTAGGTTGAGGGGATATTTGAAGACAGCATATGAAAAGGCTAAAATAGCCATGCTCAAACAGAGTTAATCATCGGATTCGGAGATTAATAAAATTCTTTTACTTATCCAAAAGGAAAAAAAAAAAAAAAAACAGTCTGTTGACAAGCGCGTGGAGAATAAAACCCAGACATATAATCCACAGCCTATCATGGCAGGTGCGGCTTTTCTTCGTATTTTGTTTTGATTTTGTTGTATTTTGTTTGATTGTTTTAGTTGTAGTTTATTATCATATATTAGTAGGAGGAATATAATTGAGATGATTTTGTTTGCTCGAAGATACGCCTGTGGACTCTGTATGTATACAAGATTAGTAGTAATTTGCAGTGATCAACTTGAATAATTAATCAAGGATTAGTAATTTGTAAAAAAGTGTATTTGTAATTTGTCCATGTTGTAATACCCACCCAACATGATTTCAGTTATCAGAGAGTTCTTCAGGAGTACAAAGTGTCAAATTGTAGTTTTTCCTTTGTGCTTTTCACAATATCCTGGGAAGCCCCAAATGACTGAACTCGTAAAGTACTCCAAGACACATGCTTGAACACACAAGGAAGAAACCCACCTAACCTTAAAAGCTATCTTCCAAAATGAATGAGAGAGAGAGAGAGAGAGAGAGAGAGAGCTTGTTCAGCTACACTTACTATTGTGAATCTTGTTCTAGAAACCTTCTTAAAAGATCTCAATGAGAGTGAGAGAGAGAGAACTTTTTCGATTTTTTTTGCACCGTTTAAAAATCTCAATGAGATCTATCAAACACGATTCATATTGCTAGAAAAAATATTTGCGTAAATACATGATTTTTAAGCTTGAAATTGCATTCTTAAAAAATAAATACTACTACTAATTTAGATTTCTGAAACGGGACCATATATCTTCCAGAATTCTTGAAACTAAAAACAGAGATGATATTTTTTCGTAGGCAAATGCTAAGGAGGGCCCTAGGGCACTTGTTCAACTACACTTGCGATGCATTCTTGTAAACATTCGTCTGAAAAAGTACTTTTTCAGTATTTTTTATTTTTCGCAACCTTTTGTCTAGCTTTTCGTCATAAATTTTAAGATTAATCATTCGTCTCGATGAGAGAAATCATAAAAGTATAAAAATTTGGACCAATATTGAAAAAGTTTCTTACTATAAGACAACACTTTAGAAAAAAAAAAAAAAAAAAAAGGGAGCTGTTTGGTAGTTTTTCGTCTTTAGTGAACTTTTTTTTTTTGCTTTTGGTCATCATTTTTTACTTTTTAGACTCCTCTCATTGAGACGGATCGATGATTAATCCAAAAAATATGACATGAATCTAATGTAAAATTTAAGAAAAGACTAGCAAAACACACAAAACGAAGTAGAAAAAAAAGTTTACAAGAACGGTGACATTCATGTCTTATAATTCTTACTCCCATTCAATGAGTTATTATCCTCCTCACCACCTATATAGTCTCATTCAATGAGTTATTATTATCCTCAGAAACGCATTTGGCTCATTTACTCCTAAAACTAAACGCAAAAGGTTTTTTTGTGACATTTAAAAGCTTCTACGTTGAAGCCATAAAGACAATCAAGGAATATAAAACGACTCTCTCTCTCTCTCTCTCTCTAACATTGTGGGAATAAGCATATTGCTAATTGCAGTATATGCTACCACCGAAAAGTTAACACTGGATTCGTGGAGTCGGGTAAGCAAGCGCTCAACAAACATACAACACCTTGGTCTTGTTCCCTCCGTTAACACATCAACTCGAGAGGTAACCCGAAACTCATAGTCGCTTTGTTGATATAATCGCTAACGATAAGCAACTACATTCAAGAAAGCTAAAATGAAGAAGCATCCTTGCGTTTTTCGGTTACGAAATATAGCAATGAACTTTCAGTGAATAGGCGTCATCAACTACGCAAACGAAACTTCTCTTCATGCCCACTCCATTTCTATGCACTGGCTATATGTGGCTTCTCATCCACTCCATCCATGCACCATTCCAACATGTGCTTCAAAACAATTAACCATAAGCTACATCATTTGCTAGTACTCCTATTATCTTCATAAATTCCTTTTGGAATAGTTTTTTTCCCCAGATAAAACTCCTTTTTTTAAAAAAATATCCTAAACAAAAAAACATTAACACATACTTCTATTTCAAACGTAAGAACAAAAAAGTGAAAATAAATTCAACCATTTAATGAGACAGTTACAGTTACGAATTTTGGACATTTAATCACGGATGGAAGAACACTTGTAATTACTAATTCAAAACATTCAATGAGGTGGTTTGCGAAATTAAGCTTCAATCGAAACGGAAATAGTCGAGGAGTGGTTAGGTGTCCCTATAGTTTTCTTAAGATCTCAAACCATAAAACAGTTCCACTCCGAAATTTTCTACAGGGAGAACAGACTTTCAATGTTTGGATCGGATGCGCTCTACCGCAGATTGTAGGGGAAAGGTAAGGAAGTGGGTATCTAAGGTTCTTTCTCTGTTCTCAGTTAGCACTCACTCCTTTTTCTTCATTCCTGAAGATGCTTTGAATCTAAGGATGCTTGACAACACATTCCATCACTGAACAATTATTAGTCACGGTATTCTATGTTTTCATAAGGCATTTTTTTAGACAATTTTTATTTTTCCTCTATACGAACCACTGAAGAATCCGAAGCTTGGTGGGTGGGTGTGTGTGTGTGTAAAGATAAACCCTATACTTGCATAGATATACACCCAAACCTTGCCCTTGTCAGTCTGGGTTTGCTACATGAACTGTTCTTCACTATTCTGATTATAGCGTGCATACCTATTTACGTTCATATTTTGACTAGTCTGTTTTCCTATGAAACTGAAATGCCTATAGGACTCAAGCAAGAGATTCATCCGATAGTGAGTTCTGTCAGTCAGGGTTTGTGATGCAGGCCGAAACCCGCGAAGGATGAGATAGTCCCAGAAAGCCACTCACCGGGGGCAACGGAATCACTCGACGTTGCTAATCGCGGAAGACACTCACGCAACCAAGTCACACACTTGATTGTCGGAGGAATCACTCACTCTCAAGCAAGAAATACTTGCATAATATTTTCATAAACTCAAACTCTGATTCTTATTTCATTAGATTACCTATTTATAGGTATTACAAATATGACTCTTCAAGACTCCTAATAAAACCTACACAATTCTCAACTAGACCTTTCAAATACCTAAACCACTATTAAAACAAAAACACAACTTACTAGAAACACATATTCTTAAACCAGAAATTAAAAGACATTGACTAGAAACTAAAAGACACTTTGAACTAATTACGATAACCCTTCGTTTTCCAGGTTAGAATTATTATGCTCCTGCATCATTCTCCCTTCCTTTAAAAGAACTCGACCTTGATTTTAACTTCCCACGTGCACGGTCCACGGGTTGACCAATGAGTTGTTCCATCATTTGCTTTTGCCCGAGATGTTCCTTGAATTTTGGTTTGCGACCAACTCGCAAATAGAACACTTTCATGACTCTTGAAAGCAATGGAAATTGTTGGGATGGTTCAGTTGCATGTAACTCCAAGTTATCAATCATTTCATGACTAACTTCAACTCCGTCAACTTTTCTTTTTCCCGAAATGGAAGTTGGTTTCGATAGAAAATTGTGTGAGACTTTTGGAGCAGATGACTTTATTGTCTCATCATAGTTGAAACGTTTGGAATGGTCATTCCCGTTGTTGTCGAACCAAAGTATTGACGTCTTTTGATAATTAAGAATCCTTCTTCAGTGTACTCATCATAAATTGGAGGCAAATTCCAATTCCACCACTGGTTGTGAAATTGTCGAATTTTCATCGGAAAAAATTCCTTCCAACGCATGATCTTTCCTCGGTCTTTCACTCACGCGCAACATTTTATCTCAAAATGCCACGGGATGAAAACTCAGCAGGGCAGGATCACCGCTCTGATACCAATTTGATGCAGGCCGAAACCCGCGAAGGATGGAATTGTCCCGAAAAGCCACTCACCGGGGGCAACGGAATCACTCGACGTTGCTAATCGCGGAAGACACTCACGCGACGAAGTCACACACTTGATTGTCGGAGGAATCACTCACTCTCAAGCAAGAAACACTAGCATAATATTTTCATAAACTCAAACTCTGATTCTCGTTTCATTAGATTACCTATTTTTAGGTATTACAAATATGACTCATCAAGACTCCTAATAAAACCTACACAATTCTCAACTAGACCTTTCAAATACTTAGACCACTATTAAAACAAAAACACAACTTACTAGAAACACATATTCTTAAACCAGAAATTAAAAGACAATGACTAGAAACTAAAAGACACTTTGAACTAATTAAGATAACCCTTCGTTTTCTAGATTAGAATTATTATGCTCCTGCATCAGTTTGCTACATGAACTTGTTCTTCACTATTCTGATTATAGCGTGCATATCTATTTTCGTTTCTATTTTAACCAGTTTGTTTCCTATGAAACTGAAATGCCTATAGGACTCAAGCAAGAGATTCATCCGATAGTGAGTTCTTGGCAGGCTACCTATACTTCAGTGAGATCCATCTCCGACCACATCTTTTCAATGCGAAAAGTAAGGGCCGGGTCATTGATATAAAAACTACCCCTTCATTCCTGGGAAATCCTTGAGAAATTTAGCTTCAAAGCTCCATGTCAATTCAAAAGAGTTTCATCGATAAAACAATTGCTAACCTTTCTGTTAAGAAAGTCACGAAAGCATGATACTCCATGAAGTAACCTAATAACCATACTATCAAGGCTAGTTATTTGACAGGATTGTTTAAATTCGGTTAGTGTAAACTGAAATCTTTTGGTAGTTACCTAAGCCAACCATTTGGTAGGGTTTTCAAAGCTTCAGCTTTAACAGAAATTGAAAAGGTCACAAAACTACTATCATCAACTACAGGTCAAGCATTATCATCTCAAGATGTTATTTAACGGAATCCTCTCTCTCTCGATCTATCTAGATATACAAATTTCTACATAACTGGGATAAATAGTAACAGAGCATACTACAGCAACATGCATTGAATAGTCAGTAGTCTGCAGACCCACTTATGGGGTCAAACCAAAGTACTCCAAGAATATTATCAATCCCAACAATATTATCAACCTCTGTATGCTATATCTTGCTAGTTACGATGTTCCGATATCATTATCAAGATCAGATATGTCATTCTTCATACCCTAAAAAAAGGCCGATGTCATTTGATAGTCTAGTCCATAGCAACCCTTTCTTCAGTTAGCAAAAAAAGGAAAAAACTTAATATTTGTGATATTTCCTTCTTATTCCTTAGACTGGATGGAACTTCTAGGAAGAAACCTCATGATCACGAAGACTGAGAGTCTTCCTTGTATTGTAGACAACAATGAAGAAACGCGGTTCAACCACACTGATATTGTATTTCGCGCTCCTAGTACTGTTCTTAGTATCTCAGATCAAGGTCTCACAGATCTTCAAAATACTAGCAGCTATTTATTCTACGAGGAGGGATCAAGGTATGTGCTTTCAAGTTTTCAGTATTTTGTTTGAAATTTTGGATGGACCTATGAAGGAGAAGAATATAAGGGGGGGAAACCAAAGATGAAGTTTAAAGGCTAAATTTATTTCCTGTCATTTCTTTCTTCCTTTATAAACCCCTCCACGCAGTCTGGGTGATTTTGCAACCACATAAAATTCAAATTTGAAACTTTGATTGCTAATGGTATTTTTACTTTTGAGGAAGAGATTGGTCACAAGATGTTGAATGAGCTTACACTATTTCTTTAACTATTTTCAGAGTTTACCATAAAAAAATAAAAAATAAAAATAAAAAAAGAGTTAAAAATTTCTTTGGTGTACACCTAGGCATTTAAATACGTGCCAAGGATGCTTGCACTTGTTTCGTTAGGTTTAGGTTTCAACCCATACCCATGCTCTCACTGCTTTAGAGTTTAGATAGTAGCCCTATAATTGACACTCTAGGATTCTCACTTTTGTACATATGAAAAGTACTTACTATAATAATGGTAGCAGGAACAATACTTCCGATCTCATTGGGCCCGCGGGCCCGGGCAAATGCAGGCCCAACTTTGGCCGGCCCAATCATCTGCAACCGATCTCATCTTAGTTATGATATCTGTTCAATCAACGGCCCAACTTTGCTCGACCCAAATGTGTCCACCTTTTATGTCACAGGCCCCATCGACTCAACACCTCAGGTGGAAAAAATCCAGCCTTACCCTCGAAAATGGGATCGTTACAGAATGTCCAACATCAAAGAGATCAATCTAATCTCAGGCCCATCAAACCCACCATGCATGGTCCAACACACTGCCTCAGCCCTAGCATTCAGTGTAGCAGGGTATGATGGCGATTTCTTTACCGACTTCTACGATGAATTCATTCCACTCTTCATCACCATCAATTCGGTCTTCTACACTAGAGACTATGTCCTCGTGATATCAAATGCACACGATTGGTGGATGTGGAAGTACGCAGATTTGCTCCAAAGCTTCACTAAGCACCCAATTATAAACCTTGATAATCAGACGACCACCCATTGTTTTCCTTCAGCCACAATAGGGCTTATATCACTGGATCTAATGGCCAAAAACCCTAAAAATCCAAAACTACTACCAAACTTGAAAACAATCCTACCTTTCCATGCACTACTACAGAAAACCTATGGTCAAAACCAAAACTCCATTTCTACCCCTCTAAAATCCCGACCGCAGCTTGTGTTAGCAGGGCGGAAGGGTGCGATCGGGCGGTTGATATTGAATCAGGCGGAGGTGAAAAAGGTTGCGGAAGAGGAGGGTTTTGATATCATCGAATTCGAGCCAAAGTATGCCACATCCATGCGCAAAGCGTATGAATTAATGAGTTCAAGCCATGCAATGATAGGGGTCCATGGTGCGGCGCTCACTCACTTCTTATTTCTCAGGCCAGGCTCGGTGTTTATGCAAGTGGTACCAATTGGAACACAATTGCTGTCGGAAGTGTGTTTTGGGATTTTAGCAAGGGAGATGCGGTTGGAGTACATGGAGTACAAAATTGGAGTGGGAGAGAGTAGCTTGGTGGAGAAATATGCGAAGGAAGATATGATGATAAAGGACCCTGAGGCTTTTTTGGAAAAGAAGGGTTGGTCTAGTGAAACAGTGGAGCCATATTTGAAGAAACAAAATGTGAGATTTGATTTGGTTAGGTTAAGAAAACATTTGAAGAAGGCCTTTGTGAAGGCAAAATCATTCATGGAGAGAGAGGGTTAGAATTTGTTATTGCAGCCATTTGCTCTGTGAAGAGAAGGCAGTTCAAAAGGAAAGAGGGGGGGATTGAGTACTCAAGTAAAGATTTGAATTGGCGGGAAAAAAGATTCAAGTTTTCTAAATTTGCCCACAATAAGCATGTAAATTTTTATGTTTCATTATTTAAATAAGTAAAATCTCCTAGTTTTTCAATCTACTGCCCTACTCAGCTCAATATTTATTTATACTTTCTACTATCAAACACCTTCGTACTTACAAAGAGTAATGAAGTCATAAACTAACTTTAGTTTTTGCAAAAGCAAAGACCCTAGAATGAGAAGATTTCCACAACCAAAGAGGCAATAAATAGGCATTTAGTAAGATTCTTATGAAAGTTTGCTAGCAGGTGCTGGCAAAAGAATCAAAAAAGGGAGAACTATTGCCATTATACCAAGGGGACTGAATACAAAACTAGATATTGCTTTGCTCGAACTGTATGGCTGGAGATTGATACAGTAATTTCAATTGACTGTCAAAAAGAAAATTGTGTACCTTCTAATCACGTTGAAACCACAGATGATTCGCGAATAATCTCATACACAGAGATAAAATTCTCTATACTCAATAAGAATATGATGCACCATTCCAGGAGATCCGATTTTCTGTTTTGTAGGGCTTCTTGAAGGAAGTGAATGTTGTGCTGCCAAAAAGGAAAAGTCGTATATCATGAACTTGAACATTCGTTCACAAAGATGCAATGAGGAAAAGAAATTATGAAGCAGGCCTGTAACAATCCATTATAATAGTTACAGACAAGAACCAAGGTAGCTACAAAGTTCTTGGTTGTTGCCCGATGGGTGGAGGCGTGGAGCTACAAAGTTCTTGGTTGTTACCACGTGCCGATTTTTTCAAGATTTATTTCTTCAATTTGTCAAAACCATTCTTTAAAAAGTAGCTAAAAAAATTAATTTACAAATATTTCCTGACCAAAAAAAAAATCTTCCCTAATTGCCCCCCCACCCCAGTGCAAATAGCTCCACCCCTGAATGCCTCCGATGTGCCTTTCAAGTTTCAACTAAACACTATCATCATGACAATAAAGAGGATAAAACTTCAAAATCCAACTACAGCCCACAAACTCTGAACATCCATACCAAGAACATAGGAAAAAGGTCAAAATATACCTCCACAAATTTTAATTTAAAATCAAGGTTGCCAAATCGTTGCGTGACCTCATACTCATCTCGAAGATACTCAAATATTTGAGCATACTTCGCATCTCTCCAAGCAATTTCTGACCTGAATAAGGGAAACACAAAAATGTTTCAGATACTGCTACATGTCTTTTTTCTCAATTATTGAGAGAAACAAAGAAAAGCAAATAAGAAAACTTCAAAGTTTCTATGCAGGCTCAAATGTTTAGGAGGCTGCTACTTGTAATTTTTGTTGTGCCACAAGACATGATTATAACATCACCGCAACACTTACGGGTTCCGAACCACCAACCCTTTGGGAAGCTAATAGATACCATAAACTCCGCCCTCACAGGCCAAGTGCCTTACCACATCCCCTTCCCATGAGGGCTAGTCACCACTCCATTCATAGTAAACTACCAACCACAATTATTATACCAAAAAGATTGATTCCCAAGTGGCTTGACCCGAGGGTTCAAAGAAGATTATTTCACTCCAATTAATTAGGGTTTGCACCATCAAGAAGAGAATCCTTTTTGAAATTTTATTACAAGGAAGTTTCGAGTATAACTTTCTAACCTAAAGAGCAAGGAAAGGCTATAATATCAAATCCAGATCCACTAAAATTATAAAATTATGCACATGGAATGAGAACCACAAAATCATTGCATACTCTATAATGGGCAAAGAGTTAGAAGCACAGAGGGCATTGTTGATATTGCATATGCACCCAGCATTTCAATCTAAAGTGATTTTACCTGTCGAAAAGACCAACTTTGAGAATCACATCAGCCAGACTTGAATTTGCCTTTCCCACAAGCTGAAAAAGCTTCTTCCTCTGCATTGTAAAAGTACCAGTTTTTTCCATTCCACGGTTTATATCTGTAAATTCTTCGACAATACCATCAACCTATGAGACAAAGAAATTTTGTGCAACACCTTTAGTTTCCTAAAAAAAACTATGTACCATCTATGCATAACAGCAAATTTGAATTTGTGCTTTCTGATGCTCTGGACTATGAATGAATGAAGCATGGTAATATGCACACAAATTGATTTTGGTCCCTAGGCCTGCCCTAGCTAATGCCTTTCGGCTTTGATTTGGGAGAATGGTTCCGCAGCAAGACATCCCTTTGGCTCCTTGGTTCTTGGAGGTATAGGGGGACCACTGTTTCAGTGGTTTTCTGAGAGCAGCCACTTTGTGCATATATTGCCGAAGGCTAGGTTTATCTCTAATCCTCCCCCGCCCATACCCCCAATGATTGGGGACTAGATGAGTTCTGTTATTGTTATTGTTGTTGTGAGTTCTTTCTCGCAACCACTGTTCTAGTGACACATATATGCATAACAGCAAATTCGAATTTAGTTTCCTACAAATTAGATTTGTCATAACGAGCTCTTTCTCACAACCACTGTTCAGGACACCAACACCATAAAACCAATCAGTTCACGCCCAAAAGGAATTCAGCATCCACTGTAAAGCATAAAGGAAACCCTGTGCCATTTTCTAACTTAATAGCTCATAGAAGTAAAGGTAGACATTAGGAAACTTACAAAAGAAACTACCTGTGATACAAAATAATCCAGAGCGATACTCTGCCCGAGCACACTTCCAATTATGCGGATACTATCGGTGTCCAGATTTTTCAGAACAATATAATCAGGTCCTCCCTGCATATCCTCACCCAACAATGGCTTCTCTTTTACTGCATAATCTGGGGGGGAAGAGGAAAGCAACACAGAAATTTGCACAAATCAACTTAAACCTACCGGTCAAACCTATCAAAGAGGGAAAGTAAGCGTCCGACACTTACACAGAGAATATAGGCCGAAGAATGGGATATCAGCATTCTTTCAATAAAATTTTCTTTTTGTTGGACTGGTCACCGCCTGCACACATGACCCGAACAAGTGGCCCGAACCTAGTTGATCTGGGTCAGGTTCAGACCAACCCAAACCGCAGGCTGTTTGGCCATGTCAGCATAACCGCTCTGGTCCAACAAGTCATCCGTGACGTTGCATCAAGCGGTTAGGGCACATGCCCGGCACAAGGAAACTTGGAGGTTAAGTCAAGAGGTCCTATATAAGGTAAAGTACCCTAACCCTAAGAGGTACGCTGTTTCTACCCACCTAAGAGCTCTGTACTTCCATCTTTCTCGATGAAGTACTTACTTAACCATCAAAGTGCCTTCCCGGTTGTTACTGGCTGGTTAGGCGCTAACGGTGGTTCCTTGCCTTATAGGGCTGGGTACAAAGACGGAGCTCAGGCCAGATCCGAACTGGAGGTTCAGCGAAGGTATTCAGGAAGAATGCCACCCCACACCTCAACTGAAAAAGAGATGAGAAGCAGGCAAAAACTATCGGTATTCTGTATTCATCGTGGCTTACATTGCATCTTCTGCAGTATGTTCTGAAGTATGGGTAGCCAATTAATCACTTCAGTTGATTGGCAAGAAAAAACACGATCAAAAAGCTTCATAAATATTAATAAACTGTGGATTTTAACTTCAGAATTAAATTGCAGTTCATTAGGCAAAATTTACAAGTTGCAACCTTTCAACTCCATGAGAATAACGTCTTTCCAAAATGTTATGCACATTATCTGTAGTCCTTACACTTGGTATGATGGTATCAATAAATTTTTCAGAACACCCACCAGCAGCAAGGAGGACAAGGTTCAAAACCTTTCCAATCAAACATAATGATTGAGAAGTGTTCAATATACAATCATTTCCACCACACCCAAGGAAACAAACAAATTCGGAAAGAAACTTACCATCCTTCCTCATCTCTGGAAGTAATCCAGAAGCATGTCTTCTCACAATATCCAAATAAGATTCAACTTCAGGATCCTCAACATTAAACAAGACAGCAGACCCATACTGGAAAACAACCATATACCGGCAGCAGCTCCCATTCTCTTCAACTCTATTGCCCTGAAGTCCAAGAATCCATGGAAGCAAGACAAATTAAAAAGATATAGTTGCACTCAACACAGTGATTTTGCAAGATCCTCCTATGTAGTCCACCAACAACTCAGATCAGCACCCACATAAAATGTTGCCAATGGGCACTAACATATTGCATATATGTCAAACTTTGTCCACTGCCATAAACAAGTACTAAAGACTAGTATGGCCCAAAATATGACATACTAACCAAACCATATGAGTGAAAATCTGACAAAGAAAATCATGATAGACTACGATAGAGATCTGTACCTCATTGAAATGGTCCCAAATACATTGGTTTTTGCAACCTAAAATAAGTATTAAAAAAAATTATCTAAGCAAGACATTCTCCAATGAAGAATAAATCTAGGCATCTAGAAGTTCGTGGAGATGATGGATCTCTATCTCTCATGGGTACTCTTAGAATCAAAATAGTATTAGCCAGCTTAAATTTTGTGTCCATGCCAAACAGAGTGTTGACTTTTTGTAGTCAAATAGCTAAGCCAACACTTGTACCTCCAAACTAGTTTCGACAACTATCCAAATAATGTTAAAATCAAGATATTCATAACAAGCAGGAATCCAACTTAATAGGTCAGTTTGAGAATACAAGCATCACTCTAAAGTCAGAGCTATGCATAAGAAATTGACATAGGATCACATACCTACTTCATGCTACAACAGGTGCAAGTGTAGAAGAACACAAAACAACGTATCTCTATCATCTCCCTCCTTCGGGGAGGGTTGACGTTATCGTTTGTAGTTAGTACATCCTATGTTTCTTTGATTGCTCAAAGCACGACTAACTAGTTGAGCTGCCAATATAAACTACAATGACTCAACCTCAATGAAAGTGCGTAGATCACATCACAGCAAATACAAACCTTCCGCACGGAAAAAAGGCATGGTAAAACTTGAGGATAATCAGTTAAAATAACTTGAAAGAGCAAGGGTAAGAACAATATTAATGGACGTAAAACTGTATGTTGACTATTCTTACAGTAGCATCCGAAGGGAAATTGCAGAATCTGAGGGCAATATAATTTGATGAGCGAGAGGTAGGAAGAATAACATTTCTTGAATTCTCGGCGTGCATGCTCTTCAAATTAATACTGCGAAAACCATGAATCTGAGAAAGCAAAAATGAAAAGAATAACAAAAATGAAGATTAATTAAACTAACAAAACATCAACGAAATATAAAATCCCAACTCAACCAGCAAGCATGTACACCTACAAATCAGTGCCATCACAAATGGAAACAAAACTGACGAAAAAATTAACATTCAAGCCGACATGGCTTACCTCATGGCTCATGGGCTTGTGAGCACGTGTACCACCTGGCACCGATTAGCAGAAGGAATTAAGAGGAAGGATGGATTCAAGGGCTAGACATCCCAAGACAGAATTTCAATGTGCAGAATCTCTAAGCACACGAACAGGTTGCATGTAAACGAATTCAGTTGAAATGTCTGTTCCATTTGAAAATGCAAAATTTATAACAATACAACTCTCGTGATTCCAATATTCCATTTGGAGAAGGTTGCAAGAAATTTGCCAAGTCCCAAAGTAGTGTTAAAAACAGTACTCGTAGACAGGGATGCTACTAGAGATGATACTTGTGGGCTAACCAATCAAAGATTAGTTGTCAGAATAGCACTATTCACGATTCGATTCGCAATTCAATAAAGAATTCACGCAAAAACGATATGAATCAATGTTTATATAAAAGATGGTGAATAGTAAGATTCGTGATTCCATTCACAATTCAAGCCAAAACGTTACAATTGTTGCATTTGACTAATATGAAACCACTTTTGCGGTTTTGCCTTAATTTTTCTTATAGAAATTCAAGAATATAGATCATATACTATTAAGGCTAAGCTTTCACTGCCGTTCAAAAAAAAATACATGTGATCATCAATTAATAATAGCAAACAAACTTTAATATTGATTTAAGCTTAAATTTTTTAGGTTTACGACGTATCTTTATCATGTAAACTGCATAGTTTCAGTTTATATTTCTAATGTAGTTTTGAAATTTGGACTGAATCGTTTCGATTTGCGATTCGATTCACGATTCGGAAAATGGTCAATCCGATTCTCGATTTGACAACCTTGACAACAAAACATGTCAAAAAACTAGGTTGGAGATAGGCCGACATGGGCATGGCACAACACAATTAGAAAACTGCAAGGCACCATTGCCTAAAAGGGGTCGGCACGACACAGCACGAAGCAACCGTTGGCATGAAGCTAGATGGACCACGGCACGACCCATTTGACACCTATTAAAATGCCTAGACCCTAAAAATACAAGCGGTACGTGGCAGCCTAGCGCCTAGGCCGACTTTTGGAACACTGCATACACAAAAAGAAAAAATACGCAGACATATAGGCTAATACAACAAGTACACATGTGAGAGATGCAGAATGATAGGGGGATAACGGAAGGGAAACCTGGTGCAAAGAAAGTAAGATTTGATAGGGATCTTTCCGGCCTCCGCATCTTCTTCGTGATGGTTGTCACCGAAATCATGGGCCCCGCGATAATCTAGTTCTTCTTCATCAGTGTAGAAGGGGGACGGAGATGGGGCTGCAGCGGAAAATCCCCTGGAACTAGAAAAGCATTGGGTTCTGGCGGAGTTGGGAGCGAGCCAGAGAGCGAGAGGATTGAGGTGACGAGGGCAGGAGTTATTGTTAAGGTTAGAAGAGAGCTTGTGGAATCTGGCGATGTTTGAGAGGGTGAGGAAAGCTCTCCATCTCCCCATTCACTGGAATTGCTCTCTCTCTCTCTCTCTCTCTCTGCGACGGAGTTTACAGGTAACTGTTGTATTTCGTAGGTTGTACCGAAGGAGAGGGGTGTAAGGCTGTGTTTTGACGTTGTGGGAGGGAGGAGGGAGGGGGAGGAGGAGATGGGAGAAAATAGAGAGGCTCTCTTTGCCCTAATTTTGGGAAATTTTTAAAATGATACCTTAACTTTTACCCAAATGTCTGTAAACACCTGTACTTTGCTACTTCATTTGAGTGGATTGAAAGTTCATGTGCCATTGTGAAATTTTTTTCTATTTTTTGTAGTGTTTTTTGTCGTCTGTTTTAAGTTTTATTAGATTCGGATTAAAATGTTACATCTTTGTGTCAACAAGAAAAATTGAGAAAATATTAAATGCGATATCCCGTAGTTGAAAAAGTTCATTTGGAAGTCGCCTGAGACAGTGCTTAAAGAAACACCCTCTCGTCGAGACGAACGATGTGATGTAAAAGTTTGAATTGAACGGAAAAAAAACTAAAAATAAAGATAAACATTAACCAAAGAACCTGAAAAATCTCTCCTAAAATTGTAACTTAATAAGGAGAAAAAAATGATTACTGTAAAAAAAAAAAAAAAAAAAAAGAAGGTGTTTGTGCACTTCCTACATTCTGATTTGAAAAATAAGAGAGGAAAATGAATGGCAAAGTATTTCCATTTCTTTGATTTTACATAAGAAAAGAAAAGAAGAAAAAACTTATACTAAGCAAATTAAGATAAGCAAAAAATTAGTTCTCAGTTTTCTATTGTTTATTTTAATTTCTTCCCAATCTCTTTGAGGAAATTCGTTTTTTTTCAAATTTTGGCTGTTGGTCTTGTGTATAATACTACTCCAGTACTCCTAGTTACTGTACTTTGTCAAGGGGCAAAAGCGTCATTAAAGATTGCTTGGGTGCACAAAGTGATAAAGTGGGTGCCTATTTAGATTAGACGCTCCCCCCTGAATCTTGTTACTGAGCGGGAAGTTTTCAAGTCAAAATATTACTCCTGTAATTGCACATTAATGGCAGTGTACTAGTTCGCGACTCACTTTCCCAAGTCTCTCAGTCCACAGAGGAAGGGAAGGCGCAAAGCCACTCCACTCCACTCCATCTTCAGCTGAGCTTGCTCGCCTGACGAAAAGCTGTGGACTTGGGAACAGGCAAGATCAGTTTCATTTCAATTAGGGTTTCACTGGTTCAATACACTGCTCAAAGGGTTCCCCAGTTTAGGGAGGGGTTCGAATCCAGGAAATGAAGGGAACTTGTTTGAAGTTCGAAAAGCCGATTCGAGACGCTATCTCTCGGATCAGATTCGCTTCGGAATCCAACAATCTCCTCGTCTCTTCCTGGGACTCCGTCAGTATTCTCTCCTAATTCTCGCATCTATCTGTAGATATACATATATATATATATATAGTGTGTGTGTGTGTGTGTGTACGTAATCACGATTTCACGTCTGTTCTAATAGTTAAAGGGAGAGCACCAATCAGCGAGAACAAATTTATAATCATTCGAGCTCAACTCCCCACTCCGACACGCCGTTATTGAGCCAAACATCTAGTTTTTATTTATATTATATATGCGTGTTGGTTCATGCGTGCAGAGTCTTCGACTGTATGATGTGGATAGCTTTACGCTCAGAGTAGAGGTTCCCTCCGAAGCTGCACTTCTCGACTGCTGTTTCCAGAACCAGTCGGTTGCTTTTACCGCCTGTTCTGATTATTGCATTCGAAGGTTTGTTGGTTATATAAACATTTGAATGGTTGTAACTGGAGAGGGCATGATCTTTCGACCCTATCGGTTTGACCCCATCTTTTTAACTGGACAAATATGTTGTATTACGCTTCTTCATACATTGGATGACTCCACATGTTGCTGTTAATAAGACTGTTAAAGTTCCAATTTTGGTGATGTAGATACGATCTGGACTCCGGCACTCATGATACATTTGGAAATCATGATGATTTGGTGAGCTGTGTTGAATATTCTGCTGAAACACGTAAGCTATTGGTACTGCCTAGCTTCTACATTTATTGATCCCTTCCTTGTGCACGTGTCAGTTAGCAGGGCCGTGCTGGTTTTTGTCACAACTCACAACATTTGTAGCTTTAACCTGCATTGTGTATGCTAACCACCACGCATGAATAGGTAACACTGGAAGTTTTTCATTTGTTGTTCTCAATTTATTCTCTTAATCCAGAACTACTATTTTAAGCATGTATTACTACTATCATCCTTAGTGAGTCTATCCAGGGCACATCTGCAGCTCAAAAGCGTTCTACGTTGCACTTGTCTTCACTATTCACCCCTTGCTTAAAGTCTAATGTATTAGAAAGGACATATCCTTGACTTAAAACCTGGATATTTGGACAGGGTATGTCCTGAAGAATTGCTAACATTTTGGGTAGAATTTTTTTCTGTAATATTGAACATGTTATGGAAATTATCGTCTGGGATGTTGGAACTACAAAGATTGATGGATATTTTGCAAAAACTATGCATATTTAATTTTGATACGATGAGCTAGTGTTCAAGAAAGTACCCTTGACAAGCAAATACTAATGTTTAGATGAACGCCAACTTGCTATAGATCCTTTAGTTCTAAATGAGAATATGCATAGTTGGACTTCATTCACTAAATCCAAGTAAAGCATTTGCTTGTATGCAGGTTTATGTAAGCTTCAACATGGTTTCTTGTTATGCTTGTGCACATTTTCATATTAATTTTCTTGAGAGTACATTGTGTGGTTTATTGCTTTGGCTTTTAAATGCTTGCTTGTTGTTTGAAAGGAGGTTGATGCAAAAGTTGTAGGGCAAAATCTTTAGAGCACACTTCTGTTAATATTCTTGTGAAGGATATTGTTTCCTAACTTCACCAGGCAGGTGGCGTTTTGAGATTGACTGTTAAGATTTCGTTACAAAAGACACTTAAGCTGACTTATTCTTCATTCATTATCTAGAATTAGGTATAGAGATCAGAGTAGAAGGTTCCAACTTCCAATAGGATTACGGTCAGGTGGGTTTAATGGGACTTGATGCAATGTGATTGTGTACCCCATTACCTCAATTCTACTGCAATTCTGCTAGAT
Source organism: Rhododendron ovatum (assembly GCA_019656835.1). Taxonomy (NCBI): domain Eukaryota; kingdom Viridiplantae; phylum Streptophyta; class Magnoliopsida; order Ericales; family Ericaceae; genus Rhododendron; species Rhododendron ovatum. The sequence goes on along the minus strand of CM033797.1, from coordinate 24,039,214 downwards.
ATTTATTGACTTGCCCAGTTTTTTAGTCTTTTTTTTTCATGCCACAGTTGAGAAATGGTTATAGACTGAGCAATCCAACCATGATCCTCATCATAATTGTTGATAAGCATACCTCCCTGCCAAGATTCTTGCAAAAAAAAAATTATAAGTAAAGAAATATATTAGAAACAAGGCATTATGGGAATGCCGCCCATTTACAAAAGAAGGCCACAAACAAAAAAAAGGCCTTATACACAACCAAGAGAATGGAAAAGATCAAATTAATCGATGAATTGGTCAAGCGTAGGGTTACATTCCCCTTGTCCCAACTATACAAGCTATTAACCAAAAAAAAAATTATTGCAAACAAGAACTTCTCCACCCCTTCAAAACGTCTCATGTTCCTTTCCCGCCATTTTATCCACATCAAACAAAGAGGAATCATGGCCCAGACACGGTTCCTTCTTTTTCCCACCCTTGCACCTTTCCACGCAATTAGAAGTTCCATAACATTCCATGAAATAGCCCATTTCAACCTGAACTGAGAAAACACAAAAGCCCGAAGCTCGCATGCCACCGAGCAATGAATGAGGAGGCGATCAACCGTCTCCGCATCCCTATTACACATACAACACCAGTTGACAATGATTCTCCACCTCTGTATCAAATATTCTGTCTAGTATGCTCTTTGAGACTGATCTATGGATAGTTCACATATTCAGCTATCCCAAGCACAACCAAACCATTTTCTGATCTCACTTATCGGACATTGGCAAGACTTAAGAATAACACCGAGATTAAGTTGCTAAGTTCATTTAAGTTTTTCTTGGAGAAGTATGTTAATTTCTAAATAAAGGTCTTTCTTGTTTTGTGGTCAGTGGGGTAACTGCTACATTAGGCAAAATTTGTTGACAGTCGCATGCATGACTACCACACGAGTATTTGTTGTGCCACCCCTTGTTCTTGCATACTATCATTTCTGAAATCTAGTTTTCATCATATTAGAGTCATTAGAGTTTAGACATACCCTTTAAACATGTTGAACATTGCCTGCTAGTGCGATTACTCAAAATTAGTGTACTGGTCAAGACACCTAGGTCTTTCTCACAAATGTCTCTGAAACAACGCTGCAGAAAACTTTTAGTACATGTATGTGAAACAACGACTTCTTAGTCCGTATACTCTGATGTTTTCAAGGTTTTACTTCCAATTATCAATCATTATCTGGTAGCAATCCCCCAATGCAGGCTCACAAGTTCTATGCTCTCTAAATTACCTGTAAAAGCAACCATGAATCGTCCCTTCGAGTATGCATAAACGGAAGCAACTTATCCGCATTGCAGTGTATTCCACCAAACAAATCTCATTATGCTCACCACTCACCAGTATTTAAGTTTTCTACTCTTATAATTGCTTCATCTTTCTGAGATAAGTGTTACTAATTTCTTGGTGTTATTTTTATACTTAGGGCAATGTACAATACAGCCACTAAACTGTCGGACTTTAAAAGTTGTGTTTAGTGGGGACATTGCAGCGTTTAACGGTTTAAGGGGGTAAAGTTATAAAGTGTGTGAGTTTGGGTGCATATTGTAAGTCAGCCTTATATTTATCATCTATGTTATTCTTAATCTTCTTCTTCTTCTTTCACTGGTGTAGGTCAACTTATAACTGCTGGTTGGGATAGAAAGATAAAGTCTTGGGATACACGTTCAACAAACCCTCTTGAATGTTTAAAAACTCCATTTGCAGAGGTGGAATCTATGTCAGTCTCTGGGTGTAATTTGATGGTTGCTGTTGGGTCATCAGTGAACATATATGACTTGCGTAACTTAACCAAATCAGTTTATGCAAAGGAATTGTTTCCTGGATTTCAAATACGATGTGTCCGGACAATACTTAATTCTGAAGGTATTATGACAAATGTGTATGTCGTGTTCACACTATTGGTTGTCATATTGCTTTGCAATGGTCTTATGTGGCAACATCGCCATCTCTTCTGCGTATACTACCATTTGATTAGTAATTGTGTCAGAGTAGTTTTAACTTGTATATATGCCATGCAAAAGATCTTTCGCTACTTTCAAGCAACAGTTATTGCCATAGGGTTTGGGTAGTTGCAGTTCCAACTTTTAATTCTTTATTACCTTGTATTTACCATCCCTCATTCTTTAAGGTAGCGTATCTGTTCATACAGGATTTGTGGCTGGATCAATTGATGGACGGATAGCAGTGGAGTATCTTAATTCCTGCAACACAGGGTCAGTTATGGTTTTTGTTATGTAGATCTGTTGGCAGAGCTTTGAACATGTTCTTTGCTCATTATTGCTAACAAAATTCAAATTGCTTTCTTTTGATTTGGTTAAACGATAAACTGTGGTAGAGTAAAATCTGAAAGTCCTTTACAATAGAGCCCAATAATATTCTGTGTATGGTGATGTAACTAGGGGTGGAAATGTTGACCCAAACCCCGCCCACTCTAAATTAATTCAAACCCAATCCACTTATGAGACGGTTGACAATGAGTCCTAACCTATGAATCATGGATACTTCTGAAACCCTGTCGTCCTCGTACTTGTAAAGTACTTTCATATGGTACACATAAATACATTTACATATAGAAACACATAATGAAAAATCACTTTTGCAATATCCCAGAAGTACCCTAATATATATAAAGCGTACCCAACATGGAGATGAAGTTATGCTGATAAGACATCCTTTTTCTATGCTTAGCATATGATTGTAAATAAAGATTTTGGTCCATAAGTTCTTTACTATAGGGGCATTATACTTTGATTTTACCTTTGAGTTTGGCATTAAACTATTATCTGATGTTGATTCTTAATCTCCCAAGTCATTTAGCTATTTCTTTTATTTGAAGTGCAAGTATTACGTGTGACACATTTATTTTTAGATTATAATTTACATTTGTCATAGCCGTACCTCAGCCATACCTGTACCCTACATTTTTTTAGGTTCACCGTATTGACATACCAATACCCATACATGTTCTCAGGTCCTAATCCCATTTGACTCATATTAAGTGAGTCCTTTATGGGTGGGTCAAACTATACTACCCATTAAAAGTTATTCATTAACCACACAAACTGCTACCACCACACAACATAAACTATTAGCACACCTTATTTACTGCAGCCCCACCCAAATCCACTATTGCCAAACCATAATTGCAAAAGCCCCAAAATTTGCTTACTCCACCGAAATAACTAACGCCACACCACCTTTTTTTCATTTACGAACATAGATGTGATATGGAATTGTAATTGTGGATATGTGATTGGACCAATAGGCGGGTTGTTTCACTCTAGATAAATGAGCCGAGTTAGGTATGGGTAATGATTATCAAGCTAATTGGACTATAAATGAGTAGCAAACGAATCCACTCCAGAACTTGCCACACTCCAAATTCAAATCTTTCTTGGAACCTCGCTCTCATCAAGAAAGAAGCACCTTCCCAACTAGGATAGAACCTGTCAAGCATATTAATCCCTAAATAAGAGAAGTGTTGTCAAGCAAGAGAAAACATAGAGTAACAATAAGGTACTAGAAAAACATTTACTCGACAATATACTAGGAAAACATTTACTCAAGTACTTAGTATAAACATAAGATTTACTTATAGGGGTAGTATTTGGGGAAAAGTATTTGCATTGGCTCCAATCTTAGCTGTAGGTATCGCCTAAATGAGGAGCTTCTGTGATTGAAATTCTGTAATTGGGAGGTTTTTCCGAGCTTGGACTCTACGTAAGACTAAATGAGTTCGTTAATATTTTCATGGAATCATACGCTCCCCAAACGCTTTCAAATGAGGAGCTTCTACGATCCTCCACTCTCCCGCCCCAGGCCCCGCTCCCATTTCGTGCAACTAAGAAATAGGTTACTCCGTTACTTCCAATTAAAACCCAACCGATTTACAACCCGCCCAAACTCCCCCAAACCCAGCCGTTTGACACCCAAAGATGTAATTGAAATAAGTTGGAGCTGCTTGCTGCTTCTAACAAGAAGACTCTGAGCTAGACTTCGGATATCAAAATCTTGCAATAGTTAGTGTCTTTTATTTATAGATGTTTTTATCTTTCCAACTCTGAAGTCTTCTTGTAACCAAATTTCATATGCTGCTATGTCCTAGGTTTCGTTTTCCAATATGTTGCTATGTTATTGTTGTTGAATATCCCATTTGAGCGCATTGGTTTGAAGCTTAATAGATTGCATTAGCTTCATTTGTTTCCAATAATTACAAAAAGAGAAAACTATGATAGCGACTGGAGTTTCGTCTACAGTAGTTCAAACAAGTACCTATTATACGCTCCAAGACATACACTTTTTCAATCCTGCCAAGCATAGTTTTGGCAGTATTTGGCTAATCGTATCTGACTCAACATGATTGGATAACTGTGGTTTGGTTGGAATCAGTGATCACTATGACATAGATTGGTCTTAGGAGTTGAGAGTTCATAATCTTAATATAATGGAAGCTTTTCAGCGCTAGGATTTAAATTTCCAATATTTTTTCGCGTATCAATTTTCCTGATAACTTACTGTAACGCAGCATATCACTCATAGTTTCTGATCAATTTTGCAGATACGTTTTTTGGTGTCACCCAAAATCGAAAGATGGAAGGCATAATGTCGTACCAGTGAATGACATTGCATTTAATCCGTTGTATGTCTTCTGTCAGCGCAGAGAAACAGAATAGATATGAGAAATATATAGGATCTTGCATAGGTTTTGACTTGTCCTCTTTTTTTTTTTGTGAATGTTTTTTAGCATCTCTGGTGCTTTTGTCACTGGCAACCACAAGGGGTATGTCACCACATGGGATGCCCACAGCAAGAGGAGACTACTTGAGGTACCTTCATCATTGTGTAACGGGATTTTGCACATGCTGTTATCACATGTAGTTCGTAACTCAATCTGCAAGTGTAATCAGCCATGGTGTTCAAGTAAAGAATCCTAAGGTCCAAACTGTGAAATTAGCGCATCATAAATGATACAACTGAATTGACTTTCCTGTGCCAGTGGATGGTGTTACAGAAACTTATTAATAACTCTTGCTTGTTTCAAACTAAAGTATGGCAAGAAAACCACAGGTTCATTTGTGGTTTACTTACATATTTGGTAGTACATTAGTTTACACATTTTTCTTGCCGGTTTTGGTTATTGCTGGACCTCTTATTTATTTTAGTGTTATGTAAATGATTGGTATAAAGATGCAATGCCTGATGAGAATCTTGCTTATCTGCATAAGTCATCCACCTTTTTTTTCGTCCAAGGAAAATGCACTTCACTTTATTTACCCTAATCTGTGACCCCTCTTTTTTGCTATTTCTTCAAATAATTGCATGTTCTATTTTTCTTACTTAGACTAACATTCTGTTGGCTTCAGTTACCAAGATACTCCAACAGTGTGACATCCTTGTCATATAATCATGGGGGCCAACTTTTGGTTGTTGCATCCAGCTATGCATACCGAGAAGGAAATGAAACGTTAGTAAATCTCCGCTCACCTCATGTTATTTTACAGTGAACAATTATGCATTTCTTAATTGTGAAAAGTTTTCTACATACCATCATCATTCTCTTGCTTATACATATTTGTTGCAGTACTTGATGATTGATACCTCCGTGACATGTGTACCCACATTGGTCACTCCATAAATTTTTTCATTTGGGTCACATATTTTTTTCAGTCCAATTGATATCTGTAATTTTGCAAAGGAACGTTTGCACTACAAAAAATAAACTAAAAGTTAGGTACAGTCATAGAGAACACACAAAGTTTGTTTTTCTAGCTCAAGTCGAATGCCAGCATTCTCCCACTTAAAAACAGAAACTTGTTGAGATAAACTGGACACCTTATCTGTTGCAGAGAAGATCCCCCTCAAATATTCATGCATGACATGGATGACATCTGCATTGGATCAGCTTCTGTTGGAAATTCCAAGAGAAACAATATTGCACAAGATATGTGATTTGAGAGAAGGTATGGATTGGATATATTTCGAAGCCCTATCAGTTGCTTACTTTGGAAATACTGGATGGATTCTTGGTCAGCCTCCTGTTAACATAGGTATTAACCTCTCAGATTTTCCAACCGGGAGAAATTTTCACTTCATTGTTGGGTCAATTACACGTCAAAAGCCACAATTTGAAAGGATTTCAAAGCTCTAACCTTCGAAATCTCTCCGCTATGGATACTTGATAATTCATTTTGTATCATCTAAATTGTGTCAAGCCAAGTTTATCGCTAGCTCCGCATGGCGCATGCCTAACCCACCCTGCAAAGTGTGGAGAGATTCTACTTGGTTGATGGCTTCGCTGGAAGAATTTAAACGGAATCACTTACCTGAGGAAATGTTGTACTGTTATTAACTTACTATAATCATGACAGACTTTAGAAATGAAGGGATGATTTGCTGCCGAGATCTTCGAATACGTTATTAGCAATGTTGTAGGCTGTTAACCGGTTAGATGATGACCCATATCACCTTGTAACTGTTGGCAATTCAGTAGCTCGTATTGTCGAGCTTTTTGTTGCACCTCCGGCCTTGCAAGGCTTTGCTTCAACAAGTTTTGTAAATTCACTTTTTGGTGGTATGACCAGCTGAGTTATTTGGAGTACTAGTAGTTCAACAATGGGGATAATGCTGTTTCCGAGCTGAACTGTGGAGTGACGACATTCAAACTTATTGCTGTAGAATTCAGCTTTGTTCTCTCTTTCCTTGGTGATTTCCCTTGCTCAATTTAAACGTTGCTACATTTTTTTCCCTTTACCTTACTACAGTATTTATTTAAAACAAAAGAATGCAATAATACAAATCGCTGTTTTTGTAATTATGTTGGTACTATTAATACGAGTTATTTGAAAAATCTGTTTATACAGACTTTTGTATGATACTACGTAATTAGTTGTATCTCTTTCAAAGATTAATAAAATTTTCTTTTTGCCGTTTCCAAAAATTACTAAGTAATTAGTGAATGATACTAGTACGATACTACAATGAATAAGAACACTGCCATGAAACTAGTCAAAGTTGGCATGCTTCTTGAGAGTAGAATCATAGATGTTAGAAAGTGAAGATTGAAAATGGTAGGCCATACCAAAATAAAAGCCCACCAGAAAAAAAGGAAAAAAAATAAAAAAAAGATTCATGTCCATGAAGTAAATGATGTGATTCGTCCTTTGGTTGTTTTTTAACAATGGCTCGAGGACTTGAGGCCACCAAAGTCAGAGGACTAGAGGTAGAAGAAAAGGGATATCAGGCAGCCTTAAAATTTGTTTATATAAGATACTTTTGACTGATTCTATCATGTGTTTGATCGAACAGTTGTTGGGGGTTTATAGTCATTTTTCATGCCGGAGGCTTGGAGGGTATTTGTCATTAAGGCTAACATCATGAGATGCCAATAAAATTTACCGAAAATTAATGATCTCTCATGTGTTTTCTATGCCCTGTCTCGGTTTCTAATGTGGTGGTACAAATTTAGACTGGTTCCGACTTCACAATTTAGGTCATTCATTTGTAAATCTAGTTAAGTTTCTCATTCAAGCAAAAAATCAAAGTTGATCAAAAGAAAGCGTTATAAAATTTATTTTGTATCACATAAAAAAAAATTCTCGTAAAAAGCTTGACACTAAAACCCTGTTCAGTTGCACAAAAGGATAGGAAATGATGGAAAAATTAATTTTTAAAGAAATTAAATAGCCATCCTGTTTTGTAAACTTATTTAGATGTCCATCCTACTAGGTTTGAACACTTAAGTCGACATTCTGAAATTTAAATAATACCTAAAACATCCTTAATCATGACAAATACAGAAATTATGGCAAAGTCATCCGGAATCATGACAAAACCATTTGGGATGTAAAACTAACATAAAAAGTTAATTTAAGGTCCTAAAATTCTTTACTATATAGGTGTAGAAATTCGGGATATAAAACTACATCCCGAATTTCTACACCTATAGAGTAAAGAATTTTAGAACCTTTTAAACTAATTTTTTAAGTTAGTTTTACATCCTGAATTTCTTTACTTATATAGTAAAGAATTTTATGAGCTTAAACTAACTTTTTATGTTAATTTTACATTTCTTCATTTATATAGTAAAGAATTTTAGAACCTTAAACTAATTTTTTATGTTAGTTTTACACTCCAGATGATTATGTTGTGATTCCAAATGATTTTGTCACGATTGCCATTGCACAGACCAAATTAAATAAGGGATATTGACTTTGTCAAAATTAATATCCCTTATTTAATTTCCCTTATTTAATTTAGTCTGCAAGGTGACTCTATTAAAATGTAAAAAATTATTAAAGGCTAAACGGGGTATTATTTAAAGGATAAAAATATAAGGTTTCAAATCTACAAGGATTAGGACTTAAGGGCCCGTTTGGATGCGGGGAAAAAATTTGGGGTATTAGTTAATAAGGAGAATAAGATAGTATGAGGTATTAATTAATAAGGGATAACCCACATTGATGTGATATTTATGTAGGGGGATTAAATAGTATATTGTTTGGATGATGTATTAGAGAATGAGGATTAAATAATACTTAATTTGGATGGAGGATTAGTAGGGGATATAAAGAAGGGTGGATGATATAAAAAGCTGTCAAATGACCATTTTGTCCTTGTACAGTCCCTCAATTATTCTTTCACAATTTAAGTCTTAATATTTATTTCTACTAACAAATTAACAATTTAGTATTATTATTAAATTTTTTTTATAAAATTTGGCTTTTAAAAAAAATTAAGTGTTCCAAATTTCAATCCGTTTAAACTGGTGCGAAGATCTTAGTTTTCTGATCATTTTATCCTAAATGATCATAATTAAATTTTGACTATAGGACTCTCGTTAATTAGCCCTAGGAGATATTTGATTATACGGCTTTCTTAGGGCTATTCAACGAGAGCCTTACAGTCATAATTTAATTATGACCATATAGGATAAAATGATTAGAAAACTAAGATCTGCGCACCGATTCAAACAGATTGAAATTTAAAACACTTAATTTTTCAACCTCTTTAGATAGTTTATATATTAAAAAATTAAGTGTTCTAAATTTTAATATGTTTGAACTGATGCGAACATCTTAGTTTTCTGATCATTTTTATCTTAAATCATCATAATTAAATTTTGACTATAGGGCCCTAAGAAATATTTGATTCTACGACTTTCTTAGGACTATTCAACGAGAGCCCTAGAATTAAAATTTAATTATGACTATTTAGGATAAAATTATTAGAAAACTAAGATCTTTGCACCGGTTCAAACAAATTGAAATTTGGAATATTTAATTTTTCAACCTCTTTGCACTGTTTATATAGGAGTATTAAAAAATATAGTTAAAAAATTAAGTGCTCCAAATAAGAAGTCTTAGGATAGATTTGAATGGAAAGTATGATTTTGGATAAAATGGAGAATAGAAATTGGTTGAATAGTGAATAGAAAAAGGGGATAACGAGGGACATTTTTGCCCTATAGCTAGATTATTTTTGGACACCTCAAGAGGAGCCTAAATATAAGATAGGAGAAACCGCAGAACTGGGGGAAAAGACGAGGGGATAATAAATTATCATGGAATTTTATGGGATGCCAAACCGGGGGGGTGGTCCCTCTTTTTTAGTTTTTTTCCCTTTCCTTTTTACTCCATCCAAGCAGGCCATAAGTATCAATGCAAGATAGGACTCCTATTTAAGTTCCTCTTAATTTTTTTGTAATTTTATGTAGTTAGTAAGAAAGTTGTAGGATCCACCGCTTCTACTTTTTAGAGAAACACGGAAAAATAACTTTCTTTTTTTTTCACTTTACCTCAACTCACTTTTCTTGAGAATCCATTTCTCACGCAACATTTCATTTTTTTTTCATTTTACCTCAATTCACTTTTATTGAAAATCCATTTCTCACGCAACATTCCCGGCCGATAAATGGATCTCAGGATTTTAAAAAGACTGCAAGTCAGCCAAATGGTACCAGCACCCAGGCCCCAGCCAGGGGAAAAAAAAAAAACTAGCAGCCCCGATTCTGCGTCGTTTTGACGCAATTTAGAGAGAAGAATATAGCCTGTTAATCGGACGGCTAATATTAAACCAAAGGCAACACGTCTTTCAGAGTAAGGAAACCCTAATCCCAAACTCCCAACCCCACACTAGAATTCTTTCCTTTTACTTACACTACTGGAATCCACATTTATCAAAGCTTGAACTCGTGTGTTACACTTCTCTCTCTCTCTCTCTCTCTCTTCGAACGAACTTCTCTCTCTCTCCCTCTCTCTAGGCAAGCAGGCATGTCGGACGAGGAGCACCACTTCGAGTCGAAGGCGGACGCCGGAGCTTCCAAGACTTATCCTCAGCAGGCCGGAACCATCCGCAAGAACGGTTACATCGTCATCAAAAACAGGCCCTGCAAGGTTAATCTTTCAGATCTGACGATCTACGCGCCTTTTGCTTTGATTATTGTTTCACACACGTATTTTACTGTCTTGTTTTTTTCCCTAATTGAACTCTAATTTGGTTGTAGCAGACAGAAATTCGATTAGTCGAGGGCGCGTATGCTGGCCTGGACAACTGAGTTGTTAAAATAGAAGGAAACAGACCTTCGATTTCTGTTTTGATGATCCATGTGCTTTTATCACATACGCCTGTGGACTTTTTTTTTTTGTTTTTGTTTGGAATAAACTTTAGGTTACTGCCCCCCATGCAATTCACGTTTTGCAATTTGCCTTCTGTTTGTGTTGGTTCAAGCAAGTATGATGTGAACTCTACGAAGTTGCTTTGTTCGTCTTCTTGTCTGCAAATCCTGTTTTTAAAGACAAGATTGATGTTTTGCTGCCTTTATTGTGTTTTCTCCGATTTCACTTGGTCTCATTCTGTAGTCCAATTGATCCGTTGCCGTTGGTAGTATAATTTGTGTTTTTTAGGAATTAATTATTCTGTTACTACTTAGAGATTGAATGTTGTGTTGGAAGATGAGTAACTGGTACATTAGGAATGCATTATTCTGATGATTTTGGAGCCATAATTTTCATGGCTTCAAAAATCCCTTTTATAAGACAACTTGACAGATTTTGATCTTGTCGACTTTCAAATTATATAGATACCAAAGCATATATTCATTTATTGCGTGCTTATCAGATAAGCAGTACCTACCCACATAACTGGTTCTTATGTTTAGAAGTCTCCTTTCGAGGGGGTATGATGTACTATGTTATGCTAATATATCTAACCTGGTGGCAGGTGGTGGAGGTCTCAACTTCCAAAACTGGCAAGCATGGTCATGCCAAATGTCACTTTGTTGGAATTGACATTTTCAATGGAAAAAAGCTTGAAGATATTGTTCCCTCCTCCCACAATTGTGATGTATATGCTTCTTCCCCCATCCTCCGCTGAGAGTATCTATGCTATCGTGTTGTTTTACCGCCCTTTTCACTCTGTAACTTAACTTTCTGACCTTTTTAAGATTTGCCTTCTTTCATCTGCAGGTTCCTCATGTCAACCGTGTGGACTACCAGCTGATTGATATCTCTGAGGATGGATTTGTATATATGCTACTTTCTCTTGTTTGATTGCATTGGTCTTTCTGGTGAAGAATATTCTTTTTAAGCTCTTCTACATTTTTTAGGTTAGCCTGTTAACTGAAAATGGTAATACTAAGGATGACCTCAGGCTTCCGACCGATGACAATCTGCTTACTCAGGTTAGCAGATATTGTTTAACTTTCATGTTGGATGCTTACTCTTTTACTCTATTTTGTGGGTACATGTGCCATGTCATGTATTTTTGTTTGATGCTGCATTTGTATAGTTTCTGATGAGATTGTTGAATTCTGAGTCTCTCTGACTAACATTTCCTGTACATTGATGAGTTACTTAATGCCTTTCCATCTTCCAGATTGTCTTTGGTACTGTGTTAGCCTTTTAGGCTTCTCAACTTGTTAAACAATGAATAGAAGGAACATAATGGATTCCTCATCGCTTGTATTTTGAAATTAGTTTTGCTAATTTACATTGCCTTGGCTGGTCCAATTTATGTCAAGCTTGTTTAGTGTTGGTAATTGACACTGTAGAATGGCCTAAATTGTTTGTTTTGCCAGTACCTGGGTATTTCGAAAGAGCTGTGCTATCCACACAGACAATCTGTGCACAGATTGTGCACAGATTTTATTGTGGGGCCCACCACGGGTCCCACACAAATCATTCGAGCCGTTCATTAAATGTAAAACATTTTTTCAAGGGTCCCTGTAAAAAATAAGCTCAATCCGATACCTATAGGTGCTTCATCCAACTATCTAACTTTTCATTCAGATTTCCGGATAATGAAAAGTTATATGGTTGGATCAAGCTCCTATAAGTATCGAATTAAGTTTATTTTTCATGGGGACACTTGAAAAAATGTTTTACATTTAATGAACGGCTTGGATGATTTGTGTGGGACCCTCGATGGGCCCCACAACAAAATCTGTGCACAATCTGTGCACAGATTATATGTGTGTGTAGACTTTCTGATTTCGAAATTAGAAGGAAATCTTACAAAGATTATAATTTGGTTGAAGTATGTATGTGGGATTTTGGTTGCACAGAGTGTAACTATATGCCAGCTCGTTGAATCTCTTAGCTGCCCCTGATTTCAGAAAAGAATAAAGAGACCTACATCCTTGATTTTTGAGAGACACAATCTGTATAGTTCCATTTTAGTTTATCCTTGGGTGTTTTATATACTAAAAAAGTTACCCAGGAAAGAAATGAATAAATAAGCCACCTTTGTTTCGCCTTCCACCATTTTGCAACAAGCAGACTCCTAATCATGTCAGGGTGTCAAAAGATTGGATCTGCAAATGAGATAGGGCTTTTATTTGTACCTAAGAATTTGGAGCCGCCAAGCCAGTGAACCATGTGGTGTCGGTGCAATTTTGTGGTCATGATGCCAGACAGTTGTATTTGGAAACTTGCCAGAAGCCTGGGGAGAAATTTAATTTGCTAGGGCTGAATTCTTAGTATTTTGTGATGTGGCCTTTAAATGTTCGAAGATGCTTATGAGTTGAGTTCTTGCCAAGTTTATTAGCTGGGTACTTTTGATATACTGTTGCACGCGACGTCTGTATCAAACCATCTTTCTTTAGCATTGGTATTAATTTTTTCTGCTCGTGAACTTGATTCCATCTTCTTCAACAAGAGTTACTTGGTTATACTTGTGTTTGTGATCAAGTATAAGGGTTTTTTAATGCTAATAATCATTGTTGGGACGCTACAGATCAAGGATGGATTTGCCGAAGGAAAAGACCTTGTTGTGTCCGTGATGTCTGCCATGGGGGAGGAGCAGATCAATGCCCTCAAGGATATTGGCCCCAAGTAACTTTCTAAAGTTTTGGAGAAAGTTCAGGGTACTCGATTTCAAAGTGCAATAGACATAATAGCAGCTATAGGAGGTCTTGAATCTTGTTGTGGTTTGAGGGTCCCCCATTTCAACTTGCTTTCGAGTATTGGCTTGTTGAAATGGCATGGCCTCCTGTCTAAGAATAATTTCTTCTTATTAGGGTTTACAACTACATATTCTCTGTTTGGTCACTGCTTGGATTTGTTGGGGAATGAATTTGCCAGCGAGACTGTAATACACTTTTATGCGTCTTCAATTGTTGTGAAATTGCTGCTCTCAGTTATATTCCTGTCAGATGAAATTTCGTTCATGTAAGCTACCCCTTGATTTGATTTTCTTGAAGCTACTAGAATTTATATTTCATGTTCTATTAACAGATTAAATCTTGCACAAAGGGGACCACCCAAGTACTCTAGTGGTTACCTTCTTGTGGAGATCGACCAAGTACTTTGGTGGTTCCCTTCTTTTGTAAGGGGACGTTTTCCTCTTATCTCGGATATTTTGCTCCACGGGTTATTAGTAAGTTGTGTTTAATAGAGAAATGCAACTTTGCAGCTGTGTTTTCTCTTGTTTTTCTTTGCCGATTGTTTCATTGAGCAATCCCCAATGGATGTCCTAAAATATCTGGGCATTGCGTGAAGCCCCTTTTGTACTACTACTACCATACATAAGATGGATTTGGGGCTGTAAACAGTGGGAGCTGTGGAATATCATATCATGTTTTTTATGGTAGCAAGCTATGCATCGCGCGGATGTAGCGTGGAACATTTTAGGTAAGTGTACTTCTAATCAGATGAAATAACTATTTTGAGGGATATACCTGTCTTTCACGAGACCACGACGAACCTTTGGTAGAAAAATTGTGAAATCACGAACGCTTAGCACAAACAAATGTACAACACACTTACATGGGTGTGTGGGCATTCGTACAGTCAGGGGAGTGTTTGTGATTGCAAAATGATTGTTTTGATATTGTTTTTCTCTGTGGCCTGACATCTTAATGAGTGAGTATGATGACCATCTAGGCCTACTAGAACTCAATCTTCTTTTTTTGTTAGAGAAATGAGAAACTTCATTGATACGAAGGAGGTAGCACAACCAAACATAGACAGATAGACGACCCGACAACAAAGAAACAAACAGCCCAGACAAAACAAACGACCCAACGGTACAAAAGACTCATGGCCGATCATTGTCGTTTAGCTTAGGAATCAAATCAGAAACCATGCCAATAAAACAAGACAGACCAAAAATTTTGCATTATGATAGTCATCCGCAACTTAAATCTTGACGACTTGAGAAATGTTAAACACTAACATGCCATTCTTGTGTAATACGAACTTAGAAAGGAACACAAACCCTGGCAAATAGTAATGTACGTCAGTCCCTGTAATTCAAATAATCCTGACCAAAGTACTCCCAGTTGAGCCTAAAAAACAGTTCAAGTATCTCTTTGCCTTCACAATCCTTGTCAAAGATTGGATTCCATGAGAAGGTTCTAGCGGCCATTTCTTCTATCTCTGAAACCGAATAACAGTTCCTAGCCAGTCTTCTGGAATGTTGTCTTTCAGTTCCCCGCTCAGGGCCCTTAATGAGTGACTTGTGGCTACCTGTATCCAACCAATAATCCTAGCTCGCATGAGCTCTACTGTGCAGAGAAAATATTATAACGCTAATCCTAGCTCGCATGAGCTCTACTGTGCAGAGAAAATATTATAACGCGAGATGGTTGTGAGTAATAACCTGGACAATGTATACATCGATTCCTAGTTTTGCAATCATTGCAGCTTCTGATATTTTGGTCACCATCCCTCCCGTAGTATCATGGGCTGCTACAGTGAACTCAACTGTATATGAAGTATTACAATTTATCAATGAGAATGTATCTGTGTTCCTTTTTCTACTCGGAACGTACTCCTGCCAACTACGCAATGGCGGAACCAGAAATCTAATCTCTCCTGGGCTAACACAAAATTTATATACATGAACTAAGAAGAGTTTTATAATTAATGTCCAGCAAACTTGTACATATATATAGATATGTAAATGTTCAAAAAGAATGAAAGAAAAATACAAGAAATCGTACATTATTGAATTTGCACCCTACTGAAGTTGTCCCCTACGATGTTTTAATGAGTAGAGATCATTTATTATCCAAATCTGAGTCGATATCTTTAACAAGTTCTCTTTTAATGAAAATAATCATAGAATGCACAAGAAAGTGAGGTAGGCTAAAATTGATGAGCTAAAATTTTACATTTAATTTTTTTTTTGTTTTTCTTAAGTTCAACTAGGCTATAGCCTAGGCCAGCCTACCTTTGGCTCCGCCCTTGCAACTACGTACTCCCGCCAACTTTTAAATTCCAAATTTGATGAAAGTACGAGAATAAAGTTTCAAAGAGACAATATCTGAAAAACGATGAGTTGTCAAATTTTTCATACAAAATGATCGCGGTAGGCTGGTAGTTAAATGTGAATTAGCAACTGACAACAAGTGGGACATTATCAAAAATAGTTCCATTTTTTGTTTGCTCGAGTATAATGGTCAATACCAAGTAAGAGTAGAAGTAGATAGAACATTTCTACCATGGGCTATTTATTTTTTTAAACCGGCTCTACCATGGGCTATTAATTTTTTTAAACCGGCTCTACCATGGGCTATTATTGCCCATTCTTGTAATTTTTTTTTTCATGCCAGCAAAAACGAAAAATCATGTTAATCGGACAGGAAGCGGTTCAGGAAGCATCTTGGGCAATGTCTCACAAAACACCTAAATGGCATGCATGTGTAAGTAACATCTCGTTTCAGCGGCTAGGAAACTCCTGCCCTACTTCCAATCACACTCCATCGTCGTCTTAACAGAACATCCCCTCAAGAGCCTCTTTCGAAAGGCTGATCTATCTAACAGGGTCTCCAAGTGGGCAGTAGAGTTAGCAAACTTTGATATCCGTTTCGAACCACGAACGGCAATCAAAGGACAAGTTCTTGCTGACTTCATTGCTGAACTTACTCCAGCAGATACTAAACTTCTCAACATACCCATCCCAACACACACCGTCGCCGAGCATCAATTGTCGCCGAAACCTTGGCACCTTTTCCAAGGTGACACCTGGCGCCTACATGTTGACGGAGCATCCAACAGCAACGGAGCGGGGGCCGGGGTCGTCCTAGTCTCCCCATGTGGAACACTACACGAAAGTGCTATTAGCATCGACTTCCCCGCCACCAATAACGAAGCTGAATATGAAGCGCTCCTAGCTGGCTTACGCTCTGTGGTTGCGATGGAAATTTCCAACCTTGTCGTCTACTGTGACTCCCAACTCATAGTTAACCAAGTACTGGGGGACTATGAGGCTCGGGATCCACGGATGACAAAATACCAGGCAACCGTAGCCGAACTAATCACCCACTTCCACAATTTCAAAATTGAATAGATCAACCGCGAACACAACGCGCATGCCGACGCACTCGCTGGCCTTGCCTCAGCTTCTAAAGCCTCCGAATTCCGAACAATCAGATTCGGCAACATAGACCACCCAAGCTTTGATGCCACTCCAAAGGTTCTCAACGTTGAACTCGGCCTAAGCTGGATGGACGAGATCATTGCATTTCTCAAACATGATACTCTGCCGGCAAACAAGAAAGAAGCTTATCGCATCAAGAACAAAGCCGCTTACTACTCGCTCTCTGAAAGTGGCCAACTCTACAGGAAATATATCTCTGGCCCATATCTCCTCGTGGTCCACCCAACCCAAGTTCAAGATATTCTCGCCGAACTTCACTCAGGGAGTTGTGGCTGCCACTCTGACGGCCGATCACTTTGCCAACGAGCATTGAGTCAGGGATACTTCTGGAAGAACATGAAGAAAGACTGCGAAGACACAGTTCGCAAATGCCGACCATGCAAACTTTTTTCTCCCATACCAAAGCAACCTGCCAAGAACCTCTCCCCTATTACCAGTCCTTGGCCCTTTGCACAATGGGGGCTCGATATTGTCGGAAAACTGCCAACAGCTCTAGGAGGATTCAAGTTCTTGATCACCGCAGCAGACTACTTTTCCAAATGGGTAGAGGCCGAGCCTCTCGTGACAATCACAGAGGCTGACGTTCGCAGATTTGTCTGGCGAAACATTGTTACCAGATTTGGAGTCCCGTACGCCATCGTATCAGACAACGGAAGCCAATTCATCGGTAAAGACCTCACCAGCCTCTTTGCGGAATTTAGGATACGCTTCTTCAACTCTACACCAGCATACCCCCAAGGAATGGACAAGCCGAGGCTACAAACAAGACCGTTTGCGCCGAGATCAAGCGTCGGTTAAACTCCAAGAGAGGAAAATGGGCTGAGGAACTACCACGTGTTCTTTGGGCTTACCGTTCTACACCCCGGCGCTCAACAGGCCAAACCCCCTTTTCAATGGCATTCGGCATGGAGGCGGTGATACCACTAGAATCCAAGTTCCCCACTCTGAGAACTGAGAACTTCGATCCAAAGACTAATGAAGAGGCCGTAGAACAAGAACTGATCTTGGCAGAAGAAAAACGTGACAACGCTCAGCTAAAGCTCGCCGAGTACCAACAACAAGTGGCAAGAGGCTACAACCGAAGTGTTCGAACCAAGACCTTCAAACCAGACGACTTGGTTTGGCGAAAAGTGGTACAAGCTAGCAAGAAGCAGAAATTCAAACCCAACTGGGAGGGTCCCTTTCGTGTTGTCAAAATCGCTGGTGAAGGTACTTATATACTAGAGGACATGAATGGTAAAATCCTTACAAACCCCTGGAATGCACAGAATCTGAAGAAGGCATACATGTAATCAGCTACAAACAGTAGGCCTCATGTTCGGCCAAACTGCCTATCCTGTTTATTTCTTTAAAGTAGTGACTTCGGCCACATTGTTTCAAAGATTAAACTGGCCTCGGCCCGACTCTTTTGTACTTCACGTTTCTCACATTTAAAAAGAATCTTGATCGATGTCTTCTACGCTTTTACCTTGTTTTTATATTTTTTCTCACAACTCTACCCTCGGCTAATTCTGCCAACCACAAACGTTGACTTCGGTCACACTCACAAACAGCTTTAATGCCCCTACTTCGGCCACTATTGCTGCCCAGAGAAGCAGAAACTAGACATATGGTCCACCGAGCCTAAACTCACACACTCCAGCTGGAATTTAGGCTCGGGTTCGGTTTGGCAAGACTATAAGGTCAGCCAACGCCCGGTTATACTCATAGTTTGACGAGCAAACCACCCACAAACATTTAACATTTCAAGACCCTTATACCTTGGCGAGGGGCTGGCACCATTGGCCGAGCCCCAATCACATGTAGAGGGCTTCCCATCGACTCTATTTTACCTCCGTACTTTGGTCAAGGCTCGGCAATTATTCCACTATAGACAAAACCAATTCCTACATTGGCCAAAATTTTAATATTTGGCCGAACCCATACCAAAGTGGGGGCTACAGATATCTACCATCAAAACAAGCAAGCCTTTAAATTTTAAAAGGCATGAGAAAAATCAATCAAGTTCGGCAAAGCTGATACATTGCAAACACAGAAGTCAAAGTCATTCATTCAAAAGAAAACAGGTGTTGCAGAAAACTCCTAAAGCTGGGAGATACTGCCGAGTATATCGTTCGGTGTCAATCCCCCATAAACTATTAAATCTGGCACGGTAAAATCCAAACTCGGATCTGCCTAGCCCAACAAAAATTTCAAGTTCAAAAACAACAAAGACAACAAAAAAGAAAGAAAAATGGTAATCTCCTACTCATGCTTGAACAATGTCCTCTTTAGCAACATCAGCATCGGCCTCAGTATTTTTATCAACATTCATTGGCTCCCGCTCAGCGTCCTCGGCCACATTCTCTGTCCCAACCTCACCACTCTCCTGTGCAGCAGCCCCATCTCCACCATCGGCATCATCCCCAGAAACATCCTCAACATCGTCATCACTCTCAGGGAATTCCTCAGGTGGAAGTGGCGCGCACTCTTCTTCATTGTATAGGAGAACAAGCTCGGGAACAGCAGGTGCTGGAATCGACTTGTACATATTGGAGTCAGGCTCCAGCTGTAGAGCGTTGGCGGCAGCAGCCACGCCATCTTTGTAACCCTTACTGTAAGCCACAGGCACCCTCGACTCCACAGCCTCATTAACCATCTTCCGAGCATCTTGCATATACTCGGCCCCAGCTCGATCAAAGCCGGCCTGATATGCCTTCTCATCAACCTCCTTCATCTTCCTCTTCTCCCTCCCCAGAACCTTGGCAAGGTCCCGCTCAACCTTCTTGGTTTTTTCAGCAGCTTCGTCTCTCTCTTTCTCAAGATCGGCCACCCGAGCCTTAGCCACTTTCAAGTTGTTCTTCAACGACTTCATCTTTTCACGCTCATTCTTGAGATCATCACGATATCGAGAGCGCTTGGCAGTAACGAGCTCGGCTTTGTTCGAAGCTCGAAGCAAAGCTTGCCCAGCCTGTAAAACAAAGACAGATAAAATACAAAAAATAAATCAAGCTCGGAAACAAACCCAAACAAAGTTTCTAAGAAATCAGGATCAGATGTACCTGAACAAGGTACGCACTCGCGTGCATCAGGCTCGGCTGAAGGTCTTCTGGTATCTTCTGCATATCGTTCGGTAAAGCCAGACCTTGAAGCATCGCAACGGCCAAATCAGGCTCCAGCTTGACACTGTCCTGTACTGAAATTACTCTGCCCTCGGCTGTGGTAAGCAAGGGGGCAAACTCCTTAACAGCAAACGGTCCAGCCAAATCCGCAGACTTCTAAACGGCCTTCGAACCACCAGCAGCCGACGATTCAGTCCTCTCCTTGTCAATCGGGTGTGGAGTCGACGGCTTAGTCGGAAAGAAATCGTGTGTAATCTTCTGTCTCTTCTCAACGGGCTCGGACGCATCAGACTCCTTTTGCCGAACCACTGCGCCGTCCCTAATGTTAACTCGAACGACATTCCTTCTTCCCATCTCGTCTCCAAACTCGGGAACAAGTGTTTGAAGGGGAACACTTATACCTGGACACTCGGATGGTTGGCTCTCACGGAACCAGAATTCGGCCGGCTTCCTAAACGTGGGGAATTTCACCCTCGGTTCCTTTTCTGCCACGCTCGGCTTCAAACGCTTACCAACTATAGTTTCCTTCGTGCCCCTCTTTTGTCTAGTAGCCTTCTTGCTCGGACCGGCTCCTCTCTCCCTCCTCTTGAGTTTCCCCTTGTAAGAAGGAACGTAACCAAGTAGCATCGGCGCGTCCCTGCAAATCTGTGATCGGAGGATCTCTACATGCCTCTCAACGGACAACGATTGCTGAGTTTTCGTTATAGCTCGGTGATCTGTAAGAATAAAAATAAATAATTTATTAGAAAAACAATACGGTACTTCACGTTCGGTAAGTTCAAAGAGATCGTGCTACCTCTGAAATCTTTAACCTTTGGAACGCTGTGCCTACGGTTAATCTGATCACCGAACCCGAAGTTACCACTGACCTCAACATAGAAGTTTGCCCATTTGTCAGTATCGGGCAATCCATCTATTAAGGGCTCCTTATCTCGGCGCGTGGACAAGTACCTACGTTCGGTTTGACCGTGCCTGGACATAATATAAGTATGAAAGAGGTCGGCGACGGTGAACTGAAGGCCGTGCAGTTCTTTCAAGGCAATCACGGACATTACAATCCTGTAGCTGTTGATTGCAAAATAATGTGGGACCATGCTAAACCGAGCCAACATGTCCCTTAAAAATAGGTGGAGTGGGAACCTAAGCCCGGCTTCGCAAATTGCCATCAGTGGCACTGTGATGTGCTCGGGGTGGTGCTCGATCTTGTCCCTAATGCGGTTGCTACCTACCTGGCAGATAACGTCATCAGGGACGTTGTAGTCTTGGCAAAACTTCTCGTATGCACCCTGCTCCCCACAAAAGAAGTGGGCGTAGGGACAAACCTGACCCCTCTCGTAGAGGTCAGCAACCTCCCTATCCTCAGAGGGGGCCCCACTAAGATTTGATCGGGCCGAAGTTGAGGTCTCGGCTTGAGAACGAAATCTGGATTCGGCCTCTGGCCCAAGCTGGGGCTCGGCCTTGAAATGTGTTGATTTTGACAAAGAAATCTCGAGTTCGATAAGAAATTCGTTATCAGTATACTCGTAATCACGCTCGGCATTTGAATCCTAAGGATTGTCTGACATATTGGAGGCTATGGAGGAGGTTTGCCGTCGGCTCCTGTGCCTTTCCAAGTACTCTCGGATTATCAAGCCTCCAAAGTCGTCCCCTGAGCTTTCGGAGTCGGAAGAAATATCTATAACCGGGTGAGCCAGACCTATTAGCACAAACAGAAAAGAAGTGTGAAATCTTGTCATCTGTAAAGGACAAGGATTCTCCTACGCTAGGCTACCCTACTGGCCCACCCATATTGTACCCTATAGACTCAAGCTCGGTGAATACTGGTGTCTTGGTTTGCAAGCACGGCTAGTGGACTCAGTGTCGGGCAAAAGTCAACTTTGGCCTTGGTTGGGGCTTGGAAGAACCGGTTGAAGATGGAGATGAACAGACTGCTCATCTCCAGCAACGTACTGTTCATATAGAACAGAAAGCCCCAAAAAACTCCCAAAAACAAAGAAGGAAGTGCATAAAAACCGAAGAAAACAAGGAAATAACAGGAATCGAAGCATACCTGAAGTTTTCTGAGTGATTGGATGATGGTTCAAGGAAGAAATCGAGATCAGAAGGCGAACGGACGCAAGAAGAAGCTCTGGCAATGGCGTTCTAGAGAGAGAGAGTGTTCGTAGCCTGTCTCTCTCCTCTCTTCATTCTTATATAGGCGTAGGGTTTGATATTCGATTTTCCTGCCCATTCTGACACTGCCGAAACATTGACCAATCAACGTTTGACATGTGGCATTGATAGGACGACCTGGCAGAGGCCCTCCACGCACCTAGTGTCCTCCCAGCCGGTTCTGCCCAAATAGGTAGCGACACCTGGCATTCGCTCATTGGTATCTAACCCCGGCGGTTGCTGTAACCTTGAGGATGAGGGTAAGCAAGGATCGGCCAAACGAAATCGCTGACTCCATCCAGCAAAAGACAGGTTCGGCCAAGACTCAAACATCATTCTCCACTTCGCGCTCGGCGACCGCGGAGATTGAGGGGCTATTGTAGCGGACCGAATGCAACCGCTCACAGCCGGTCACCACTACCGTGTCTGAATTGGGGCTCGGCTACTGGCCGAGACTCATCTGTGGGGAAGATTCTTCAGGGAGCTCCGGCGCCGTATGTGATTCAAGCTCGGCCACCGTCGGTGGACAACACTTGTCGGCATGGTCCTCACACATGTCGCCCATCGGGCTCGGCCGTGTATCAGGTTCGGCCGGGAACGGGGTTCGGTTAGATACGAGGCTCAGCCACCCGCTAGGTCACGTGGCCCTTCACGTGACAGAAACGGTTACACTAGAAGATAATGATGAGCGCACACGGAAGGTGCCAGCTCACGCCAGAACGGTTATCAGATCTATTCCGTGAGGTCACAGTGACGCCATTTAGCCCGTGCAAGGCACGTGATGATACTTGAAGAGCAAGTTGAGGAGATTCTATAAGTACTGAAGGATGATTACTTTGGAAGGTACATATACACTACACTACCAAAAACCCTAAATTCTCTCTGGATTCTCTGCACTCTCTCATCCTCTCGCCGGAGGGCCTTGCCGGGTAACCCCGGTCAGGTCTTAATCGTGCGTTCACTGTGCAGGATTTAGGGAGAAGACAGGAAACCCACGAACCAACGGAGGAGGGTTGCAGATTAACAAATCACGGGCCTCACAGTTTTATAATTACTGTCCAGCAAACTTGTACATATATATAGATATGTAAATGTTCAAAAAGAATGAAAGAAAAATACAAGAAATCGTACACTATTGAATTTGCACCCTACTGAAGTTGTGCCCTACGATGTTTTAATGAGTAGAGATCATTTATTATCCAAATCTGAGTCGATATCTTTAACAAGTTCTCTTTCAATGAAAATAATCATAGAATGCACAAGAAAGTGAGGTAGGCTAAAATTGATGAGCTAAAATTTTACATTTAATTTTTTTTTGTTTTTCTTAAGTTCACCTAGGCTATAGCCTAGGCCAGCCTACCCTTGGCTCCGCCCTTGCAACTACGTACTCCTGCCAACTTTTAAATTCCAAATTTGATGTAAGTACGAGAATAAAGTTTCAAAGAGACAATATCTGAAAAATGATGAGTTGTCAAATTTTTCACACAAAATGATCGCGGTAGGCTGGTAGTTAAATGTGAATTAGCAACTGACAACAAGTGGGACATTATCAAAAATAGTTCCATTTTTTGTTTGCTCGAGTATAATGGTCAATACCAAGCAAGAGTAGAAGTAGATAGAACATTTCTACCATGGGCTATTTATTTTTTTAAACCGGCTCTACCATGGGCTATTATTGCCCATTCTTGTATTTTTTTTTTCATGCCAGCAAAAACGAAAAATCATGTTAATCGGACAGGAAGCGGTTCAGGAAGCATCTTGGGCAATGTCTCACAAAACACCTAAATGGCATGCATATGTAAGTAACGTCAAGTATATTCAGCATATTTAGAAATTAGGCCTCGAGTGGTTACTGGCATATTGCATCACTCAAGGAGATTGTGTCAAACCTTTCTTTTATGCATCGAATTTAACTGTTTGAGCATCACTCATAGAAAGTGGAACAGTCATCTGCTATTAAAGACTTGGAATAAAAGCAAGTCATAAGAAAATATCAATGGATGGCAATCCAACAAAATGTACAATGAACTAATTTCCCATTTCAGAACGAGTACCTCATCCAGAGAAAAAAGGCAACACAAAGAATGCCAAGATAACTTTACGGTGATCGAAACTGACCTTGCTTGTTCAAGTTTCCGAATGTTGGTTTCACTACAGACCATTTCCCGTCCTCGTGCACTTCTATTATTATGAAGTATCAGTCATAATTGACAAATTCAATCCTCACACCAACATTAGGATTGACATCTTGGATTTGTGAATGGAAAAGAGAAGTTAAAGGGTTCTATTTTATCAAATAAGAAAAAACGATGAAGTAGAATCCGTTTCCATTTTTTCCCTTTCGCAAATCCATTGACAAATTCAAGATCCAAATTGAGCCTAAATGATCTGGAGTTTAATAAGGTGCTCACCAATCTCCTTAAGAAGTACTGAATTTGGTTCCGTTGGTGGACGGTCATATACCCCCAAAACATCTGTCTTCAAGCCATGTTATGTTACGGAAAAGCTGTGTCACATGCTGGATGATGACAGTGCTAGTCTATTAAAAGATCTCAACTATGGAGATGTGAGACTGCATTAAGAATTACTTGGAAAGCCATCAACATCTTGGAGCATCCATTTAAGAAGAGTCGAAGATTCAGAAAATATAGAGTCAGTGTCACAGTGAACAATTCTTTGGAGTTGAGTTTTGTTCACCTTCCACTTAAGAGGGTGACCATTACCCTCCTCCCTGTTGGTTGAAATGGTGTGAATCTCACCATAAAGTGACGTCATGCTTACTAAAAAGTGTATTGCATGACAAGCATAACATCACTTTGTGGTGGGATCCACACAATTTCAACCAATGGGAAGAAGGGTAACGTTCACCCTCTTTTAAGGAGGGTGAACAAAATTGCACTCAATTCTTTGGGCATGCTACTCCTGCAGCTTAAAGGTTAATATGAATGCACAGAAAGATTAGCATTCACTCGACAAAACTTGTGAATGCCACCCAGACATCAATTCTAAGAAGTCTTCAGAGTATGAATAGATTTTCTTGTTCTAATTTTGTGTGTGTGCGCTGGTTTGTGTGTGTGTTACATAAGCTAAAGTGAATATCACTTTTATTTGTGATCGGTGAAAAGTAAATTTATTAAGCCCACATCTCCATGTAATTGATCTAAAAACTCAGGAAGAAAATAAAAAACTTTGGAATGCATTATGGATACAAGAAAGACGACGAATTCTGGCTTTAATTGCTCTGCAAGATGACGTATGATTACATCTCCACTCAATATAGTGCATCCCTGACATTGTAGTAGTTAGTTAAATAGGAATGTCAATTACTGAAATAACATAACTCAACTTCTGAGTATACTTAGATCAAACCTGGGAAGTATCTAGTACTGCATCTCCATGCAGAACCTAAAACAAATATTAAAAAAAAATTACCACCCGCACTTCAACCTTCTCATGTTATGGTACTTGAATGTGGAAGGAGATCATAAAGCATGAGGTTAAATAGTGAAAGAATAGTATACAACAAAAAAGACTTATGTTTCCTTTTATCAATCTGGCATTTCCAAGAACATGAGATAAAGAAATCCTATCAAAATTCAACAGTAGTTTATTGATGTCCTACAGAAAGAGGACCAAAATTTTCATTTCCAGCTCGTAGGACCACATAAGACCAGGACCCTTCACAGTGTCAGCAACCAAACTACGTAATAAGCAAAAAATTATAACCTCCAAAAGCTGCAAAGGTCGTATTTGAAAGAAACTTACAGGTACAAAACCAGAATCAATGGCCTTAGCCACCATGGATACATCAGCTGAGGCAATCTGCAACCACCCAAATCACGATTTCAAATTTCAGGTTTATTAGAATTTAGAAGGTACATACCAGTATGAGGCAATTGTAGGGATAATCCCATGTCCAAAGACAGAATGGCTGAATCCACTCACGTTGGGTGCAAACTACCATGTGAGTACGGGGGGGCCTTCATTCAGCCATGATGTCTGTGGGACAGCCCTTCTGAAAGGGAACAAAATGGGAAAGAGCAGAACAATAATATATCACAATCTTTTCGAGTGATTAAACAAATACAGTCTTCCCAAATGCCTACTGACATTTTTTTCACATGTCAACCATCCACATGCAAATGGAGACATTCCGATCGATGGAACACCTTCTGCAAGAGGAACCCAAGCATCAATCAGAGTGAATCTTTCCAGTTAGATGCTAAATACTTCTTCAGAGCTATAGCCTATAGGTGTGGTAAAGCAGATAAATCAGGCACTTAATGGAACACAGTGCAGACTGAGAACTGAAATGCCATCCAGAAAATTTAATTGCCCAAGTAAAGACGCAAATAATGTTGAGAAACAAAAGGCAAACCAAATTTGCATTTTAGGATCAGATTTGTACCTCTAGCTAGCGCTCTAACAATTTCCAGATTGAGGGACGTAACCTGAAACAATTGAAAGAAAAAATCCTGAGAATTGTGTAATTTTCTTGTGATTTATGGTCAGTAACAACCGATGCTCTAAGGCAGGAAGAAGAAACAAACTGAGGAAGTGGTGACCACCAAGAACTCGGTTATATTAGGGACACCGGAAAGGAAAGGAACTGACGTATGGGTGATTAGGCCAGCATATGTGGTCGACATCCATCCAACATTGTATGCGAGGAATTATAAGTTACCACCCGCTAAGAAAACTGTTATATTATCTGTGACCTCACCTATCTTTGTAAACTCTACTTCTGTCAAAAATTTAAGAGGTGTACACATCTCTCCCCTTCCCATTGTAATCGTTTGCTCTAGTAATATCAAGTCCCTTTTGTGGAAACATCTCTTTCCTCTAGAAACTCTAGTATGTTGTGTCTAGTATATTGATCCTGCTCTCTCTCTCTCTAGAAACGCTAGATAGGATTGGACTTCTAGTGGAATTAGTAAAACCTAATCTGACTTGGATTCTAACTCCTTACTCCATAAATTATAATTAATTCCACTAAAGAAATATAATTGCACTTCTATCATAATCTCAAAATTGTATTTTGAGCTCCATATTATTAAATGCTTATTTATCTCCCTATTTTAAGATTATAGATTCTTGTCAATTAAATTAAACCACTGGCAACTGTATTTGCTTGACATCTTATATTTTCTTGAGACATTCCACGTAAACGTATTCATTATGTCGGATACAAATATCCACATCCAGCATTTGACATAATCAAAACTTATAAGTTCCTGGTATCGGAACGTGGATACAGGCAATAATTACATCCACCATACATGCAGTACAATTACCCTAACTCACTGAGTTTATTGACCCTAGAAAAAGATCTCACTCTTTTATGAATTGACATAATCAAAACTTATAGGTTCCTGGTATCGGAACGTGGATACAGGCAATAATTACATCCACCATACATGCAGTACAGTTACCCTAACTCACTGAGTTTATTGACCCTAGAAAAAGATCTCACTCTTTTATGAATTGAACATGTTTCGTGGAATAGGTGTATGCATTTAGGTGTTTTGTTTAAACTAAAATGCAGTAATTCTAGTTCATTAGAAGCAAACCATGATGAAACTCAACGGCAAACATGCATGAAACAAAAACATACAACTGCATGAGGTTCAATAAATCAGGAAAATGAGAGCACAGCAAAATTCCAGGAAGTTGCGGAAGGCAGTAAATCTTACAGAAATACGTGTAGCAACAAAACCAGCTTTGACAAGAGGTTGGTTCAGTCCTCCTTTATGAACTCCAGACTTGCTAGCCTGAAAGTGCCCGAAAGAACCTGAAGCCAACAAGCATAGATGTAACATGAATTCTTCCGAAACAAATTATATTTTACGAAAATGGCTATTCAATCAGCACTTAACAGCTGAAACCCGCCAAATGATTTTTACTTGTCCGCTGAGCTATGTCTCGTACTTAACTCGAGCAAAAGCAAAACTAAATCAATTCCAAAAATTAGCATCTCCAATCCTTGCAATTTTGACAACAATGCCAACCTGCTCCGTGGACCACTATGAAATGGCTAGAGTGCAAATCTGGCTGAAAACTGAAATCATCAACAACACAAGAAGTTTCTTCGAATCCAGGTCGCTTGCTCCAATCCATTCCAAGAACCTTTCCGCTAGAAGTCGTTGAAACCATCATTGCTTGCCTCAGTTGTTGAGACACAATCTCAAGGTTTTCACTTATCCTCTCGAAGTCATTTTTCCAAGTAATTGCAGCGCCTCCTGAACCATTCAAAAAATACAAGTTTCATGATTAGGAACAATAAGACAAATACAAATCATACATATGCACACAAAAACGGATAAAAGATCATATTCAAGCATATGTAGAGTTATGAGATGCGTCGTTATTTTGAGATATATTCTAAATCAGATTAACTTGTTAAAGAGTATGAACTGCCATTGGATAGATCAACTCCAGAAACAGACAGTGAAGTAAGGGGATTAACAACACTAAAAACACTAGGAACTGTAGAGTTTGCATCTAGTAGTTATTTTTTTATGAGTCCGAGCCAGTTTACGCGCACCTCGACTAATCTGGGGGACCAATCCCATCGTTTACTAGCATGGGCCCCAATTAAAACTGGAGCAAAGCTTCATATATATGGAATAAAGCTCTGCATCTGGTAGTTGTTAGAAGCAATTAAAGGTTTATCCATCTTCATAAAAGCAAGATTATTAAGAAATGTATATAGACAAAATGTCAGTATACAATCAGATAAATTCAAGATGAATTCTGTTTGTTGGACGGATCATGAATAGCCATAGATGATTACTTCAGATTTCAAACTATACCATGGAGTTAACATCCGAAACCAAAACAACACGACAAAAAACATGTTTTTTTTTCCCATTTCTACAAAAACCCAGGTTAGAAGGGCACGCCTGACGCAATGGTAAAGTTGTTCCATTGTGACTTGAAGGTCATGGTTCGAGTCGCGGAAAGAGCCTTTCTGCTTGCAGGGATAAGATTGCGTACATCAACCCTTCCCCAGACCCCGCAATGATGGGAGCTTCGTGCACTGGGTTTGCCCTTTATTACAAAAACCCAGGTTCCCTAAACCCTAGAAGTTACTAGTAGTAATTCAAGTAGAATGAGGGCAACTAAAAGCCACAGATAAATGCATACTGAGATGTAATAAAATGGGTAAACGAAAAACCAACCTAGTTTTACTATGCAACGGATTGGTTTAGTTGGTTGAAACTGCCTTAGATTCTCGTCCTCCATTTGGTTCTCGGCTGCCTCGCCGGAGCCGGAGGAGGGAATTAATAGTAGATTACACTGATAGTCCTCAATTTTTCAGTTGAGTGGATCTTCTCAACTGAAAAGTTAACAGTAAATTACATTGATAGTCCTCAAGTTTTTTCTAAATAGAGGAATACCCCAAAAGGTTCAAACGCTGTAGATTCCCCCTCAAAAGTTTGTCGGACGGCCAAACTTGAAAGTTGGAAGCGACCTACATAGAATAACTGCCATCGTGATCAAAAAATAAAATTAAAAATTATTGCATCGGTGATCAATCTAGGAACATAATTCCGGAAACAATAACATTCGGAACCGTACAATGCATGTGAGTTTAGACCATCAAACGATTCCGAACGTATTTAATATTTATTTCTATTGTCATGTTTTAAAAATGTGTTCCTGAATTAATATGCTTCTTCCCTTCTTTGTTTTCTTTTCCTTTCACTATAGTTAAATACGGTGTTGAGTAGAGTCCATATATATATATATATATATATATATCGGGGCGGTTCCGGGGACACCTAAAAAAACACCTAAAAAAACACCCCATAGCTCCCGATCAAATTTTGATGATCCGAGCCGCTCAATGTGATCAGAACGTGATTTTAAGGGTACCCACAAAAAATCAGCAAAAAAAATGACCGGGAAGGGCTTGATCCGAACAGTTTCGAACGGTTTTTTATTGAACGGTTCAAATAAAAACTGCTTAAATCAAACCTGTCCCGGTCATTTTTTTTGCTAATTTCTCGCAAGCACCCTTAAAATCACATTCTGCACACATTGAACGGTTCGGATCATAAAAATTTGATCGGGAACTATGAGAATGAGATTATGGGTGTTTTTTTGGGTGTTTTTTTAGGGTGTCCATTGAACCATTCCGTATATATATATATATATATATATATATATATATATATATATATATATATATACACCAAGAACCTCGTTCCGCTTTCTCAAATAAGGACCTATTTTTAAGTTTAAAAATAATGGACTTACAAAAGTATTTTTTAATTTTTTTTGCAGGGTTAAATAGATCTCATCGAAATATATCAAATAATATCCGTATTGCATATTTTTTTTATTTTAGTAGGCCTACTATTTTTAAGCTCAAAAATTACAAATAAATACTTATTTTTTAATGACCAAAAGTGGAATGGGGGCTATTGTTCGTTTGTCTTCTAGATAGGTGAACAAAATTGCACTATAGTATAACACAAAGAGCATCTTCTGCAATGTTTATAAAAGTTAGTTCCAAAATTGTACTTTGCCACATGCAATGTTATAAGAGCATCTAATTGTAATAATCAAAACTAATAACTAAAATATGTCACGTCAGTATTTGGGATCGGGTGCTTGGCAGGAGTGTCGAGCACATCTCGCCTGTCCAAAAGTGTTTTGAACAGTCCGGATGCAAAGGTACCGAATGGATTTAAAAAAAAAAAGAAAAGGAAAAGGAAAAGATGTTTTGATCCGGGCCGTCGATTTTGAGATGAACGGCTGGATTGACCTCTTGGCACTCGCTCGGCAGAGGTGCCGCTAGGCAGGGTCCCTGGGTCCCAGTATTTGATTATCCATTTAGTTTATAATCGAATTTAACAACCTCTACCTCCATATTAGTTATTTTTGCATTCCTAACAAAAAAAACCTACAATACATAATGCACATTTGTCCAATAGCAAACGAGTTTCAATCACGCACCCGACCACACTAATTTATTCGTCTCAATGAAACGATTCCAATGTGGGGTGTTTTTAAGTTATTGAGTTTTGAGTTTAATTATCGAGTTTGGTTATTGATAAAAATTGTTAAATTTTGTTGTGGAATTTGGTATTGCTAAATTTGCTTATTCACACTCATTTGCATATTATAATGGGATGCTAGAAGAGCAGAAAGTCTACACATACATACAATCTATGCACAGATTGTGCACAAATTTTATTATGGGGCCCACCACGGGTCCCACACAAATCATCCGAGCCGTTCATTAAATGTAAAACATTTTTTCAAGGGACCCTAAATAAAATAAGCTCAATTCGATACTTATAAGTGCTCAATCCAACCACATAATTTTTCATTATCCGAAAATCTGAATGAAAAGATAGATGGTTGGATGAAGCACCTATAAGTATTGGATTGAACTTATTTTTTACGGACACCATTGAAAAAATGTTTTACATTTAATGAACTGCTCGGATGATTTTGTGTGGGACCCATGGTGGGCCCCACAAAAAAATTTGTGCACAATCTGTGCACAGACTGCTGTGTGTATAACAGCTCTCCTGTAAGAGCATCTTATGCAACAAAAATGCTACTGGTACAGCAGCTGCTGTACAGATCCCCTTTGCGCCCGCCTCGGGTCCTGCAAAGATGATCGGAACCGCTCATTTTGTTCGCAAAAGGGATCTGTACAGCAGCTGCTGCGTACAGCAGCTGTACCAGTAGCACTACTCCTTCTGCAATGTTTAAAATATCACATGCGGCTGGTGGGCTCATTCGAGGGAGGGGCTCCAGCTCTGTCATGGGGCAGAACTATGGGCCATTCGTGGTGGGCTGAAAATGGTTTTGGACCGACCTAAACATCCAACGCATTGAAGTGGAGAGCGATTCAGGCACAGTAAAGAAGATTCTCAACTCAGCCCATGATACGAACCATCCTCTAAGCGGTTTTAGGGGTTTTTTCGGTAGGGAATATGTTAAGAAGATTTTGTTGACAAGTCGTTAATTGTTTTTCACTAACTGTGAGTTTTATGAGATGAATAGTTCCGATTCTCGATGTCGGCTCGAGAGTGCGAGCCATAATGAGAGACTATACGGAAGGGTACGTATGAAGAGGAGAGAATGAAGAGGAATTGATCCCATAAATTGTAGTAGTGCCTTCTACATGATGCCACCTACATATTATAAGGTCACGAGTTCAATCATGTACAACAGTTATTTAAGGGAAATTAAGAGGAGAAAGGAAAGTAGGGTCACGAGTTAAATCTTTGGGTTTTTATTTCAAAGGCATTTCTTGGTATGGAAGTTATGATAGATACTATCGGATTATTTGTCATTTACGTTAGGTGCCTTTCCTTTTCTTGTTGGTAAATCATTTTGTACATGTCAATACAATGTGTGTTTTCAGATAAAAAAACAAAAACAAAATACTTTTTTTTTTTTTCTTGAGTTGACAATTAGGTGTTTGGGCCAGTTTTTTTTGTTTTTTTTAAACCAGAAATAAACTCGATTTATATATAAAATCAAAATACAAAGGACCGAAACTTCATCGGTTCGAAAATACAACAAACAAACAAAACAAAAAAGAAAAACCGTTTGGAGCCAATACGCCGGAGTTGGACCCGTCAATCACACTTGTGAAGGGGGTTGGAGTGGCTAGGTATGAATACAGAGCAGACTCTCCTGGATGGACCCACTGCACCAACTTGAGCTCGTTCCCGCCGCAGACGCTGAACTGGTTCCAATAAACTAGATCTATAACCCTAGTAGTCCAAAAATGATGGAGAGAGTGTGAGGTCTCAACTCCCTAATGAAAGAGTCTCAATCACCTCACAACCATGGGCTTAGAGAGAAAACAGGAAGAGAGGAGAAGTATGGAGATGAGGGATTGAGAGGAGAAGAGAAAGGAAGATGATGGGAGAGGGGGAAAAAAGGAGGGGGCTGCGGGGAAGGGGGTGTGATGGAGGGGGTGGGGAGGAACCCACCCATCTACTGCTTTCTTTCTACGATTGTTCGGACCAGTTTACGTGCACGGTGCATCTCAACTATTCTGATGATGTCTTTTGTATTTTGAGATAGAGGTCAAAGAAATGTGACTTTTTTTTTTTAATAAATGGGTTCAATCCCATCATTTTGTTTGCTCTCATGATCAATTAGACCAATTTTAATTTCACAGATCTGATACCCTTGTCTCCCCTCTTATGATTCCTCTTCACCTTTCCACGGTATGATAATCTCTTGTATGAGTGGAAGGATGCATTTGACACTTTGCCTACCTCAGCTTAGGATTCCTTAATATTTATTTATTTTTATTTTTGTAACAAATGAATTTCAGTTCCTATCAAAATAAGTAATGCAACAGATCTAGAAGCTGCAGAAAATATATAGAAATAAAGAGCATATAATTTGGTAAAATGCTTGTTCTATAATTAGATGCACCACAATATCATGCAAAAGACCCAGAGAGAACGTTATTGCTCAGTTTTGTAGTTTCAAGGTAGAGACTATGGAAAGAAGGGGGGGTGCATCATGCTTGGGTTAGATTTCGGCGTTCTGCTAAGCCTTCTTAAAAAATAAGTAGCACTTATTTACAATTTTTAAATTTAAAAATAGTATATTTACAAAAATATTTTCTAGCTTTTTTCGCACCATTCAAAAGATCTCATCGAGATCTATCAAATAAAATACATATTGCAAAAAAATTCCTCCCTCGGTTCCATAATGTTTGTCCGGTCCGCAAAAAACGAGGACATAAAATTAATACAACTTTTGCAAGAAAACTTTAAATTTTTTTCAACAATTCAGTAGATATCGATGAGTTCTTGTAATTTATGAAAATGCATATGAATACTTATTTTTTAAGAAGGCTTAGCGGAATGCAACCTTGACTCCTACAACTTGGTCGTGACATTAGGGCCATTCGATTGACAAAATTTAGAGAGAGAAGCTAAACTTGTGTGTTTTATTTCTTCAATTCTCAGTACAAAATGAATTACATCAGATCTACACTTACATACAACTAGAGAAAAGAATCTTTTTGACTAACAACCTAACTAATTCTGTACGACCTCCATTAACTGCACGACCTCAACTAACTAATTGAGTGGGAAAGGGCTGAGTGGAGCTGTGGAGCTGGGGCTGAGTTCTGGATTGAACTAACTTCACTTGGCTTAACGGCTTCAATAGCTTATGCAACTATTGTACTTAACACCGATAACATGCATACTGGAATGCCATTGGGCCAAAGACGCGTTTATATGACTCACATATTGCTCACGTTATATTTAGCGAGTAAAATATTATGTATATGGGGTTGCAATAGGTCATAATTTGGAAGTGATGGACTAAGACTTGAAATGTATTCATCAAAGACATTTTTTTGATTGTGTTTTGACCAAATTCACACAATTCCAATTGAAGAAACCGATAAAAAGGTGATGGGGGTTGGTAAAGATGTTAATTTTCACCTGTTCCATTGGCTTTTTATGACTTCTTTGTGGACCTAAGATCGAAACTCATTTTAAACAATCAAAAGAGGGCAAATGATTTCGACACTCCACTTTTTTTATAATGACATTTAAAAACTTGTCTTTTGGTGTAGAAACTGTACATAACTAGGCACACTAAAAGATAAATTTTAGAGTGCCGTCATTAAAAAGTGGAGTGCCAAAATCATTTTTCTTAAGAAAGGATTCCCTGTACTAAATGATATTTTGTGTATATTACAAAAGTTAATAGGAATAGGTAATTGCAGTTACATTTGATTAGTTTAAACCATTTTATATCTAAATACAGGATATGGGAATATCTAGTTACGGATAGATGAATAAAACTTGTATTATCAAAATGCGTGAAAAATAGTCTATTCACATAGACTATTGCACACAGATTGTGCACAAATTTTATTTTGGGATCCACCACGGGTTCCACACAAATTGTTTGAGCTGTTCATCAAATGTAAAAAAAAAAAAATTGAAGGGTCTTTGCAAAAAATCAGCTCAATCCGATACCTATAGACACTCGATTCAATCGTCTAACTTTTCATTCAGATTTCAGAATAATGAACAGTTAAACGATTGGATCGAGCATTTATATTTATTGGATTGAATTGAATTTTCACAAGGACCTTCGAAAAAATGTTTTATATTTAATGAATGGTTCGGATTATTTGTGTGGGATCCTTGGCAGGCTTCACAATAAAATCTGTGCACAGATTATCTGTGTGCAGCAAGATTCATTTATTTATATCTGAAGTAGGGTTGTTATATAGTAGGATTAATTTAGTGTAGGATTCAGTTAAGTAGGGTTTATAATCCTCGTGAAATACATGAATGTAATTCTCGTACAATTTAAAATTAATAAAATACAGTATGCAGCTCGCGAATAAATATGCAAGAAAAGAACATTCATAAAAATATCCTCTCCTCGGTAATAGGCCTAATTAAACTATTGAATGTCTGTAACATGGGCATAGAATAGAGTAATTATTCACCCTTTCCAGAGTATCGCGCCGCATTGCCCATGTGGTATTCTAAATATTTACATAATGGCAAATTATTCGGTATGAACATTATAATTCATTTTTCTGTTAGGTGTTAAGAGATAATGAGTGACCTATATTATGTGGTGACAATCTTTTATTTGTGAGAAGTGCCACATAGCAACGACAAGTGCTACTTCAAGAATACCAATAATTGGCCCATAGGATACTAGCCTCATGCCATGGCCCGTAGATCATGTTTCACCCTATTTTGTAGGCATTAACTACTCCCACATGCATTTAATAAGGTCAAGCAAAATTGAACAAATTGAGGAACAAAAGGTTTTTTTTTTTTTTTAAACGGAGGAATAGTCCTTCTGCTAAGCCATTAAATGGATCGAATTGTGTAACCCAAACTTTCGGAGGAGCTATCACGGTCATTTCAATCACGGCCCCCACTTACTGTAAGATACTCATTCTGTGAGGAAACAAACCCCAAATCTTAAAGACTATTTTCAAAGCTTGGTCATCCGCCAGCAACCGCTGGGTTTGTATTAGGAACAAAAGGTTGTATTATTGAGAGGTCTGCAATGCTTCCAAAGAGTACTTAACAGGTGAAAAGCAAATCATCAGGTTTGTGATAGATACAAGTGCTTGAAAGGGAAGATGCTGCCAATTGTTGGGGCTGTCATTTTGGTCCAGACTGATCTCTACAATATTGTTGGATTCCTTCCTGCAAAAGAAGTTGTTGAAAGCTATATAACACCATGAAAATGTCTTCAATCCCTGTCTAGAATATTTCGAAAATGGCAAATTGTATTTATTGGCCTGGGTAGTTTTAGAAATTTTGATTTTCTTCAGATTAAAATGTACACTTAACATTTTTGTTTCAATTTAATGTTGCTGTCGTCTTCCGTCGGAATTTCGAACGAAATTAGAACACAACATGTGACTCGCACATGGCAACTTTTGGTGGTGTTTTAGATTTTACACTTCTTCAGTCCAACAAAAAGAGTAAATAAATCTAAGATCTTTATATTTTCATGTCTTCCTCTGTTGTACCTTTAATTTAATATTTCTGCTTTCCATTGAAATATTAACAAAAGTTAATGATGAAAGAACTACATTGGAACCAAATTAGAAGTATAAAGTTCAAAAATAAGATAAAATAAAAAACGCATTGATCAAAACAAAGAGTGTGTTTGGTGATGATTTTTATGTTGGATTGGGTGTGTTTGGTGGTGATTTTAACGGCGGATCACATATGCTGAGTTATAGATTCTTGATTATGATTAATGGGTACTTGCGGAGAACCATGTGTCGTTGCTATGCTGATCACATAATAAATCCTTGATTATTAATCAAAAGATTATGGTTCTCTGGGAGTACCCAATAAGTGTCGGTGAGGTGCATAAAATAGAGGTTTAAAAGAGAGAAAAAGAGGGGGCGGAAGTGATTATTTGATGCCCGAGAGGCATTGTCAAGTTATGTTCCAACTCTTCATTTATCACACATTTAATGGTGGAATCTATCAAATTATGTGCAGCGAAGAGAGAGAGTCGGGACATCACGAGGTAATTTTGAGGGAGAGAGAGACAGAGAGAGGACAAAAGGGTAGAAAATGTGTCATAAAAGTTGAAAGGAGGTTGTGCACTGACCCGTGACACATGATCTGGCAATCTGCCCCAGGGAAAAATGGTCTTATTATGCTACTATGCTCGAACCAAGAGAAGATTGAAAAGCAAGTAAAGTTCCTACTAGTATATAGCATTTGTTTTTTTCAAAAAGCAGGTGGATTTTTCTTTTGAACAAAAAAGAAGATTGATGGATAATTATAGGCTTGAAAAAAGTAAGACAGACAAGTTCTACCAGACCCCCTCCTCTCTCTCTCTCTCTCTCTCTCTCTCTCATTGAAAAAATGCCATTGCAAATTTTTCTTGCCCAGTAAAAACAGTAAAAATGATTTACAAGAAACAAGAAAAACCCATTCCATTTCCACCTCAAAACCTACCCCTCTCTCTCTCTCTCTCTCTCCATGACCTGGTTGGGCTATGATTGAGTGAAACAGACAAAATCTCCGTTAGCATTGTCCATTCCTCCTTCCCCACAACCCACACTACCAGCCATTTCTTTAGGCTATAGTATTCATTTTTTGATGGTTTGCTAAGTGACAAGACCATGGAAAATGGGTAAGAGAGTACTTCTTATGTTCTGCTTGCTTCTACCCTACTGCAACTCGGCTATACGAAAGGGTTTGCCTGAAAACGAGGGAAAGTTGGACAAAATATATCAAATCAAGATTTCAACAGTGACCCAAGGCATTCCCTTTTCAGTTTCAAATCTGTAGCAGAAAATGAGGAAGCATGGATGGCAGCTCCCTTACCACCCCCTACAGGTCTCTCTCTCTCTCTCTCTCTCTCTCTCTCTCTCTCTCTCACACACACACACACACATTCACAGTACACTCGGTCTCACACACTAAAGTCACATTACAGTGGGAGCATCTCCAGCCTTTACCCTTTGTTTTCCCCAAATTTGTGTAAAATTTTGGGTAAAAACCCAATTTCGGTAGCAGCATCTCGCATGCGAATACCCAATTTTTACCCAGATTTATTATTTTTTAAAGTATTCAATGGCATTAATGTAAATAAGAGAGGGCAACAAATCTGATTTGGGTCGGAGAGAGAGAGAGATCAAAGCTCCGGTAACACAAAGCTCTGACGAACAAAGCTCCGGCAACTCCAGCGAAGAAACATCAGCAAGAGTCGGCAGCTCACTCCGGCAACAGTCGGCCGGCTCCGACGAAGCTCAACAGCTCCGGCTAGGTCCCATCTCCCTCTCTCTCTAACTAGCCGTTGGAAAAATGGGGAGGGATTTGGGTTGTCACCAGTTCAAAAAAAATCAGGTTGTCCCAGATTTGGGCAAAGAAATAGGTAAAACCCCAAATGGGGAAGGGTTTAGGTAAAGCATTGGAGATGGGTTTTTGAGGTTTTTGCCCAAATTTTGAATTTGGGTCTTAAAATGGGTCAAGGTTAGAGATGGTCACACACACACACTGCTTCCATATTGTTCAAAGTTCAAACCCCTGATTCGGGTATTCCTCTGTGTGTGTGTGCAGGTGGTAGCTGTTGCTGTATTTCTGGCATTGGGGTTTGCTTTCTATGTATTCTTTGCTCCTTTTGTTGGGAAACAATTGTTCCAGTATATTGCAATAGGGCTCTACACTCCCCTTGTAAGCACATTTCACATCATTTATACGTGCGTTTATAGTATTTGGTTCTACATGGTTGTCACATTTGTACTGGGGAAGTGTTTAGAACTGTGTTTTCTCTGCTTGTTGGTTTCTGAATTATGAGCTGGATACTAAACCCTATGATCTCTTTCTACAAATGGGTTCCTTTATATTACTATTCCTTTTTTTTTCCTTCCCTCTTTCCTTTGGATAATTTCATTCAGATATTCTTTCCACAATATTGCGAACCTGTCAATGGTTGCTGGTCTTTTAGCTTTTGTTACAAGATTATTATCCATCAATTTCACACACTTCGGATTTCAACTTGAGGGTCTCCTGATTTGACAAGTGCATAAATTTTATATCTTCTTGGAGACCTAGAGGTCCTAGACTGTTGCCTCCTACTCTTTGTTTTCAAGTTAAATAATATATTGCTGCGGATTTTCGGTTTAATCACTAACCAAATAGTGTTTTGTGAAAATTTATTGACAGAGTAAATTTCAGTTCTTCAAGTTTAGAGCAGCTTCAGCAGCTGAGAAAATGGTTGTTGCCAAGTTTTGGTTAAAGCCATCTATTGTGCCAAATTGGAAGCTACCAATTTAGTGAAAACCACATCATGATCACAAGAGACTATTTGGGGAGAGAATCCAGACATTAAAAAAAGGGCAAATTTTCGTAGTCGTCCCTCTAGTTTTATGGTTGTCTCAATTTCGTCCCTCTAGTTTCAATTGTCTCAATTTCGTCCCTGTAGTTTGTTTTACGTTCCAAATTGGTAAAATCATTAACACCGTTAATGAAACTAACGAGAAAAATATGATTAAAAAATTAAGTGTTCCAATTTTCAATCTGGTTGAACCGGTGCGAAGATCTTATTTTTTCTGATCATTTTATTTTAAATGGTCATAATGGATTTTTGACTCTAAGGTTTTTCAATAAGTATCCTAAGAGAACCCTGAAACTAAATAAGGAGTCTTCGGGTGCTCGTTGAAAGGCTTTAGAGCCAAAAATTTATTACGAGCATCTAGGATAAAATGATCAAAAAAATAAGATCTTCGCACCGGTTCAACCGGATTGAAAATTGGAACACTTAATTTTTTAATCATATTTTTTCCTGTTAGTTTCATTAACGATGTTAACGATTTTACCAATTTGGAACGTAAAACAAATTAGAGTGGAACGTAAAGCAAACTAGAGGGACGAAATTGAGACAATTGAAACTAGATGGACGAAATTGAGAGAACCATAAAACTAGAGGGACGAAGTTTCCCTTTTCCCATAGTAGATAGCCAAAAAAAATAGCTACAAATGAACCATCTTTTTGGTCGTCCTAGTTGCCAGCATTAATCCATAAAAGACCAATGATTGTTGTCACATCAAATTGCTAACAACTAGCAGTTTGTTCATAGTATTCACAGTTTAGCTGACCATGTTATCACAACTCTAGCAGAAAGTGATCTGGTAAGGATAATTTGTGTCGGGTTCTGTTGAAAGATGAGCATGATTATCCATCATGGACTAAATATCCAGAGAGTGGTGACAAGTCTTTTTTAGTATAAATTTCCTGATATTTGAAGTTTTAGAATTTAGATTGTAATCCATTGAATTTGTTGTGCTGTCTACTGTTTCTACAGTAGCAGATGCGCAAGGTGCATAACATTCTTATGTATATTGCAAGTTTTCTGCCAACTAATAGTGTTTAACATCAGTCATAGAGATATTCCTGAAACAGCAGTTGTAGAGATATTCGTGAAAGTGCTTTTAATTAATTGTAATAAATGGTTAGCAGTATTCCTAAGCTATATATTTGCCAACTGGCAAATCAGTTGGAATGCAATCTCTATTTTTATTGTGTCAGTTAACATTAAGTTTCTCACGCTGAAAGTATATATATTAGTTCTCTAATCTTATCTTTTCCACATTTGTAACATACACCCTGAGTTTTCTTTCTCGATGCGATCAATATCCGGATACTTGTACAAACAGGCTCAATACCTTAGTCCTCCTTTCATGCCACACCAAATGAGAGAAAATAGAAAGCAATTGTACTAATCAACTAGGATTTCTGAATGCTAACTTATAGTATTCGTCTATGTTGCATCACTGAATTGTCTTCTATCTTGAATTCATTGTTTTCCATTTATGAAACGAAAGCATATTTATATTTGCAGATTTTGTGCGTCTTCGGCTTATATATATGGTGTGCAGCAGCTGACCCTGCAGATCCAGGAGTTTTCAAGTCCAAAAAGTATCTTAAAATACCAGACAGGAAAAAGCTTTCCCAGCAAGACGAATCAAAACTAGGTGGGAAATCAAATTCATCCATACAGGATGCACATGCTGCTGCAACAATTGGAGGGAAACTTTTGGATGAGAACACAAAGGAGATGGATGCAAAAACAGAGGGTTGTACTGTTGAAATTGAGAAGATAAATGCGTCATCTCGCCCCTCATCTAGTGTTATACCTTTGTTGGCTTTCATTCCTTGTGCTTTTAAGTGCAACTGCTCAAGTCCACAAGAAGAATCTTCTGATCAACATCTGAGTGAAGACGGCATGTTCTACTGTAGTTTGTGTGAAGTAGAGGTGTGTAAATTTAACTGTGTGGTGGTTAGATGCTTTGAATTGTACGGTGCGACTTGCAAGTATTTACATTGTTATAACCTGAGGAGAGCTAAGTTCCTGCCTGATAGTTCTTCTGTGTCATTTTCCACGAGTAGCATTATGAAGCTAAGTGTGTCATTTGATGGGTTTCATTTAGGAATGTCTTCCAATATTTAGTCTCAGGTGATATTAGCCTAAGCTTTAGATTTTTCATAAATTGATTCTGAAATCAGAATCCAAAAGTATCCGGATTGATGCTCCTCAGAAAGAGCTTTTAAGAAGCTTGAAAAGTTGTTTTTAGCTATAAAGCCAAAGCATATTTTGGCAAATACACTAACAGAGCTTCTGAGACACCATAATCAAATATCACATATCCAAAAGCTATCGCTACCTCTAGTGTAGGTGCAGCCAATCCGGCTTAACATGTTCTGATTGCACACTATTATCTTGCAGGTTTTTAAGTACAGCAAGCATTGTAGAGTTTGTGACAAATGTGTAGACCGTTTCGATCATCATTGCAGGGTAGTTATGTCTTTTGTTGAGTATGCTTTTCCCTGGTGT
This sequence comes from Rhododendron ovatum, assembly GCA_019656835.1. NCBI lineage: Eukaryota > Viridiplantae > Streptophyta > Magnoliopsida > Ericales > Ericaceae > Rhododendron > Rhododendron ovatum. The sequence goes on along the minus strand of CM033797.1, from coordinate 23,997,205 downwards.
TTATTTTGTTCTGCTCTATTCTGAAAACTCTCATGCGTCTTTCTTCTCTGTTTTTATAGTGGCTCAACAATTGTATAGGCAAAAGGAACTACCGGAAGTTTTTCATCCTCATGGTTTCTGCCCTTGTCTTGGTAAGCATAGGTCTCCATCCTTTCATTGGCAATCTCATAGTGCTCCAACAACCTTCCACATATCATTCTCCTATGTTGGCCAGCTTATGTGCCTTTCTGGATCCAAAAAGACCCTTGACTCTCTTAGTTTGGACTTTGGAGCACCGTGTTACGTGATGTTTTAGGGTCTTTATTCTTCCCACATTGTAATTTGCATAAGAATAACATGGGTTTTTAGGTAACTCACAAAATCTCATGCTGATGATGCTGATACATTCAAAATTGTGTCATTGCCATTATCCATGTTTGCTTTCATGGTAGGCTCATCAGTAGGTCCCAAAAAATCTTCACCTATCCTTCGTGTCAAAAATCTCTTCTGACACCAAGAAGAGATTGCCAGAACCTGATATAACCTTGGAGTAAGCATTTCATTTTCAAGACATTTTTCACTCTAATGAGTTATTGACAGGTATATACATGGTTTGTGCTCCTTGGACTTGAGATTGCAGCTAATTCTTCAATGGTCAGCTGGAATCCTTGTACTGGTGTGCTGTTTTCTTGAGCAGAAGAGGTTCTCTGTGGACATTACCTCCAAGTTGGGAAGCAGTTTTACTCTGGCACCATTTGTTATTGTGGTGGTGAGTATTTCGTATCCTTCTCCTTTTAGATGTTTCGGATTTCTTAAAATTTCATGGCTGTACTCGTGCTGGTCATATTTGGCCAACTTTTGTTAATTTTGCATAGCAAAAGTAAAAATGAGAATTCAATCTTATCCGGTGCTACTATTTGTGAGTAACGAAGTGTAGCTTTACATGTGGCAGGCAGTGTGCACCATTCTGGCTGTTATCGCCACCCTACCACTGGCTCAGCTTTTCTTCTTTCACATTCTTCTCATAAAGAAGGTAACCAAATATATCTTGTACCTTAATTAAAAAGGAAAATACTAATATCAGCTAACCTATTTTCTTGAATGCTTGTGTTGCAGGGTATTAGCACATATGATTACATCATAGCCTTGAGGGAGCAGGAGCAACAAGAAGTTGGTGGTCAGCAAAGTCCCCAGCTGTCACATGCCAGCTCCCTCACTGGGCTAAGCAGTGCAAGTTCCTTCAATACTTTCCACCGAGGCGCATGGTGTACCCCTCCACGTCTGTTTCTTGAAGATCAGGTATGACTGAATGAGGCATTCTGTTGCGTGCTGAGAAACTCATTTTAACTTGTTGAGTCATAGATATCATACAGAATTGCTTGTCCAAAACTGTAAGGCCAAAGTAAAGGAAAGATATGATATATGATGAAGCAAAAACTTTTTGATCTCCCTTTCATCCATAATTCCTTGATTCAAGCACCACCTTAACCAGTTGCTAGTAGTATTGTGTTTGTTCCTGGAGAACTCTATGTGTTAGCCAGTATCTCCGGTTTGAATAAAAAATTGTATAAGTTTGTTACAGTCATTAAAGGTAGGGATGTATCTCCATTCTACAATTTTGCATCTACATTATTTTATGCATAATGAACCATGCATTCTGAGTGGAGGGTGTATTGAGATTACCATAGAGGTGGTAGTTTTTATGTGGAAGTTGCTTATGCCAATTGCTCTGTGACCAAAATGACCATAGAGGATCTAATGGCACAGATCATTTTTGTGCTTCCTTTAAATTTGCAATCCTTTCGCTAACTTCAGAAAAACTCCGCTGTTATTCTTCCAAAGCATGGGCAAAGACATCTCATTTTTCAGTGAAATGCACTGTGGCACTTTTGGTAGATACCGACCTTGTACATCCATGACCTAATATGCACAACATGAAACCTTCAGCTACTGATATGGCAGCAATATCTGTTTTGGTTTCAGTTTGATGTGGTTCCACCCGATTCTGCATCCGTCAGTTCACTAGGCAAAAAGATGGCAGGTGATGAGCCAATCAAGAAAAAGAACCCTGCAACAGTAAAAATCAGTCCGTGGGCACTTGCGCGTCTAAATGCCGAAGATGTTTCAAAAGCTGCTTCTGAGGCAAGAAAAAAATCCAAAATCCTGCAGCCTGTTGTAAGGCGTGGTACACAGCTCAACCCAGACAGCAGCGGTGGCCGCCATATTGTCCCAAAACCTGACAACAACAATCGAAGGCGGAACAGTAAACGAATTCGTCTCCCGGCAGAACTTCCCCCCCTTGAACCCCTAACAAAAGATTCTGATGGGAATGAAAGCTCTTTGACGAGTTTGGCCCCACTCCAGCTCGAAGCCCGGAGCGCTTTTCGAACAACTGCTTCGTCTCCTGAAAGCAGTACAGACTCACCTGACCGTCTCCACCCGTTCCGCGTAACGTTGGGCCCCACAGAGGTTGGGCGCCTCATGGGACCCTCTGCTGGGGCGGTGGTGGCAGCTCGGATGGGGACTCCTCTGTCAAGGTCAGCGAGCGATGGGTATGAAGCGTCTGGTGGGGAAGATAGTGACAGGGTTCCTTCGAGGAATGTGCAGAGGTCTACTACGAATTGGAGTAATCTTCTCTTGGTGTCTGAAAGGGATGAGAGGGTGGGTAGATTGAACGCGTCGACTTCCTCTAGCCACGTTAACAGTAGAAATCTTTGAACAATTGAGGTTACTCTTGTTTGGATTGAATGGATTTCATGGGGGGTAGGCATTCTACTACTTCTTTCTTATTCGTTGGCTGAAGGGGTTAACAGCCTGATTGAATTGGCTACTGGTTCTGTGATCTTGGAATCAAGGTTCTGCTCGGAGATTGCTGTGAAGTTAGCCGAAAAAGTTCCATAAGAGAGTTTTAATTGTCTTCTTTTCTGTTTCTGAATTGACGTACAGAAATCCAGTAGACTGTTGCCATTGTGTTCTCTCTGTATTGATTGACGTACAGAAATCCAGTAGACTGTTGCCATTATGTTCTCTCTGTATTGATGTATTTCGCGGTGACATTTCTTCTGTAGTGTAAAATTGTAACAACCCACTTTTAGGGGAGAAAGTAACAGGTTTTCGCAGCGTTTTGATCTTGGTGTTTCCATTTTTCTTCTTGCAAATTTTTGTACTCTCTTTTTTCTTGTTCGCCTACAATTCTGCTTATATCTTTGGATTAGGAAAGTTAATTGAGCTTAGAATTTTTTTATCTGAAATGCAAAAGCGACATCTTCGTAGTTGTCCATTGCATAACGTGGATGAAAATAGTCGCGAAATTGAATTATCGTTGGGACAACTTGGCTGCCTGGCATTTGCAGTCGTTCTGGATGTGTCCATTGCCATGGACCTTTCTTGCTTTGCATCCTTATCCGCCATTGGCACGCGGTCTCTCTGGGATCATTGCTTCCCAGGACGCACTCCATCCGCAAAAACTACGATGAAAGAGAATAAGTAGCATTTTTAACAGCCTAACTGTCATCGTTCAAAGGTCGAATTTGGTTTCCCAGGCGCGGGAATCCCACCATCGTGCAACCCAATTTTTCAGCGACTCGTCAAACCAATCCCAAGACAATTTGTGAAAGACGAACACATTATTCATTCATTCACGAGGTAAATAGCTTTCGGTCGCGCATTTTTTTAGATTTATGGAACCAACAATGGGAAATTAGTAACTTTGCCAAGGGTGACTCCAAATTGAGTTGATAATGCCCGATCCCGGATGAAGGTGTAATGAATCTGAGCTTAGGTCTGGCTTGCTATATGTTCAGTTTGGATGGCAAGAAGAATATGGAGAGGATGGGAACTCATGCATGCCATATCTTCAAGATTCCTATGTTTGGAACGAACACGAATATAGATGTAATTGCTAATGCTAACGACATATTCAATCAGAAATCACACTCCAAAACTAAGGGTCCTTATGATTAGTGAGAAAAATAAAATGGAAAGTGAAAATGATAGAAAGTGAAGTGAAAGAAAAGAAAAAGATTTTTTTTTTCTCACATCCGTTTGATTAAAATGAAAGTTTTGCAAGAAAATAGTAGTAGTAGAGTATAAATGAGAAAAGGTGGAGTGAAGAGGATAACGAATGAAGTTAGAGTAATTGTCGTTAATTTTCTAGAGAAAATAAAATTTTTCTGCACATTTTTGTGAGAAAAAGTAAAGAAGTTCTCATGTTTTAGAGGGTTGTACGGTAAAGTTCACTTTCTAGGATATTCTTGCTAAGCGAACACACACAAAATATTATTATTTTTTTTTTTGCATTGTCTACTATTATCTCGCTAATCAAACGGATTATAAGTGAAATTCTGATCCCTCCCATTTTCTATTAATGAATTATCAAAACAATTTTTTGTTAGGTAAGATTATTGAATTGGTTCAAAGTTCAAACACGGAATGTAAATTCTTTTGCCATCTAATTTACTGGGACTATCAGCACGGGAGGAGGTTTGGAGAGCTTCTCTCTATAGGAATAGAAGGAAAGCTCTCTTCCTCTTTTTTTCCTTTTCTCCTGCCGCCATCCCCCTTCTTATTCCCCTCCCCCCAGGCGGCTCCCCCATCTCTTACCCTTCCATCTTCTTCCCTCCTCCTCCTCCTCCTCCTCTCCTTCCTTCATAGTTGTAAGATGGTTGAGACTTTCTCTTTTGGAAGAGTAGTTCTCCCACTCTCCCCATTATATTTGGACTCGGAGACCTAGATCTAGACGGTGTTCTTAGGCTCTCCAGCGCCGATGATGAAGACGTCAAGATGCAGACCCTGTGCAGATCCAATGGTGGGACCAGATCCAATGGCAATCCTCCACCTACCTCCACGAGCGGAGTGTTAGGTTCAACATCGAAGCTGATCGACTTTTCCTTTTTGTTTTTTGTTCTTCTTTTTTCTTTTTGTTCTTGTTTTGTTATTTTTGTTATTTTTCGGCCGCGCAATTTTGTATCTAATTTGTATCAATATAACTTGCGTTTTCTTTCTGGTCAAAACAATTTACGGTAAATTGGGCTAGGGTCCGTTTTGAATGTGGTTTTGGGTGTTTAGTCCAGCCCAATGTGTAATAGTGGTGAAGGTCCATTACTGTAACATTTATTAGGTCTAGTGTCTGTTTCTAGATCAAAATGCCCTGACTGGTGTGTATATATAATGTGTTATTTTTAAATTTTGTTCCCTACTGCTTTTCAACCCAATGCGCCATTACTGGATAAGGCACCATTTCTGGATCTCAACCAGCACGATCACGAGCTTGAGCTCGTTTCTGGTGAGTCTCTCTCTCTTTCTTTCTCTCTCTCTCTGTTTGTCTCTCTTCCCGCGATCACAGCTCAGTTCTGGATCACGATCACTTTCACGATCTCGATTCTGTATTGCGATCACGATATCATTTGTTCTGCAAAGTTACAAGACAACAGCAGTACATCAGCAATGAATATGAATCAAGAGATAACAATATTTCAGACAAATAACATCTATTTGAGTAAGCAAATTGGTGCATTATACTAACCCGATGTCTTTCTCATACTCGAATATGTGATTTAAGAAGATCTTGTCATTTTCTGAGACGAGATGTGCCAGCTTTGCTATTTCAACACCCATATATTATAGTTCTGGAGCTGCTTTCTCTGCTTGTTCTCTTTGCTTTTCTTTCTCCCATAGACTTGAAAATCCTCCATGTTCTTCTCTTTCCTATCTTCCCTCTTATTCACTCTCTTTGTCAATGACGATGCGTCCATAGTATGACCTTTCCTCAATCTCTTCTTCGTTGTTTGCTGTGGTTCTGCTTTAATGCTTGAAATTATGAACTTGATCGTTTGGTCTATTTCTTCCTCGGTCGCCTCTTCATCATGAATTGAAGATTCATGATGGTGCACATTCTTTCTTTGTTTTTATTCAGTCAAGTTGTTTTTTTGTTTCTCCAACTCTTCAATTATCTTCTGATCTTTGTAATGTTGGGAAACACAATGTGTTGCAATGTCATGCAACTTTTCTGTCACCTCTTCAATTTTTTCTTCCGCTATGTCCTTCTCAACATACAGCCCACCTATTTTAACCTGATTTTCGATTGTGTTTTCCTTTAACATCTCCACCTCAACATGCAGACTACAAGTTTCTTTTTCAATATATGTATAATCTGCATTTTGTTTTCTATAACCTGAAAGCTCATTTTGAAGGGATTTTACATTCTGGCATAACTCAACAATCAATAAATTCCTTTCTTGGATCTTCTTGTCCATATCTTCAATTTCAACTTTCATGAAATTGTTCTCTTTTTCAAGCACCTTAATTCGTTATTCAAGCTCTAAAATCAAATTCTTAACATCCTGGTTCTCTTCTTGAGGGTTTTCTTCTTGGGTTTTAGGTTTTTGGTCCGTAAGATTTTCTTCTTTGGCTTCGGGTTCTTTGTGTTTACCTTTTTGTTCATGCAAGACTAGAGCTGCAAACAACCTTCTCTCTTATTCAGTTAGCTCCAATTCTACCTGTTTGACCTTTGAGAGTAGAAGGGAACAATGAATTAGAAGAGGTAAATTCAGATTATAGATTCATGAGATATAATGTTTCAACTAAGATAGAGTTATATCTCATTTTATTTGCGAACTGTATTTGACTAAGATACTGGTATCTCTTTCTGTTTATTGTTTGAGATAACATTATCTCTTGATTTATTCTGGTAGATATACTATTTTTGATGAGATACCGTTATCTAGTTTTGACCATAATACATAATAAAATCCAATAGGTAATGATGCTTACCATTCCCTCTGGAAGGCTGCTCAGTGGAGTCTCTAAGAGTTTAGCAGCAAGTTCATTTATTTTCCATTTCATAAACCTTGGAAAAGTTTGTTGAGTTGGTTCCATAATGTGAGTATTTTCACAGAGTCAATACTGTTTTCAATGAAAATAGGTGTTAGATGTTGTTGATATTTTACTACAAGAAAGAGTAGAAGATTTTTACCAGGAGTGCAGTGGTGCAACCACCAACAATCGTCGAATTCTTGGAGTTGAGTTCGTTAACAAGATAATTGGTGATGAACATTGACCAATTGTAATTTGCACTATTTTCCAAATCTTCAACAAGCTTCAGGTAGGACCAATTCAGGTTTGGACCTGTTGTTGGGAAAAACAGTGTTCCAATGGTGTACAATGTCAGAAGACGTGCTAAATCTTTTGCAGCTTCTATCTCTGATACTTGTTTTTACTTCTTCTTCTGCTTCTTCTTGACGGGAGGTTTCAAAATATTTTCAATTGTCACCCTTATTGTTGGAAGGTGCATGGTGCTTGCCCCAGCAAAGACTCGATTGACAAATTCTGTGTCTGGCCTTCTCCCATGGATTGTGATGTGGATCTTCACAGGTCCAGATGTGATTCCAAAAATGTCACCAAGCTCAAGATCAGTTAGAGCAATATCTTTCCCTGCAAGCAAAAACTTTGCTTGTCCTCTCTTATGTCTATCAACTTGACAAGGATGAGATCATATTTCTTCACCATTTGCTCATCAATACTGCCTTCAGTAATTGTAAACAACATGTTCGCAAAAGGTGATTTTTGAATTTTTCGGATTGTTTTTCATTGAGTTTTACATCATGTAGAAGACTTACAATGCTATAAAGATTCGACCCACAATAAAAGATACAAGATAATAGCAGTACATCAACAAAAATGAAAGAGATAACAGTATCTCAGAAAAATAACACCTTAAGGTTATTGTATAATGACACACCAAGTAATTACCTGTATTGCAAACGTTTTGTTTAACCTCCTCTTTCTTCAAATCTTTTATGTCATCTTCCTCCTCATTTTCTTCTTCTTCTTGCTTTTTCTGTTTTTTTGTTCTCCTCTTTGGTTTAACTTCTGTCTCTTCCTCTTCTAGTTGTTACTCTTTGTCTTTCCTTTTCTTTGTTGTTTCACTCCTTATTTTTATGACTTCTTTTTGTTGCTGTTGTGGTTTCTTTGTAGTCTTCTTGTGGACTAACATTTTGAATTTTTTGTATCTTTTAGGTCTTTTAGGGCTTTCGGGGGGGGGGGGGGGGGTCAGGGTTTTGTATTATTTTAAATCTTTTTCTTGTTAAAACAGATGAGAAAACAGTATTTTAGCCAATTCAATTCTCAAATAAACTAAGAAATAACTTTATCTGCCAAAAATATATAGTATTGACAAAAATGAAGCAAAAGATAACATTATCTCAGATAAATAGAGTTGGTATCTCACAAACTTAATAAAGAGATAATGTTATCTCATCAAAATATTTACTGGTAGTACAATGTATACACATGCGAATGTGGATAAAGCAAGAGATAGTAATATCACAATGTAAAAAACTAAATGCACTCTAAAACCCTAACAAAATAAACTAAGAGATAACTCTATCTCAGTCAATTCAGTTCCCAAATAAACCGAATAAACTAAGAGCTAACCCTATCTGCCAAAAATATAATATATTGACAAAAATGAAGCAAGAGATAACAATATCTTAGATAAATAATGTTGGTATCTCACAAACTTAATAAAGAGATAAAGTTATCTCATCGAATGTATACAATGTATACACATGCGAATGTGGATAAAGCAAAAGATAGTAATATCACAATGTAAAAAACTAAATGCACACTAAAACCCTAACAAAATAAACTAAGAGATAACTCTATCTCAGTCAATTCAGTTCCCAAATAAACCGAATAAACTAAGAGCTAACCCTATCTGCCAGAAATATAATATATTGACAAAAATGAAGCAAGAGATAACAATATCTTAGATAAATAATGTTAGTATCTCACAAACTTAATAAAGAGATAAAGTTATCTCATCGAAAACTTAATAAAAGACTAAGTGCACACTAAAATCCTACAATGTACACACATTCGAACGTGGATAAAGCAAGAGATAATAATATCACAATGTATAAGACTGAGTGCACGCTAAAACCCTAACAGAATAAATTAAGAGATAACTTTATCTGCCAAAAATATAGTATATTGGCAAAAATGAAGCAAGAGATAATAGCATCTCAGATAAATAGTGTTAGTATCTCCCAAACTAAATAAATAGATAAAATAGGAGATATTAATATCACAATGTAAATACATGCGAAGACTCCATTACACAATATTTAACATATTTTCTGCCTGTAACATAAAGAAAGTGACAAAACTAGTAAATGAAGCTAAAACCCTACGAAAATGACGCTAAAACCCTAGGAAAATGATGACGATCGGAATGATGCTAGTGACACTGATGATAGCAACGAATACAAAAGTTAAGTTACCTGTTGAAATGATCGAAAATCAGCGAAGATGACGACAACGATGGTGAAAAGAATGACTACAATAACGATGATGGTAGCGACGATGAAAGGATCGACGATGACGACCGTGAAAGGATCGACGATGACGACCGTGAAAGGTTCGACGATGACGACGGCGATTAAGTTTCTTCGTCTCTGAAATGTTTTTGAAAACGCGTGTGATTATGATGACTGGAGCCGCCATAAATACTTGAGATGGACTAATTGCTTGTTAAATCTTATAGTATGTCCTTATCAACAAGGAGACCAACAATTTATTGGGACTTTAATTTACAGTAATCAAATTATCAAAATTCGTCTCTACACGTTTTGCATCACAAGCCCGTACTAATGGATGCTTCTTCACTCCAGTTTATATTTTGTAGGCCCCTATAGGGCCAACATCAACAATCGGAATCGTTCATCATGTAGATCAAGTCGATACGAACGGCCATACCAAAAATCATGTTCATCGAATTTGTGTTTTTACCTAATCGTAAAACATTTATTTGTTAAAAACACTGTTGGACACACTAGATAAGAACTCCATTGGTTGCAAGTTCATATGTTTCAATCGGGTATCAATACAAATCCAATGAACCGTCATTTTTTAGATTAGATGAACGGTTTTTATCATCAACTCGGACCCTATATGAGTCCACGAAACGCAAAACTGAAAGAGAGACTGGGGGGAGGCGAGTCCACAATAGGCCCCTCCCGTTTCCCTGAGAGCTTGTCCCTTCCTCCTTTGCACGTGCCTGATGTGAGAAATTTTTCAGTGCCGAGTATCATATGGTAGTCCTTCGGTATATTTAGACTGTCTATTTCTACTTTAAACGGTTCGAATTTGGAGAGAATGGTGGGGTGAAAGAAAAGAGGAGAGAAAAGATTTTAATTTGGATCGTCAACACATTTTATATTTTTGAACGTTCCGAATTAACTACTGAGGCACCCCACACCCAGCACTGAAAAATTTCTCGCCTGACGCCACACCTTGAAAACTGAAACCAATCCCTTCCTAATTCTCCACGACACTCCAATACCCATCTCTCTCTCTCTCTATCTCTCTCTAGAAATCAATCAGCCCTGCTTCCTCATGGCGACCATCGGCCGCGCCCTCAACCTCTGCGGCGTCCTCTCCGAAACCAAGCGCATCATCAACGCCCACTCCCGCCACTTCCTCGCCCTCTCCGTCCTCTTCCTCCTCCCCCTCTCCTTCTCTCTCATCATCTTCCCCACCCTCCAATCGACCCTCTCTCTCTCCCCCCACTCCCCCCACCAGCCCCACCAAACCCTCCTCCGCCACTCCCAGTCCCGCCCTCTCAACCAAACTTTAGCCCTCCCCCTCCTCCTCCTATATCTCCTTCTCTCCCTCTCCGCCGCTGTCACCATCACCTACAGCACCTACCACGGCTTCTACGGCCGACCCGTCAAGCTCCTCTCCGCCGCCAGAACCCTCCTCTCCTCCTTCCTCCCCCTCCTCGCGACCTCCGCGGCCTACCACACCCTCCTCGCCCTCGTCTGCGCCGCGTTCGGGGCTTTCCCCTTCCTCGTTACCAAGGCCCTCCAAACCCTCCTAGGGTTTGACGAGATCGATTACGCTTCGAATCCCTACTTCCTCGCGCTCTCCAGTGTCGTTTTGATCCTCCTCGTTTTAGTGCTGGTTCACCTCAAGGTGAACTGGGCTTTGGCCTCCGTGGTTGTGGTTGTGGAATCCAAGTGGGGGTTGGAGCCGCTGTGGCGGAGCGCTCACCTGATGAGGGGGATGAAACTCGTGTTCCTGTCCTTGTGGTTGCTTTTTGGGACCGTGATCGGGTTCTTCGTGTGGGTTTTTGGTTCGGGGGCTAGTGATTTCGGTGATGTGTGGAGCTGCTTGTCTTTCGTTTCACAGACGGTGGCGGGTTCGAGCTTTGTGACTGTGCTTATGCTTTACAGCGTGGCCTCACATGCGGTTTTGTACATGTATTGCAAGGCTTTACATGGGGAATTGGCCTGGGAGATTGCTGAGGAGTTCGCGCGTGAGTATGTTAGCTTGCCTTTTGATGATGCAAAGGTCCCTCAGGTCGTCTTTGTTGCCCCCCAAGCTTGATGAGTTTGAGGTTAGTGGCTTGCCTTGTGACCAAATCATAACTTGTGGCTTTGATGGGTTGCTGTCTCTTGGACTGTAATGGAGTTTGTAAGTCTTTTGTTAAAATATAAGAAACAACGTATGATGGCTGTGGGGAACAGTAGCTTGTAAGAACAATGTCTTTGTAAAAATTTCAGGTTTCTTAAAGCATGACGGTGCTTTTAGTACTTTGGTTTGTCTGTCATTAGTGGCTTTTCTTTTGACTCAATATTACTTGTGGTTTGATGGATAACTGTCTCGTTGCTTGTAATGGAGTTTGTTAGTCTTTTCTTATAAGAAACAACGCACGATGACTGTGGGGAACAGGTGAAAATCCTACTTAAAGCTTAAAAGTGCTTTTAGTACTTTGGTTTAGTAATTCTCCTTTACCTCTAGAGGACTGATGATTGTGTTGTGTTGTGTTGAGTTTATTGTTCTATGTTGGATTATTGATGAGCCTGTTCAATATTGTGGAAGCAATTAAGTAGAGGTGCTGCTCATAAAAGAACTGGTGATGTCTCATTGTTATGCTACCAATTTGTATTTCCAAATAGCACGGTGATGTAACCATCACATGTATGAGCTGTGGTACCACATCATCTAGTACATAGCGAACGCATGTGTATAACATATGATGCTAGTTCTTGTCAAAGACAAGGTCAAATAATTCATGAATTTCTCTCAGCCTCTTCACTTGGTTGGGTAGTTCTATTTTCTGCTGAGACATAATATAAATCATGAACAGTGTCTATTTTTGGACTCTGCTGCAGACCAGTGCAAATTACATCCCTGCTTGCATTTTGTTTGGGTCCAATATTAGTCCATGACTCATTATCTGAGAAGAAATTGGATTGGAACGATCGGGATTTCAATTTCTTTATGCCGGGGTCGAAATTTTGATAGAAAACTCTGAAATCCCACTTAGCAGAGAAACTTAGACCCTCTCATTGTACATCATCTTCAGCTCTGCTCGTCTTTTTTCTACAATTTTTTGGAAGTGAGAAAAGGACAAGCAAGGGAATATCAAAAGAGCCGACTGATATCGATGATATGCGTTTGGGACTTTATTTGAGAACACTAAAACTAGGATGGGAGATAAATTCTCATGAGACGGGGTAGGCTCAAGACTCATCTTAACGCAAGAAAGCAAGTGATTGATGCACTGAAGGCATTGCCACTTCAGAGAAACCAGAGGTTGAGGGCTGCATCTCTGATTGTGGACAACCCCGAGTGCATAAACTTGGTATTTAGCCATTTTGAGCAGAACAAGAGTGGATGTGCTTGCTTTTAGGAGGGTATGTTTGAAGGGCTGCAAGTTAGGTTTTTAGACAAGTATCTACTACGAATAATTATAGTATTAGTAATTTGGTAGAATGTAAGATTTTAGCAAAATAGAAAACATTGATTCAATCAAATTCCCATGTTTTATGGTTATACATTCACGCTTGTAATAGTTATAGAGAATAACATGTCAGTCCTATCAGATACTTTGTGAGGATTTAAGAAGCATGTCCATCTCATATCTTTAATTTATGCATCTTTTAAATTTGGATGTAAATTTGCACCATGCATGAAAATATACAATGCATTTTTTTTTTATCTCCTATATAGTGCATTTAGATTTACGTGTCAAAAGTTCTGAAAATTTAAAACTCCTATTAGTCTATGACCACACCCAAATACACACTCATTCACATGATTTGTGCCCCCCACTGGGTGTGTAAGTGTGTGTGGGATCCACAAATCATGTGAGTTAGTGTGTATTTGGGTGTGGTTGTAGCATGGTTGTTAAAAATTTGCGCTAGTTTTCTTCTCACACTTGGTTAATTCTCTCGATCGAAATGGCCGCCGGCAAAAGCAAAGTCAAGAGCACTACAAAACCCACCCTATGGAAGTACACTTGGTTAATTTGTTCCTGTGTACTTCCACAGGGTGGGTTTTGTAGTGCTCTTGTCTTTGCTTTTGCCGGTGGCCATTTTGATCGAGTGAATTAAAACTAGCGCAAAGTTTTAACAACCATGCTACAACTACACCCAAATACACACTAACTCACATAATTTGTGGATCCCACACACCTACACACCCAGTGTATGTGGGGGCCACAAATCATGTGAGTGGGTCTGTATTTGGGTGTGGTCATAGACTAATTGAAGTTTCAAATTTTCAGGACTTTTGACAGCTAACGCACGTAAATCTAAACGCACTAAATAGGAGATAAAAAAAAAATGCACTATATATTTTCATGCACAGTGCAAAATTTACATTCAAATTTAAAAGATGCATAAATTAAAGATATGAGATGGACATGCCTCACAAAGTATCAGATAGGATTGACATGTTATTCTCTATAACTATTACAAATGTGAATGTATGACCATAAAACAAGGGAATTTGATTGAATCAATGTTTTCTATGTAATGTATAAGAATTCACTCTAATGGTGCCAAATGTTGTTTAACATTGGAATGTCTATGGTTGCCCAGTTATGCAAGGACTTGTGGGGAAGCAAGAGTCACTACTTGCATGCTTATTTTATATTAGGACCTATGTGATGTACTTGTGTTGGTGTTTAACAGTATATAATAAATTATTGTATAATAGAACTAACAGGAAAGAAATAGTATTTTGCCGTGTTTGTTGGCTGTATCACCGGTAATTATGAATCTATGATACTTGGGCAGCTTGTGACCAACAACAATAGGGTTATCCTCGTGCTCTATTCAAGAAACTTGGGTAATGGGATGAGGCCATAGATCATTGGCTTACAGACTTGACTTTTTCAAGGTCGATTCCTGTGGATAAAAGTCGTGTCCCATTGTTACCAACTGTCGAAGGAAGTGTAATTTAATCTGACTCGTCCACACACAAAATGTGATTGATGATCAAGATGTGGCCTTGATCTTGTTTGGTTCATCCTCGGCGCTACTATATCTTTTGTTCTCCAATTTTTAGCTACATATATAATTTTAGCGGTAGTTATGTTATGGTTACTATATCTTTTGTTCTCCAATTTTTAGCTACATATATTATTTTAACGGTAGTTATGTTATGGTTATAGAACTATATTAATTGGCACTCTTGCTCATTTTGGATTAGCCTAATATTTCTCCATGTTTTAAGTTGTACAGGATAATGTATGGTTATGGACATGTTTTTGCTATTGGTACAAGTTTCTGAATATGAATGATGTTTCGTGTTTTTTGGCATTTGTCTAAGATCCGTTTTCTGTTTTTGCATGAGTATGTTTTTTTTGTTTCTGCACTTTCGGGTTTCTGTAGTTTCGACGGTCAGTTGGAAAATGTTGTGGATGATGTTTGTCTTCCATATTTGTTGTTTTGTTGTTGCTGAATCTTCCCTCTTGTGGAGTTAACCTTGTTGAAGTGTTTGATGAACTCATTAAAATTATGGGTCAAAGCGAAGAAAAAATGAAAAAACTATTATGATCTCATCCCTCCGTTACCAAACAAGCATAAAAGGGGTTTCATACTTCATAGTCCATTTTTAAGGAAAAATCCTGGGATTTCCAAACACAATATTGGGGTTATGAAAGAGGTTGATAAACCCAAGATGTTGCCAATTCTACGCCTAATTTCACACCTTATTAGCCCAGGGCTGCATCCCTTTGGTGAAACCGTGAAACTAAGCCTTAGAGCATTTCCGTAGACACCCTTAGAGGCTTAGAGCATCTCCAGTAGGAGTAATTCCTAGGCTGAAACCACAAAATATAGGAATGCCCCAGCAACAGTATAAGCATTAGGAAAATTGGGGTTTACCCGATTCTCCCATCCGACCAAGACGATGACTTCAAAATTTTAAGCACGAAAGGGAAGAAGCACACAAACCTATTTTACTTCTAATTTCCTCAATTTTATCGTCAACCAGAAGGAGAGCATGAAGTTTAATTCCAATATAGTTCTGAGGGTTTGGCTCGGCAAAATGTCAAAACGGAATAACTGCGGAGGCAGTTGGAGATGCTCTTGCAGTGGCCACCTAACTTGATAAGTTTTGGTGGTAACAAACTTTGGACTCTTTCTTTGTTTCTTCCCCGGAAGGATTCTGAGTTTTAGAATGTTTGACAGCTCCATTACTCCTTTTTTGGGTGTTTTATTGAGTTTCTTTGATATGTAGCAGAAAAATCACTACTCTAATGAACCGAGCAGCTCGTGAGCTCGGCTCGTTTAGTAAACAAGTTAACCTCGAGTTCGAATTTTCGGCTTGTTTAGTAAACGATTAAACGAGCTAAGTAGAGCTCGGCTCGTTAAGGGAGGCTCAGCTCGATCAAAAAAGTTCGTTTAGTAAATGGCTAAGCTCGGCTCATTAAGACTCGACCTCAAATTTTTAGTTCGTTTAGTAAATGAGCTGAGTTCGAGCTCGACAAAACTCAAGCTGGAGCTCGGCTCTCGTTTGCAGCCTTAAGATACATGGGTGGCAGCGTTTTTTGTCTCTTTTTTTTTTGGATCCTCTAGGTGGTAGTGTTTGACTTGATAATGAGGTAGGTGGTGAGTATCTATCCCACTTTATATTATTATTATTATTATGGTCCCTAAATTACAATTTCAATAACTAGTTAAATTAGGTTGTCAACGTCTCGTACTTTACTTTAAATTAGAGAGCTCTATCCCACTATAGGATATGGTATGATTAAATTAAGTTGTCAACGTCTTCAATTTTTTTCTAACACCCCAATAATGCTATCTATTTCAACTCATGTCCTTCAAAATTATTACCAGCGAACAACCTGAATTATAGCCGCAAGAATTTTATATGTGCTCGAGTACTGCGTTTATTTTGTCAAAAAAATGTAGAAATAGGTTTGAATGATTAATATTATTACTAGTAATTGATTTTGGCACTCCCTTTTATGGTAATCACACTCTAATATTCGTCCTTTAGACTTTTAGTGTTCAAAATACACATAGCATGAACAATAAAATACAAGTGCTGGAGTGTAGTTATCAAATTTCGGAGTGCCAAAATCATCTTCATATTATTTTAAAATGCTACTCTCTTCATGTCTTTCTGTGTGAATATATATATATACAGTTCGGATCAAGTCCACACCCTTACAGTCCACACCCGTCCGCACCTCCCCTTTCCCGATTGAATTTCGATGATCTGAGCCGCTCAATGTGTTCAGAATGTGATTTTAAGGATAATTGAGAGAAATCAGCAAAAAAAATGACCGGGAAAGGCTTGATCTAAGTATTTTTTCTGAACCGCACATTGAGCGGCTCGGATCATCGAAATTCAATCGGAAAATGTGAGAAATGGGGAGGTGCGGACCAGAGCTACGGTCCACACCTCCTGACCTGATTCTAACTTTGTATATATATATATGAGTTAGGTTCCGGTGAGGGATTCCTCATTTTAAAAAAATGAGGGACTTTCATTTCCGATTGAATTTCGATGATCTGAGCCGCTCAAATTGATCAGAACGTGATTTTAAGGGTCCCCGCGAGAAATCAGCAAAAAAAATGACCGGGAAGGGCTTCATTCGAGCAGTTTTCATTGAACGGTTCAAAAAAAACTGCTCGGATGACGCCCTTCCCGGTTATTTTTTTTGTTGATTTCTCGCGGGGACCCTTAAAATTACATTCTGCACACATTGAACGGTTCGGATTTTTAAAATTTGATCAGGAAATGAAAGTCCCTCATTTTAAAAAAATGAGGGATCCCTCACTTGAAAATTCCTTTATATATATATATATATATATATATATATATTGAGCGGTTCGAATCATCGAAATTCGAACGGGAAATGGGAGAAATTGAAAGGTTCTTATTTTAACTAAGATAAGGTGTGACATCCCGCTTTCCGGTGGCCGGCGGTACTGCAGGAAGCAAGCTCCGTCCGGACGGAAGGGGACAAGTCATGGTTTATAAGGAAAGATCTCTCCTACTTGTACAAGGCCTTTTAAAGCCGTGAGGGCGGGTCAAAGCACATAAGAACTTCACAGTTAAGTGTGCTCATCCGGGGGTAGTCCTGGGATGGGTGACCTACTGGGAAGTCTATGGGCTTGGGGCGTCCAAAGCGGACAATATTGTACAAAGATGGAGCGGGTCGTTACATAAGGACCTTCTCGTTTGAAAATGACTGTGTATATATATATATATATATATATATATATATGTTTCCATGTGTGTTTATACATATTTATGGCATTTTTTTCTTTTGAGCAAGGAAATGAGTCCATTCATGAAAGCCAAGAGACACTTGCAATGAATTTCAACCAAAAATATAAAGATAAGGACAAACAACCCTTGTAGCAAATAAAAACACATAAAAACGTAATAGAGACTAATGTTTATGATCTAGACACGAGCCTAAAGCTCTTACAAATGCTGCAAAGCATATTGAAAACAAGTTCGGCAATAGTGCAAGTTAAAAGACAAAGAACAAAGCCCCCAAATGTTGCTTAGATTAAGAACAAAGTAACAATTCACAAGTTGTTCTCCACAATATTGCTACATGTCCAATTGTGTGTATATATAGTAAAAAAAAAAATAGTGTCAAACTCAAAACACGACGGTTTAAAGCAGGTTGGGTTAGTACCGATATAGTAAATATGCTCATATTAACAAGTATTTTGGCAAAGACACAATATTCGAAATGACATGGCACGAGCAATGACATGACGAGCTGTCCACCCGTGCCTATGAAACCTAATCCTCCTAAAAATGTTCTAATTCTTTGCAAGATAATATATCTACAAATTGTCGAATTCTAATATTCTTTGCAAAATATTTTTTATTTAAAACCTAATCCCACTAAAATTGTTGTAGGGTGGATCTCACAACTTTCTTACCAATCAAATCATAAGGAAAAAATTAAATACTCATGTACGTTTTTCTTTCGGCCTAATAGATTCCGATGACCAGCGCCAAAAGTCCATATTCCACGACAATCCTTTTCATCCCAACCAAAATCGCAACAAACGCCTTCCCCTCCCACACTATACATTCCCTTCCCTTTCACTTTCTTCACATTTCTATCGCCCAATTCTCTCCCTTTCCCACATTACCGACGTGAGTGCTTGCCTCAGCGCCTTTTCCCTCTCACGCTATTTCCTCTACCCTCGCCCCGTGCTTCTCGCTCCAGCCTAAATGCAGATCTCCGTATATAAATATAAACTATACCCACGAGTGAATTGTGGGTTCAGATCCGATTGGGGGCATTTTAAATTCTGCATTGATTGCTTGTGAGGTAAGATGAACTGGGCTTTGCTTTATATCTTTGAAAATTCTTTGGGGATGTTGTTAGTTGATTGCTTGTAAATTGTGGGTCGGTGCAATGAAAACAAATTGGGGCTTTGGTTCGTCTTTGCGAATTTTCTGCGTATGTTAATGAGGGGTTGGTTTTGTCTTTGTTCGTTGATTTTTGAGTAGTTTCTCGAGATTTGTTTGATTTCAAAGAAAAAAAATGGAGCTTTCTGACGGAATTAGTCCTAGAAAGGCGAGGCATGATGACCCAGATCTCGAAACCTTCGAATTGGAATCATTGGACCATGGTGTTAGATATGATCATCAGTTTTATTCAACCAGTGCCCTCGAGATTTTGAGGGAAACCGTTCGAATTCTTCGGTACAATTTGATGGGATTCACGTGCATAGCTGCATTGCTTATTTGTCCTGTATCGGCCCTTGTTTTATCAAATGTGTTGGTGGATCAGTCCATTGTCAAGAGGCTGACCATAAGGCTGTTGTTAGTGGTCGAGTCCAGTGGACTCCCTCTCTGGTCGTTTATCAAACAGTCGTGCCAAAAGTTTGCAGAGATGGTCGTTTCGTCTGCAATGTGCTATCCTTTCTTCATCACGTTGTCTCTGTTGTCAAAAGCCGCGGTTGTCTACTCTGTGGACTGTACTTATTCAAGAAAAACGTTCGACGCGTCCAAGTTTTATGTAATTGGCACTAAAATTTGGAGACGCGTCGTTTTGACGTACTTGTGGGTTTGTGGGGTGATTTCTGGTTGCCTCACGCTGTTTCTTGTTCTCCTTGTGGCTGTGAGCAGCTTGTTTTCGATAATGGGGGTTGCTTCTGATTTAATTGTTTATCCCGCAATGATAGTGGGACTTGCATTCTCAATCATTTTCGCAAATGCCATCATAATTTGTAACATCGCCATTGTAATCTCTGTATTGGAAGATGTTTCAGGCCCACAGGCTTTGTTCAGAGCTAGTGTCCTGATTAGGGGCCAGACTCAGGTTGGTCTTATGATATTTCTTGGGTCAACAATTGGTATGGCATTCA
Source organism: Rhododendron ovatum (assembly GCA_019656835.1). Taxonomy (NCBI): domain Eukaryota; kingdom Viridiplantae; phylum Streptophyta; class Magnoliopsida; order Ericales; family Ericaceae; genus Rhododendron; species Rhododendron ovatum. Next base: position 23,977,574 of record CM033797.1, on the reverse strand, counting down.
TAGAAGGATTATTTGAGCATCGAGTGAAGACTCTGAGCTATGGAGATGGGACTTCAAGGATATGGGAAGCACCCCTTTTGGTGCTTATGTATTCGTTTGTAGTGCTTATTGATTCGATGATGAGCGCGGTATTTTACTTTAGTTGTAGATCATCTTACAATATGGAAGCTTTAAATGGAGAGAGCCAACCGGTTTTAGAAGCCGTGACCATTTCGTCTGGATCTTTGGAAACCGAGTGACACCTTCTCTAGGATTTGGCAAGTTTTTTTCTGATAAATGATAAAAGGTGGATGCTGGTATGTTGCGATGAGGATGCCAAGAATCTTGGTCTTAAAAGTTCACCTTCGATGGTCAATAACACAGGAGCTGCAGGCCATGACATCTGAAACCTGGTAACTCCAAGATTATTGAATAATTTATATTCCTTCTGTGAAAAGTCATGTTTTGTTGTTGTTGTTGTCAATTATAGTTTATACAAAATTTCTTGAAGTCATTGTATCCGTGCTGTTTCATCAGTTGTACATCTTATGATAGCATTCAATAAAATTGTATACACAGTTTGGCTCCACTGCTCCAGAATGAACTGTGTGATTTAATTGCTTCAAACTTTCAGAAAATCTGTGAATATAATTTTGTGATTCGGAAATATTCCTTTAACAGTTTTGCCCCAAAGAGAAGCGTAAACTGTTACTCCTTTTATGTCTTGTCATTGCTGTCTACCATTTTTGAGATGTATCCATCATTGTAGCAGTGCTAGTTTATTTTCTCGATATTTGGAGTCCGTAGGTCTTGCTCTTGTGTAAATTCTTTATTTTGTGACTTCAACTGCACCAATTTATAGACCTCTTCGTGATTGATTCAGTTTATGACCTGCTTCATTTACCAATTTGCAAGACTCTTATTTCTAGCGGAACAAGATGAGAGATGTTGTCACTTATCACGAAAAAGGTTAAAGATACGCCATCATATGAATTTTCCATCTGCTAAAGGATGCTGAATGGGAAGGGAATAAGGAAGAAAAAACTGACACAGACATATCCCTAGTTCACAACAAACACAAAATACAACTAATGATACTCTAATGCTAAACCACTTAATCGTGGGCTACTAATCATAGTTAAAATAAGACGAAAAATATTGAAATAAGCTGCTATTGATAATAGTCACAAAACCGAAACTACCGACGACAACCAGAAAGTCTTCTGCGTGAATCGGGCCTTTTGCTTCACGCAAAGGTTCCACAAAACTCGATATCTACTGTCCAAGAACTGTTGCACCATCACGGAGTTTAGGGCTTGTTCAACAAACCAGAGGTTTTGAATGGGATTATGCATGCATTTCGTTTTTGTTGATCAGAATTAGCATGCATTTTGTGCTTTCATTTAGGTGTATAATGTTCTAATTATGGTTTGCGGAGGCGACTCTTTAGTCTTTTACCATATGGGTAAAATGCCTCTAGGCTCTACGCTCTAGTTGGTTACTATATGCTTCCCATTTTCAATCCGTTTTAGGAAATGAAACAAGTGACTGCGTAAGGAAGCTTTGGAATCCTGAGTTTAAACTGGAGGAGGTGCCCAGATAACATGTAATAAGAATCGCAGGAAAACACAAGGATTAATTCCTGCCCGAAAGATCACTAACACAATACTCTGACCAGTGCAACTTTTTGGTTTTGTGGAGATAACAGAAAGGGGAGAGGAATTAAGTGATTGTTCTCTAAAGGGAAGAAAAGATCCCTGTTACTGTATTTTTTCGACGCTGAATGCAATAGACTTCCTGGAATGAATGTGCATGAAAGATGTTTTGGAAACATGCATACCTGGGAAGGAAGCTATGTTAAAATTGGATTTCAATTTCGAATGCACATTCATTCAGGCCCGTATGAAAGATCAAAATTTGAGCGGAATGTAACTAGATATGAGTCGTAAAATTAGATAGAGTTATGCTTCTCGTTTTCTAACCGTGTCATATTTTACGAGAGAGATGTTCGTCTCCCCTTTTCCGAGAAAGGAGAATAGGAACGAAAAAAATCTGGAAATAGGCAACCAAACATACTTTCCTTCTTACTTTTAGAGATTTGGAAAAACAAAAAAAATAGAAAACAGAGGGGGAAATGGTTACAAAACCCCAACCGTAGCCGTTTTCGTTTTGTTCACAGACAACCATAGCTGTTTTTGTTTCAAAGTGAACTGTTGTCAAACTTCTCGAAACAATTTTTGGGTACCGGGTGGGTACCACATGGCCATGCCCACGTGGTGCCCGAGCAGCACATCCGAGCCATCCAAAAGTATGTTGGACGGCCAACATTGAAATCCTCTCTCTCCTCTCACCTCACCACTCTTTCTCCTCTTTCTCTCTCCAATTCTAAGCCGTTAAAAACTTAAATGGACGGCCCGGATGCTCTAAGCGGGCACTACATGATACTCACCCGGCACTGAAAAATTGATCCTTAGGATCAATAATAGCCGTGTTCAGTTGTTTTCAAGCTCTCATATTTGCCCCCTCCTTCACCCAACCACCTCGGACCACTGCGCCCGCCTAGTAGAAACCTCCTAGTGCAACTCCCCACCGACAATCGCCTCCAGATGACCCCTCTCTCTTGTTTTCATAAAAGAATTGAGATGTGATTTTGGCACTCCAATTTTAGCCGGCGGCGCTCCACTTTTGTTTCGCAATCGCACATGATTAACACACAAAGTGAAGTGTCAAAGTTAAACACGAATTTTTTTATTTTCAATATATGAATAAAACACCCAACTTTTAAACAAGCACACAATCCGGTCAAACCCCACACTGGTTTTTGTTACCGTTGGATTAGGTTGAATGATCCTTTCCGACTGGTAAGAATGACATACCTGAATAGGACCAGGACAGAACATAGCTGCATATTTTTGGTGTCTTATCGTTGATGAGGTAATGTTATACTGAAAATAGTAGAAATTCACCAAACCTTTTAAGAGTAACAATTACGGGCTATCCGGGCTAGCTTAAGCGAGCCTCAGCTAATCTTTTTTTCGGGGCTGCTTAAATGCAGGTCATCCATGGTAGGACTAAGGAATTCACAAGAAATTTCTGTCTTACGGTCTGACCTCAACTGATTAATCGTGTGGGGAGCAAACCCAAACCCTCCATCCAACCAGACTAAACCTCGGGGCTAATTATGGTACATATACGTACATCTTTCTTACGGGTACGAACAACTTCTCTTTATAACATAAATTTTGATCGGCATGAATTATCTACTTCTCTTGAGCATTTTCATTAAGGAATTTGGTACGAAGTTTCTCCGCTTCCCCATCATATTGTCAACCCTAAATTACCTGAGTCGATAAAGTCAATTAAACAGTCAAGTTGCATAACGTAACCCCTTCCCGGACTTTCTTGAAGTGTAACACATAAAAGCCCAAATTATTCATCATCTTCCACTCATGGATAGCTAGACTCACAAGTTGTGTTGGTTTTCTACTCAATGCATCTGTCACTACGTTTGCTTTTCCCGAGTGATATTGTAAGTCAAAATCGTAGTCCTCCAACGCCAAGTGTTTCATCCATTGACGTTATCGCAAGTTAAGTTCTTTTTGAAAAAAGAGATATTTCAAGCTTTTATGATCAAAAAAGACTTTGAATTTCTCATTGTACAAATAACGCATCGCAATACACAGAGTAGCCAACTCCACGTTCAGGCACTATCAAAATCGGTGCAGCAGTCAAACGCTTGAAATATCTGGCATGCAAACCTAAGCCTTTAAAAAATGTATTTTTTCTGTATAAAAATTCCACTAATTTTTTTCACAATTTAAAAGAATTTATTGTTATCTATGGATTTGTGAAAAAAAATACTAAATTTTTAACGAAAAATGCATCTTTTTATAAGTCTAAATTTGACACTTGAATATTTAAGGACAGAGGGAATAATACACATTACTTTTGATGTTTTATATGAGCTCGAGCCGACTTGATTTTAAGGGATATTTCAAGGTCCATCACTTTTGCTAAACGGGCTTACAAACTCAATTCAATTGAACCTATTATATTTGTCACGTAAGCGGGTGTGGTTGGTGTTGTGGTGAAATATGTTCTTATCTATCTATCTATCTACCTAATAAAATACAAGGGTGTGAAGACCATACAAACACAAGTTGAAAGAAATGGTTGAAATTCATTTGATTAAGGACTGATGTGTGCTCTCCAACTCTCTTAAAAAAACACCCACACTCTTACAAATATATTACAAAAATGTCATCAAAGGATAGGTAGTGCCGTAGGCACAGGTAAACACTAGTACTATATACTATGAGAATGTGTAGTGACCTAAAATAAAAGGAAACTCTCTCCTATATGGGATTTCCTCAAATTTTCATTTATTTAATCGTCATTAAACATTTTTATATAAAATATATAGTTCATTTTGTTTGAAAAGGAAACTAAGTTCGATCAGTAACATGACACATATAAATTTTATTTTCCATGAAACTATCTTATTTTTTATATCTTTATTTATTTTTTTGTTGTGGATTTTTTCTAATTTTTTGGCGAAAAAAGAGAGTAAATTTCAAAAGCCATAGCCCACGGATGCCCATGACCCCAAAAAAAGGTTCTCACTAATGTTTTTCTTTCCCTGTTCATTGAATGGGTATAAGAGCATCACAATGGAATAATCAAAATTAAAATGTTGCTAAGGTTAGCAATGTTTATTTAAGAAAGTACTCATATTAGAATAACAAAACCTAGCAACTTCTTAGCAACTCATCAAATTTTTTAAATAATTAAAACTAGCAACCTTTTGCTAATAACCAAAATTTTTCTCTCAATCAAGTACATCATCATTACACAAAAATATTCTCTCTCTTCTTTTTTTCCTTTCTCTCTCAACAATGTTTTAAAAAACTAATTTTAAAAAACTGTATTTTTCAGAATTTTTTTTAACACAAAACTGTTTTTTTCAAAATTTTTACAAAATGTAAGTAAATAAAGTGTGTTTTTAAAAAATTGTTTTTGAAATTTCAAAACTCTTTTACACAACTTTTAAAATACAGTTTTTTTAAAAGGATTTTGAGATTTCGAAATCTATTTTAAAAAAACTATATTTATAAGTTTTTTAATTTTCCAAACTATTTGTGTAAATACAGTTCTTTCAAAATTTCTCAAAATTGTATTTACAATTTTTAAGTGAACAAAGTGCATTTTTTGAAAAACATTTTTTTTGTTTCGAAAAATTGTTTTTTTTACACAACTGTTTTTTTTTTTTAACTTTTTTTATACAATTGTTTTTTTTTCTTCAAAAACTGTTTAATAAACAATTTTTTTTCAAAAAAAATATGCGTTAAATGAAAGGGAAAAGTTTGGAGGGCCCATTGGTTCTTATGTTGTGGGCAAAAAAAAAAAATCAATGTTGGAGTTGACATTGCTAACCTCTAAATGAATAATCGAGATCTGATGTGACATGTTTTGCTTATTCACATTTACTTATTCTACTGTGGATGCTCTAAGACTGCTAGTTGCTAATGAATAGATGGGTTGGACTGATTGAACAAGCTAGCGTAGAGAATGGGGGACCGTGCTGGTACACAGTTCCATACTATGCACAATTTAAACCGTCAGATTGTGTATCCGATAGTTCTAATCTTGTTTTGAAAATGAACGACCCTCGATCGTTTATTGCCAAGATGAAATTCAAACCGTCCGATTTACCAACTCTATCGGATTTCTCAACTCTAGCAAAACCGGACAGAAAAAAGGAATCTAATGTATCGGTCGACCCGGCCGCTTGTTTTGCTATTTGCTATTGTCCGGTTCTCGTCGACATAGCAGTTAACTTCGTCAACAACACACAGTAGCGTGCGTACACTCTTCCACAATTACTGTCCGATCGATTTGATAGATATTCTGTTCTAGCGATTCTTGCTTCCTGGTAATCTTAAGCTCCTTGTGAATTCATCTCTCTCTCTCTCTCTCTCTCTCATACACGCACGTAAACACATAGGAGCACATGTACGTATCGTTGGATCATTTAGTTGTTGGTGAATCACAGATTTAATGCGATTTGGTTAGCACAGATGCAGAACTAGGGTTTTTAGATTCCAATAGTACTCGTGGTGTTAAAAAAAAAAAATTCTTGATTTCGGCCGATTTTTGGTGGATCTTAGAAGGGGTCTGGACCACAACAACATTCACCAACATTTCGCACAGCATGCCCAGGTGCGAGTGTCCCATCATCGGTAGTTGAAAACTAGCGATCCATCCGGTTGCCGATGAAACACTGCCGCATAGGTGGATCTCAGATTGAATGAGTTTTGGTTTGCACAGATGTAGAACTAGGGTTTTAGATTCCAATTAGTACTCACAACATGCCTATGTGTGAGTGTCTCGTTGGTAGTTGAAAACTAGCAATCTATTTAATCCCGTTGCCAACGAAACAAGGCCACATAGGTATGTTTTGCGTGTAGTCGTGTTTGCTCATCGTAGAATTTGGAATTGACCGTTTGATTTGGGGCTTTCATTTTGCTGACAAGGTTGTTGGGAGATTTGAAGGAGAGATGAGTGAGGTTTTTGAAGGATATGAGCGCCAGTACTGCGAGCTCTCTGCGAATTTATCCAGAAAATGTAGCTCATCTGGTCTTCTTCTTGACGGAGGTAAAAAAACAAGAGTAATTGTGCTTCTATGTACTATGGTTCTACACATGCTTATTTTTCGGTTATATCTTTGTTCTGTTATGCTTTTTTCGATGAGTATATGTTAGTTAGATTACCATTTGTATTACCTGTTTAGGTTCTGTTTGCGTAGATGTTGACATCAAGTGGAGTTGTTTGTATTCAAACTTGCAAGAAATAGAAGAGGTTTAGGCTATGAAGCACGGGTACTCTGCGTGTTTGTATCATGTCGTGTATCATCCTGAATCTGTATCTGTGCTTCTTAGCTTGTATGTCACAATCTTGACATGAAAAATCACATCTGTTGAATAGTCATTTTGTATTAATCATGATAGAGGTCTCAAACTCGTGTATATATCCCAGTATAGCCTTATGAAGACTTTGCCTAGGGCATTATCATTGTGCAAATTACGTTGCTTTTCCTGTTAAAAGACAGGTTTAATTGTGTCAAGTTTGGTGTGTTATTTCTTTGTATAACTGTTTCAAGAATGTAAATTTGCAGTCTGCTTTGAAGTCTGATCACCTTATATGGTTGTAACCACCCTAAAGATGTAGGCTTGACATTAGATTTTAGTTCTTTTGATAGGTAATGTGATCAGAAGCATATTGCGTTTTGAGGAAAAATTAACCTATCTTCTGTCGATATGGCACTTTCATTCATGGTCCTAGCAAAACATTTCACTGATCAAAGTATGACAGTGAATTGGACATGTTGATAGGGGTTTAGACAAGTTTTGCCATTTGTACCATACATCTCATTTCCTCGAGTAAAATTGTTTTGGGATTTCTAAGTTCTGTCAGATTCTTTGCAAGTATGGTTTGGAAACATTTGTTTAACCAGATCTTGCTTTTTCTGAAACAGCTAGTGCTGGTTTTAGTTTTTGTGTGCATGTTTATGATGTCGAAAAGCATAGACATTATCTTTGTAAATGATCAAGGAACTGTGATCTACTTTTTGTTATTTGGATTAGCAGAGGAGAAGATGCAAAAGATTTCAGAAGTGAAGGCTGGACTGGATGATGCTGATGTTTTGGTATTCATGTGCTTTGTCTTGTTCATTTCTTTCCAAGTAGAATCTCATAATTTTGGTTTGTAATGATCTTCTCACTTGTTTCAATAGATACGTAAAATGGATCTCGAGGCAAGAAGTTTGCAGCCCAGTGTGAAAGCTGTCCTGCTTGCTAAGCTAAGGGAATACAAGGCTGATTTGAACAAGTTAAAAAGAGAAGTTAAGAAAATCTCATCGGGTAATCAGGTTTCCCGTGAAGAGTTGTTGGAGTCTGGAATGGCAGATGGACAAGCAGTACGTCTTTATTGTACTTTTACATCAGCTTTTTGTTACAACATTGATTAGATCTGCAAGTCAAGGGGATATTTACTGAAAGACAAACATTACACTGTGGAGATGTAAAAGAGACTATGAAAGGATTTTTTTGAAGATTGAACAAGTCGATAATAGTAGTGGATCGGTCAAATAGTCGAATACTAAAGAAAACTCTTTATTGGTGAGCCAAGACCTAAGAAGCACCGACACTTCAAGAAAGGTGACATGTTGCCCGACATGTGCCGGACGCATGTCCAATACTCTTATTTTGGTATACATAAAAATCTTAATTTGGACCTATGTTGGGTACTCTTTTGTGTTGGGTACTCTTTTGCAATATATGATCAACTGAATGTGCATTGATCGATGATGGCTTCAAGAACACATCCAGTTCACAAGTAATGTTGATTTTCCTTGTTTATTACTTCCCCTTGAATAGCATTCCTCTTTTTTATGACTGCCATGCAAGATTTCTCTTTAGTGGTTTGGAATTAAATTTTGGTCTGCTTGTGGGTGTGGTGATGCTGCATATTTGAGAGATTGCTTTTGTTATCATGTGAAAAAATAAGCATTCATTTGTGGGTGCATGGCTCATCTCATCTTACAGTGTCCAACTACAATTGTGTTCGCATTGTGAATACATTTGGTGGTTAAAACTTTTATTAACTGATATGCAATGTACAGGCGTCTGTGGATCAGCGACAAAGACTAGCAATGTCAACTGAGAGACTAAATCAATCGAGCGATAGGATCATGGAGAGTAGAAGAACTATGCTGGAGACAGAAGAGCTTGGTGTCTCGATCCTTCAAGATTTGCATCATCAACGAGACACTCTTCTACATTCCCATAGGAAGGTATGTCATTAGCTCGATGTTTGTTCCATTCCCCACGTTCAAGCTCCCCCCTAGCTAATTGCTTCGGCATTCTGCTTAGTTCGAATTAATCTGTGATCCTCACTTAGACAGAATATGCATGCACCTAAATGAGTCTTTTCCTAATCCTTTCCTCTTCGGAGAACCAAACTTGTTCATAATTGTTGGAACCATAATGGGCATCTCTCAATGGACGATTTTCTTCCATTTGCAGCTTCATGGGGTAGATGATGCCATTGATAAAAGTAAAAAGATCTTAACCGCCATGTCTAGAAGGATGAGCAGGAACAAATTGATCGTTGGTTCCGTAATTGCCGCTCTTGTCCTTGCCATTATCCTTATCCTATACTTCAAGCTTTCTCATCATTAAGTGTTATAGAATGTATTGGGATTACCCCCATTGTTTTCTTTGTTCTTTCAATGTAAAATATTGTTCTCGAGTCTCGACTAACTACGTAAAGTATGATACCTGTGTTTTCTCTCTGGATCTGGTGTTTTTTGTTCCACCATTACTGTAATATCAATTTTATTGTTCGACTTTGTGATAACTGTATTGAGTGGTTTTACACTTCCGGTGAGGTTAGTGCTTGGACAGTTCATTTAGCAAGATTGACTTTAGGAAATAAGAAATCAACCAAATTTGGAGCTACTCCAAGTTTTTCTAAGCAAAGGTTATAGCCGGATTCTTAGCACTAATTTGCAACTCAACAGAGGGGGCCAGGTCCAGCTTGCATATAAGTTAGTGTAGCTACATTTGGTGCACGCAATACTAGGGGATATTTGCAACCCTGCCCATGAACTCGTTTTAGGTTGTATCCGGTGTACAATTTTATTTTATTTTTTTCTGGGACAAGTCAAATCCTATTCTACTACTCCTAATCTAGCAAAAAAGTGATGGGGCTGGCAGGGTTTGAACCCTCACATGATGCAAGGAGTATAGGGCATTCAGCTGTCGGTCCATTTGCGTATCCAATGTACTATGAGTCTCGACTCTCGCATAATGAAATATATTTTGGAAATGTAGTAGATAGACGGTCTCGTCTCAGTGGCTTGCGCAGAGATTCTTGTGAATCGAATTTGTACCAAAAGGTTTAGGAGTGCTAGAAGCTTTTACTCACTTCATAAGTTTCAATTATATTACCACCTTATCAATCCCTTTGTGGAGAGTTTTGTTTGCGTGGGTGTATTTGTCTGTCTATAATTCCAATTTGAGATGTAAAAGCATTTAACTTTTCTGTCTGGTTTTCAAAGCGAGGATGATAGTGGTCTGAGCTTACAATTTTTGTTCTTGTTGAGTGGGGGATAAATACTTTTACTGTTTTGGAGAGTTGACCAACCGAATGGCTTAAGTTTTTTGAAGAATTTTCAGTGTAAATATTTAAATAGCTAGTCGTATTTACTTATAGAGTAATTATTTAGTGCCTCTCGGGCACAACCACCCTAGTCTTTCAATACCCACATCTACGTGAGACTCGTACACTTAGTCGTGGTTCCACTTAGCCCGAGAGAACTGGGGGATGGTGCTATGCGGCACCCGAGTCGTCCGTTCGGCAATCCAATTGTCTAAATCTCATTCCCACCATTCGAGCATCTGAGTCGTTCATTTGCCAAGATGAAATCTGAACAATTGGATTGCTGAACAGACGGCTTGGACGCCACACAACACCTCCCCCACTTCCGAAACTTCCCTATTCCAAAAACAAAACAAGCACTATAAACTCGAGTCTTTTTCATAATCAAGCTCATGGTTCCATGGAGGATAGGACTTATGAAGCTCGTGGTGTTATTGTGAGAATTGACATTAACAAAACTTGTGCATGCATATTGCATACGAGCCAGACATAATTGATTAATATAGACTGTTAATTTTGTCATTCCATTTTTGTTAACGCCACTCCCCTGCAAGTATATTTTGGTGCAAAAATACACTTGCATGGAGTAATGTTAACAAAAAAAAAAAAAAAAGTGGCAAAATCATTTTCCTTAATTAAACTCAACAAACTTGTTGATAGCAAAGGCGGACGTACATATGGAATTGACCCCACCCTAGCTTTCCATAATTTCTAGTATTATGGTTAGAGATCATGATTTATAGCTACGTAAATAAATTTGACCCAGTAAACGTGCCCTAAGATTAGTATTGAAGGTAGTATAAAATTGCCCCAAGCATTTCATCAATATACACAAGCAAATTCTTCTACGTAGATTGTGAAGAAATTGTTTTAGTTGAACGAGAATCAATTCATGAATGATACGGAGTACTTTACATCATCACTTCGATTATACCTTGGTAACAGGTAGCGGCGGACTCAAGAATTTGACATAGTTGGGCCACCAATTTTTTTTGTAACCATAATATATGAGTTACAATTAAGCACATTTATTACAAAATAATTTTAGTATTCATGATAAATTAACAATTTTAAAGTATATATGTATTTTAATAACTAGCTATTTGGGCAAACTTGCGCACCTCGACTATATGCGTTAAAACAAAATTATTACATGTTCATCATCTATTTTTCTATTATTAACTATACGAGTACAACTTTTGGAAACCAAAAGTATACAAATGTAATATGCGGGTTCATATTCTGTGCTACACAAATGATCAAAGATGTTAGAGGAGTGGACCCACGTTGGCTACGATTTTAGGGGGGAAAAAGCAAAAATAAGACACATAGCGTACAGGCGGTGACTTGAACCACCCACTTTCGCTTAAAGACCCAGCACTTTACCACTGTACCAACAAATACACTTTCGTACCATCGTATGTTCAGACATATAATATATATAGAAATCTTCAGGTAAGAACCTTAAAATGAGGACCTTATATACGAACCTCCCATTTCTCGCCTTTTCCTATCGGATTTCGATGATCCGAGCCGCTCAATGTGTTCAGAACATAATTTTAAGGGTATTTAGGGGAAATCAGCAAAAAAAATGATCGGAAATGGCTTGATTTGAGCAATTATTATTTTAACCGTTAAATAAAAAACAAACAAAAATTGCTCGGATGAAGCCCTTTCTAGTCTTTTTTTTTGTTGATTTCTCGCGAGTACTTTTAAATTCACGTTCTGAACACATTGAGCGGTTCGGATCATCGAAATTCGATTGGAAAAAATAGGTCTGCATTTTATTAAAATAAGATAGTCCTTATAAGAAGGGGACTCATAATATATATATGCAAAACTAACCAAAAAAAAAAAATTTAAGAGTGTGGGGGCATGTGACCCGACTTGCCCCAAGGTGGGTCCGCCTCTGGTAACAAATCGGGTAAGGTCGGGTTCGTGTCACATACCACCCAACCCGAACCCAACTCATTTAGAATTCGTGTTTCTCAAGTCGTGTCGTTTTCGTGTTTCGTGTCAGAAATGCTCAACCCTAATCCGTTAACTTCGTGTCCGGTTCGTATCGTATTATTATGTCCGTTGCCTAACTCTATATAGAATTACAGATATACTATATATTATATTATATATATTCTTCGTGTTAATGGATGACAAAGATTAGTATCCGTGTTGGTTGTATCAATTTCATGTTCGTGTGTTCAACCCGAACCCGACCCATTTAGAATTCGTGTTCTCGAGTTTTGTCATTTTCGTGTTACGTGTTAGAAGTGTTCAACCATAACACGCTAACTTTGTGTCTGGTTCGTATCGTGTTATCGTATTTCGTGTTCATTCCCAGCTCTAACTTCGATAACGAAAAAGACATCTTAATCTTTTGCATAACAAACGATCGTTTCATGTATCGTTCTTGACATGGAAGAAGTCATCAAGAGTTGTTTAAGATCAAGTTAAAATCACTCAATTTGTATGTAACGTTTCATATTTGTACTCTCGTAAACGATAAATTTAAATTATTATTACAAAAAATGTCGTACATGATTTCAAGAAACATTTTGACCCTAAATCCAAATTTCCGACTCCGACTCCGACTCCGACTCCGACTTGATTGTAACTTGTACTTGCAAGTATTCTAGTAATATTCTTGTAGATAACACCACCATCATTATTCACTAATTTAGAATTCATATTGAGAAATTAATATTCATTCTTTACTCTTTACTGATGGCGTTCCATTTTATTTATGAAGCTATTAGTTAGTGACTTCACGTTAAAAATGGAGCACCATCAATAAAAAGTGGATGACAAATATCAATTTCTTTCATATTCCTCATAAATGACACGCTTGAATCTTGAGCAAGGTTATGTAAGAATTCATTCTTAACGTTCTACCATACTATCAAACCAAACAGCCCATTTAAATAAGAGACTATTGGGAGTAGGTCTGTCAATGGACCGGATCCGATTCGAAAAATTCAATCCGGATCCAGATCCGAATCCGATAATGTCAATCCGAAATCCGATAATCCGAATCCGGTAATTCAAATACGGATCCAGATCGGATCGAATTAAATCCGTTATTAATCCGAATCCGAACTTTATTTTTTTATTTTTTATTAAAAAATAGTAAATTTTTAATTTTGAAAAAAAAATATTTAAGAAGTTGTATTTTTATTTTTACTTTTTTAAAAAAAATTTCCCGAAAATATTTTGTTTTGAAAAACAAAATTTTTCTTTTTTTGCTAAAATTTTTGAAGTAAAAAAATATTTTTGGATCGGATCCGAAGTCTTCGGATCCGGATTACCACTATCGAATTCGAGTCTTATCGGATCCGAATCGAATTTGGGTCTTATCGGATCCGGATCGGATTCGGATCTGTCGGATTCGGCCCATTGACAGGCCTAATTGGGAGACTTTAAGGTCTTCATTTATTAGAGCCCGTTCTAGAATACCTTTTTTAAAAAATAAGTACTTATTTCACATTTTTAAACGCAAAGATAATGTAAACGAAAAATAAATTTTCAATTTTTTTTGCTCCGTATTAAAGATCTCATTGATATCTCTTAAATAAGATCCATATTGCATATTTTTATATTTCAATAAACTCATTATTTTTTAATTTAAAATTATCTTTTTAAAAAATAAGAACTTATTCGGCTTTCAAGAACTGGGCCTTAGTACTACTATATATATGGGGCTCCCACTTGACTTACAAGTCTTTATTTAGACAAAAGATAAAAAGAAAAGAAGTCTTGTCTTAATAATGCAATGGGTTTTGACTTAATAATGCTTGTGGAAATTGCCATAATCTTGTCTTGTGCTATTATTTTCCATGTCCACGTTAGCACTTGGTGGAAAGTTACCAATTTGGATAACGATAGTACAATCACACTCACACAAGTCCACATTTGGTCTAAGCTCGTGACTAAATAAATTGTAGAGCGTTCATATGAAGTCTATATTTCCTTTCATACTAGCATATATTGTGTATCTTGAATTGCGAATTTTTACGACAAATTCAAGTTGTGTGTTTTTCTTTACTTATTCATTTGTTCATCTATAAATCTAAGATCCAACTACAACATTATCCTTAGGAACAAGCCGTGCGATGGATGGAAACGGACACTATGTTTCTCATAATCCAAATAGTTTGAAAATTACACTTAAAAAAAACTAGTATCCTAATTTGTTTGGGATTGTTCACAGTATGTCCACAAAACAACCTGCTTTGTGATAACATTCCGCATCGACCGCTATGCTCTAGTTTTTTTTTTTTTTATGAAATTGTTATCTTACCTCACTAATTTCGTTTTGGTTAAAATACTGATTTGTTCCGGCCACATTATACTAGCTGGTATTTCCGGGTATAACCAGTATGGGCCATACCATACTTTTATTTTTATTTCTGTTATTTTTAGGAGGTAATTGATAATTAATTTTCTGAAATATTATAATTGTAAATTTTCATAATCACCACTATAATTATATCTTAGGTCATCCACAGCGGTATAATTATATCTTCGGTCATCCACAGCGGTATAATCAAAAGTCAATTGTTGTTGAAGTTAACAATATTGATAAAAATGACTCACAATGGTATAATCAAACTTAGCAACATCGTTAGAAATAATCAAATTTTGGGTTTTGGATAACCAAAACTAACAATTTTTTTTCAATAATCAAAATTTGTGAACCTCACATTACATAAGTTAACTGGTTCCAAAATTTATATACACACGTATTTCAACTAGTATTTTCTTCTTCTCTTCTTCACCTGCTCTATATTTTCTTCACTTCAACCACAAATTGTTTCTCTTTCTTTCCCTCCAAAAATGAAGCTCATATTTTTTGATCATCTACAATTTAATCTATCGTTGCTGGATTAAGGTATTTCACTCTTCTTTCATGTTTCTATTTAGGCTGCGATCTTATGAACTTAACTTAAATCTGAAAATTGTCTTTATTTGAATTTTTTTCGCATATGTTAGTTTTGTGCCAAACTTTTATAGGTTATTGATTCGTCTCGACGAGAGGAATCGGAAAAGTATTTTTTTTATTTTTACCCAAGTATTTTAAGAAATAATCACTTTTTAGCAAAAAAAAAAAATTGATTTTTTCGACTAAAAAATGGTTATTCTTTTTTTGTTCCTCCCCTATGGTTGATTAAATGAAGAACCTTGCAAAAAAAAGAAGAAGGAAGAACCTTGCATTCTTTTCCAAATTCAAAAATACATTTGGGTTTTTTTGAAAGATTAAGAAAGTGGTGGATTTGTGATATAGTCTACAGGAATAGGAAGAAGAAAAAAAGTTTCGGCGTTGTTTTGATAGACACCACTAGGAAGAACATTATATGTTTGATATATTTTTGCCCAAAAAAAAAAAACGTAATGGAAGGAAATGAATGACGGGAAATAGAAGGGGGGAGAGAGAGATTGTATGAAATTGTGGTTATGGACTAGAAGTGACCATTGTGAACTTTAATATTGTTAAGCTTAGCAACCTCTTAAATGAATAATCAAAAGCTGATGTGTCAATTTTTGGTTATTCATTTTTTATTATACCACTGTGAATGGCCTTAATATACATTTTTATTTTCGTTGAGTGTTTTGAACTTTCTAAGTATGTACACACCTATACATATTAATATGGAATGCTTGCAACGCAGAATATAAAACCGATGTCTAAAATGACACGGCTACGGATACACAGAATATTAATATAGACAGCTCAGATGAGGTGTCGGACACCATGTGGCAATACCCTCTCCGTACCCAAAATTTTATCACCGCTACGCTACTGATACACATCTATATTACAAATAGAAAAGACGGTTGTTATTTGGAACTTTGGATAATATAAGAAATAAAAAAAAAGCTCGAGAGATGGGAGAATCTGGTTCTGTTGACAAAGGAGGAGTTTCCACTTTCCACTCATTTTTTTGTGAAAAAATATACCAAAATTTTACAAGTCCTTTTAGGTGGGTTTTGTCTCGATGGGTGTTTTGATTGGTTTATTGCTAATAGTAAGTCTGGGTTTTAGATTGAGCAGACGATTGTTTTTTGAGCATGATGCTATTTTTTTGTTCCTATTAGTCTTATACTAACAATTTCAAGATTAATAATTTTTTTTGTCATTTTAGCTTGTTCACACTAACAACTTATCAACAACAATTTCTTTCTTGACAACTTTTTCACTTATGTACCCATTTACAACTTATTCACTAATAGAAATAACTTGACATTTCTCAACAACTTATTTATTACCGGGAACAACTTGACATTTCTCAGTATCTTATTCACTTCGGGAAACACCTAACAACTTTATTGCAACAAATTCTTTTTCAAAATTTAAAGGAAAATGATTTTGCCACCACTTATCTGTAAATGTATTTTTGCAAAAAAAAAAAAATACTTATAATAGAGTGACGTTAAAAAAAAAAGTGACAAAAACAGTAGGCAATTTAAAATGTAAAACCAGATTAAGAGCCCGTTTCAGAACACCTTCTTAAAAAATAAGTACTTATTTTACATTTTCAAACTCAAAAATAATGTAAATAAAAAATAATTTTTTAATTTTTTTTTGCACGGTATAAAAGATTTCATCAAGATCTTTCAAACAAGATCCATATTGCATATTTTTAGATTTTATTAAACTCATTATTTTTTAGCTTAAAATTACATTTTTAAAAAATATGTACTTAAAACTCGTTCCGAAAAGAGCCTAAAGCCAGTGCAGTGTAGATCCCCAATTCACATATACTACTAGTCTAGTACTATACTACTCGTAATAATACACACACACGAGTGTATCAATTTGTACGGAGGCATGAGTGGCAGCGAAGCGGAAGGGAGCTCGGGGCACTCGGCCGGCGGCGGCGATTCGTTGCCGGCGAAGGAGAAGAAGAAGGAGAAGGCAAGGGTGAGCAAGACGTCACTGATACTCTGGCACGCCCACCAGAACGACGCCGTGGCGGTGCGGAAGCTCCTGGAGGAGGATCCGTCGCTTGTCCACGCCAGGGACTACGACAACCGGACCCCGCTCCACGTGGCCTCGCTCCACGGCTGGATCGATGTCGCCAAGTGTTTGATCCAGCACGGAGCTGATGTCAACGCCCAAGATCGCTGGAAGAACACGGTAACTAGTGCTATATACACATTCATGCCTTTTGGAAATTAGGACTTCATTGGTTCTCCCTGTGGATATAGACCCCACCACAAAGAGGGTGGACATTACCCTTTTGGATATTAGGACTTCATGCCTTTCGTGTGGAGTGCAATTTTGTTCATCTCCCTTAAAAGAGGATAAATATTATCTTTTCTCTTATTGGTTGAAATGGTACAGATTTCACCACAAAGTGATGTTATGCTTATCATGCAATACACTTTTTGGTAAGCATGACAATCACTTTAGGGTAGGGTTCACACCATTTTAACCAATTCAACCAATAAGAAAGAGGTAATGTTCACCCTCTTTAAGTGGAGGGTGAACAAAACTCAACTCATATACACATATTGTATATGACTATATGTGCATATGTGCTGTTGTTTTAGAACACGATAGATCTGTCGTAACCACTATGTATTGGTTCTAAACACAATAGCACTTGTACATTTTTTGATAACCGGGTCTCCAGGCCGGCTTGCGTGTAACTCGATTAATCCCGGGGTCCTGAAGGTAATACCGGGCAAACCTCTAGTGGCCTAAGGTTTGGACTTTGGCCTTCGTGAGATTGGACATCATGATCTCTTGGGGGGCAAGCCCTTTAGTTGCTGTCTCATACCACTCGGCCAAACCCCTAGGGGTTCAATAGCATCTACACATATCGCGTACATAGAGCGGCAATGAAGTCTCTCCAAACAATACACAGGAATGCAAAACAAAACACTAGGCAAATTCCAATTAGTTCTCTATTAGCAATAAGGCCATGGAGGAAGATCTGTCTTTCTTTCTTATGACCAAGGCACTAATAACCATGTGCACATTGTTGGTTTAGGTAGCTATCTATTATTAATGTTAGGTGAAGTTGCTCTTTATTCATTTCCGCAATCCTCATAGTACAACCCCTTTGTCCCTGCCAAGGACAGATTTCAGACTCGAATTTGTTTATTAATTCCTTGCGTTTACATCTTTATCTACTTGTCTTTCTTCTGCTCAGGAGATTTGTTGCAATGGCTTTTCTGAAATAGTTCTTTCTTTTGCTGTTGCTATGTTGTCTGCGAATTCCGCTAATTAACATATCCAGTTGTATCAGTTTTTTGATTTATGATTCAACAACTGTTTGCTGTTTAAGGATGTAGTGTGGTTCAACAAACAAAAGTTATATGCCTAAGAAGCCGTGAGAGCCTTTGTAGTAGAGTTGGTCGAGGAAGAATCTGGTTATCTTACTAAACGGCCTATAGTTGCGCTGATTTTGAAGGATCATGCAATTGTGCAGCTCCTCGCTAGATTTTCCAAGGCTAAATATGAACTACGACATGTGGTTGGAGACAAGCTTTGACAAGAATAGTAGAATTGACTTACATGACTCTTGTATATAGCCAGAAGTTGAAAGCGTTTTGAAGATGCAGTACTCTGATCAGTGCTTTCTGATTGGAATGGGTACTGCCAAGATGGACCAGACTGGGATTCTAAATTGCGGTATGAGGATACATATCAGTAGCTATGATACAAGAATCTATTGGCTAATATCAGATCATAACAGCCGATACATAGGTAAATTACGGCATCGAATGCCCAAAAATCCTGTGATGTATCCACCAATATGATAAGTAGCTGATAAATGTTTATAATCTTGGATCAGGATTTGGCTCTAGTTTCTCCAATGGAAAATTAGATGAAACAAGATTCTCTCTCATAGAAGAATTTGAAAACCTCTAATACGATGCAGTAATGAAGAAACTCGGAGTTAGTTATCAATTATCATTCACCAAGAGATGGACATGGTCATGGACACAT
Organism: Rhododendron ovatum; assembly: GCA_019656835.1. Taxonomy (NCBI): domain Eukaryota; kingdom Viridiplantae; phylum Streptophyta; class Magnoliopsida; order Ericales; family Ericaceae; genus Rhododendron; species Rhododendron ovatum. The sequence continues at coordinate 23,958,421 of CM033797.1, read as the reverse complement.
ACTGCCTCTGTAGCAACTAGTGTCCCGTCTAATAGAACAACATTTTTTTACATTTGCAAACTGCACCGCGGGAGGAATTGCAACCAATACATGAATAGCCACATATGAGACCCGTATAGTTGGCGGGTGTTTCTACCGTGATATAATGGTTGCTATGGAAATTGTTATACAAGATGGGAGCCCATTTATTGTTTCTCTTGAGTCTTGCCATAGCAGAACCTGAATATCCATATCATGGCAACTTTATTGCTAAAGGTGGGTCTGATGCACTGGAAAGAGGGAGATTTGTACAATTTCAGATCCGAGTTATTGTTAACACCACCCATGGCTATCTACTTAGATTTTAGGGGCCAAATTAATGCTTCTTAGATTGATGTCTTGCTCGAAGATGGCAAAACCTACTTGGGTGTTTCTATCTACTTCTCGAGTGCCATCAGAACTCAAGAATCTCCACTATCCATGTCGGACACTCCGGTGACACGCAGGGAAACATATGGGACACACAACATGGCATGGCCGTTTAACCTACTAATTTTTTATTATGGGATATGTCGAGAACACACATGGGGACATGATAGGGTATTTTTATAAATTTTAAAAGTTTTTCAAGATAAAATATTTATAACTTTAACAATATTGTGCCAAAAGTATAATATCCGACATATCTACACACACACACACACACACACACATATATATATATGTATCGATATGAGTCTTAGGCTAAATATATAGTGGTTTCAATGTAGGTTTGCATAACTAAAAACATTACCATGTCCCCTACCACGCTCACGCCCACATTTTATTTTGGGAATGAACGTGTTCCCTATCCGCATCCGTGTCCCCACCATGTCTGTGTCTGTATTTGTGCTACATAAAACTGTAGAACTTTATACATGCACTTGAGGAGTAGAGTGAGGGACCCACGTAGGTTTCACCATCTTCAAGCAAGACATCATGTGGTATGAGCAATGGATCTGGCATCTACGGTTTTAACGGTGTTTTCTTCATAGGTTAGAATAGAGATCTAGAAATTTCCAACAATGCAGAAGAAAAGTATCCCTCTTTCCATGGTAGCAAACCCACCTCTAGCGGTAAAAGTTTGGATGCTATGAATGTTCAAATTTTGTTATAAAGAGAGAGAGAGACTAGACATTGGCACAAGTTTGTATAACACTTTCCATCCTAGCCAGTTTGTCAAAATGAAAGCATCCATTGCTTATATAAGCCTTATACATGGCTATTTGTGCAGTGATTACAATTCTCCTTGCAGTGCCATTTGCATATCTGAAAAGGTTGGCGTGCTTGACAGGGCACTGGTTTCCAACTCCATCTCTTGGCGAATGATAACCACTGACAAATTGCTTCACTACGGCATGATATTGAATGTTTTCAATCATTCGATGAAAAACTCCCGTCAATCAATTTCTACTGTAGACACTTGAGTTAAAAGCTTGGTCCATCTTAATGGTATGTATTTACTTAGAAGGTAGTGGTCTAAGTGCTTCATAAGTGAAGCTTTCAACTTTGGGACATGTACGATCTAAGAAGCACGTGTATGGGTACGAGTGCGGGTATAGGTATGATATGGGTACGTTGATACGTCAAAACCTAAAAAATGCAGGGTATGGGTACAGCTGGGGTACGTCTATAATTGTGATGCCCCGCCCTTGGGGAGTTCTAGGTAGTGGTCAACCGGCCTGAGTGCGGTTGGGACCCGTGTGGGTGCTGTCTGATCGGTGACCAAAGGGGTCAGCGGGGGTGGTCCCACATCGCTTGGTGAAGTGTAAATCGTGTGCTATAAATAATAGATCGCCATCCTATCTTGTACAAGGCCTTTTAAAACCGTGAGGGTTTCAAAGCCCATTGGAATTTCACAGTTAAGCGTGCTCGCCTTGGAGTAATCCAAGGAAGGGTGACCTCACTAGAAAGTCTGATGGGGTTTGGCGTTCAAAGCGGACAATATTGTATAGGGCGGGAGCGGGTCGTTACAATAACTATGTACTACACTGTCTACACATAATAATTACACTTCAACTACAGGAAATAGCTACATAACTTGGGCAATTCGGAATCCAACATCAAATAGTAGTTTGACACCAAACTTAAGGTACAAATTAGAGTTTAATGCCATTATACTAAAGAACCTTGAGACCAAAAATCGTTATTGTACAATCTTGCTAAGGATAGAATAAGGAAGTCTTATCAACTTAGTTTCATCTTTGTGTTGCGTACGGCTTGATATATGTTGCGGTACTTCTGGGGTACGGCAATAGTCGAGGAGGAAAGTTCGGTACATGAACTGCACATCCAGCTCTGGGATTAATGAAGAATCAGGTTGGAGGCTTTAATACGACACATTTGGATTGCAATTAATTTATACACGACCTATTGGAAAAAAATTGTATGGCCTAACGATTGATGTTTTGCATTAATTACAATGTGTTTTTAAACCATTTTGCAAGTGTATAGTTTTTCAGTTTTCACAATGTAGCCTGGTGTCTTTTTGTTTGTTTTGTTTTTTGTGTGTTTTCCAAGTAGCCTTATGCTGCCGTATTTGTCTACATGCTTCATAGAGTTTTGTGAAAGCTCCATAAAATTACTGATTACCAGAACTCTTGAACAACATAGTATAGAACAGGTTTCCTGTAGCCACTTGCGAAGCTATACTAGTTGGTTTCTCACCTTGTTTAGTGTAAAGTCCCACATTGGAGACTTATGGGAAAGTCATTTGATATATATGGCAAGACCCTCCAGCTACTATTAACTTGAGATTAACTTTTTGAGCTACGTGGTTAGGCTAAGGGTTAAGCAGGTCAGTTGGGGCTGTTCGTTACATTTAGAGACCCGGGCTATGAATCGTATGGCAATTATGCAAATCGTGTGCAAGGGAAGAAAAAGGCAAGGTTTTCCGTAAGTGCCATATTCATCCATTGTTTTTACTGCAGAAACGTTGTATCTGATCTGAACTTCAATGGAAATGATTCAAATGAATAATAGGCCATTGGGGCAGACAGGGGCATGCCCATTGGCTTTCTTAAGTTTCTGAAATTTCCCTCAGGTCTGACAGGTTTGTGGGTGTTATTTTAGATGAAGTGTTGTGTCCCGTTAGAAATTTTTACTGGCATTCTGTGGTTGACATACGTGCTAGTCTACAGAATCAGTCTGGATTCAAGCTCTGTGTGAGAAAAGATATTCGGCGAGCAGACTTAGCAGACTAACCTGGGATAATAGCCCTCTCCATATTAGGCTGAATCAAGACTTGTGTTCACATACATATGCTCTACCGAAATAGATTTCGCATAAAACCAGCTATATCTGATCTTGGTTGGTCGTAATGGCTATTACCTGCGAAAGTGTGATTTCTATCATCGGGATAGATGACAGCCAGGAATCCCATCCTCCTTTTTCAGAAAGAGCCTTCACCATTTTGGTTGGTTTAAGGGTTGATAGGGAGAAGAAAACTGTGCAAAGAGGCGATTCATGACTTCGACATAGAAAACAATACCTTCATCTTGATGGTGTGCATTTGAGACAGCTGTAACAGTATTCTTTTTAACCTTGTCTCGCCATTGAGAAAATCTAGACCAGGTATGTGATGACTGTCAAAAGCAAACACGACTGCTTTCTCTCTGAAACACGTGATATGATGGCTTGAGAACTGGCTGTTGTGTCCGTTATTGAGCCACACTTGCTTTTTTGATGCAACCAAAGATACCCATAGATAATGTAGAGAGAGAAACTCCCAAATGGGATACAAAAGAGACTAGCTCTTGATAATATTTGTTCAAAATGATAAAAGCTACCAAAAGAAAGGACTCCAACACCTATATATAGACTCAATACAAAAAGACATAAATACTGTTACTACATACTACATCATACTCCCCTACTAAAAAGAAACTTGTCCTCATGTTACGGTAGTGTCCTCCGGCAAATAGGGCACCAAGTGTTGCACATTGAATGTGTTGGAGATGCTCAAGTGAGAGGGTAAGCGAACTTGATAAGCGTTGTCATTGATCTTGCGCAAGACTTCTCAAGGACCCACTTTCCGATCGTTCAACTTCATGTAAGCACCGCGTGGATGCCTATCCTTGCTCAAGATAACCCAAACAAGATCTCCTTCTTTGAACAAAACCTCCCTTTTGTGTGCATCAACGGCCGCCTTATACTTTGCATTAGACTTCTCAATGTTAAGCTTAACTTGAGAGTGGATATTCTTCATAAACGTAGCCATATCTTCCGCCTTGGAGTGTCCCTTCTTAGGGGTTGGCAAAAGAACGAGGTTAACCACACTAGAAGGTTTCAACCCGTAAACCACTTCAAATGGGGAAGTGTGGATGGTGCGGTTTAGAGAAGAATTGTAAGCAAACTCCGCCAAGGGAAGAATTCCATTCAAACTTTTTGGATGTTCACCAACTAAGCATCGCAACAAATTCCCAAGACTCCGGTTTACCACTTCCGTTTGACCATGGGTTTGAGGGTGAGAAGAAGTACTAAAGTATAAGTTGGTGCCAATCTTCCTCCACAAGGTCCTCCAAAAGTGGACGAGAAACTTAGCATCTCTATCTGAGACAATAGAAGTAGGGACGCCATGCAACTTGTAGACCTCCTTGAAATAGAGATTGGCAATGTTAGTCGCATCCATAGTCTTCTTACAAGGTATGAAATGAGCCATTTTTGAAAACCGATCCACTACCACCATGTTAGAATCACTCAGCCTTCGCGTAGGAGGAAACCCTAAGACAAAATTTATACTCATGCATTTCCAAGGACTTTCCGGCACCGGTAAAGGCAAACACAATCCCGCATTAGTGGCTGTTCCCTTACTCCGTTGGCAAGTTTAGCACCTTTGCACATAGCCCGCTACATCTGTACTTATTCCTGGCCAATAGTATGCATTTTGAAACAACGCTAGAGTCTTATCCTTGTAAAAATGACCCAACTTGTGACTTTCGGCCAACAATTGCTCCCTTAAAGAGCATGTAGGGACACATAACTTAAGTTTTTTGAAGAGAAATCCATCATTCAACATGAAACATGGATCGATAACCTTATTACCCCTTTGCAAAGCATTGATTATCTTACTAAAGTAAGGATCTTCGGCATAGAAAGTGCAAAATTCTTCAAACCCAACAACCTTGTTCTTCATTTCCACCAAGAGAGCCACTCTTCTACTCAAACCATCGGCCACTTTGTTGAGAATCCCCGATTTGTGCCTCAAAGAGAACGTGAACTGTTGTAGATAAGCCACCCACTTGGCATGCAATTTATTGAGGTGTTGTTGGCTATTGATGTACTTAGAGCTTCATGATTGGTGTTGAGGGCAAATTCCTTGCAGGCAAGGTGGTAACTCTAATGCTTGATGGCTTAGACAATGGCATAGAATTCCAAGTCATAAGTAGAGTACTTGAGTTTAGCATTGTTCAACTTCTCGCCAAAGAAAGCAATAGGTTAACCACCTTGGCTTAGGACTCCACCAATTCCCACCGAAACATCGCAATCAAGTTCAAAAGTTTTGTCAAAGTCGGGTAAGGCCAAGATAGGAGCTTCCGTAAGCTTGGACTTCAACAATTTGAAACTCTCGGCGGCTTCTTGAGACCATATGAACACCCTTTGCTTGAGGCAATCGGTAAGAGGAGCCGCGATACTACTAAAATTGGCAATGAACCTCCGGTAGAAGGTAGCTAACCCATGAAAACCGCTCACTTCATGAACACTCGTAGGCGTTGGCCATTCCACAATGGCCTTAATCTTGTTTTCATCCATGTGAACCCCCTTTGAAGACACAAAATACCCCAAAAATACCACCTTATCAATGGCAAAACTACACTTCTTCAAGTTCCCATAAATTTCTCTCTTCTCAAGATTTCAAAGACTTGTTGGAGGTGGGATGAGTGATCTTCAAAACACCGACTATATACCAAGATATCATCAAAGTACACAACTACACATATACCCAAGAAAGGTTGAGGCATTTGAGTCATTACCCGCATAAAAGTGCTTGGAGCATTAGTAAGACCAAAAGGCATCACAAGCCATTCAAAGAGGCCATGAGGGGTCTTGAAAGCCGTTTTCCATTCATCTCCCGAGCGAACTCGAATTTGATGATAATCACTTCTTAGATCAATCTTTGAGAAGACCTTTGAACCGGCAAGGCAATCCAACATATCATCTAGCCTTGGAATGGGAAAGCGGTACTTGATAGTGATCTTGTTGATAGCTCTATTATCCACACACATCCTCCGTGAACCATCCTTCTTTGGAGTCAAAAGAGCCGGCACCGCACAAGGGTGAAGGCTTGCCCTTATGTAGTCTTTCTCTAGAAGATCCTTAACTTGCCTTTGAATCTCTCCCCTCTCCCTTGGAGACATTCTATATGCGGGCTTGTTCGGGAGGGGTGCCCCGGGTACCATGTCGATACAATGTTGAATATCTCGTAAATGAGGCAATTTGGGAGGCAACTCTTGAGGAAACACAACAAACATACTCCTTCAAAAGTTTAGAAATCACCTCGGGAACATCCGACACACCCATATCCGCCATAGGAATCAATACTAGAACATACCCGGTTTCATGACTTTTCTTGAGAAATCCTTTAGAAGCTAACAACGTAGTGGGAGGAGGCTTTGTAGTCACCTTCTCCTTCATAGGTAACAAAGTGAATTGTCGTCTCTCCTTAAGGACGGTGTAGGTATTCTTCTTTCCATCATGGATGGAATGCCTATCATATTGCCACGGGCGACCAAGTAGCATATGACAAGCATCCATAGGAACCACATCGCACCAAGTTTCATCAAAGTACTTTTGTCGAATGGAGAAAGATAACAAGCACTTTTTAGTCACCTTGATTTCATTGTTCTTCTTGAACCAAGAAAGGGTATAAGGATGGGGATGCTCATCCACTTTGAGTTGTAACTTGTCCACCATCTCTTGAGAGACTATATTCTCACAACGTCCACTATCAATAATCATGTTGCAAACTCTACTGCTAACATTGCAAGTGGTGTAAAAGATATTGGTATGCAACCAATCTTCATTACTAGCATCCTTAGGAGTAAGGAGAGTCTTTTTGATCATCAACACATAACCTTCTTCCTCCTCATCATCACCCCAAATTTCTTCACATATTTCTTCGTCATAAACGGGAATATCATCTTCACAACCTCGTTCCGTAATCTCCTCAATGAAAAGTGCCTTGTTACAACCTCCGGAAGTCTTACGACAATCCGAAGACTTGTGACCCGGTTCTCCACACTTGAAACACTTAAAACCCCCACTTTGGAATTGATCTCGAGCCCCTGAAGCACTGGATTGAGACTGATTTTGAGCGGGTGTTGAAGCTTTATCCGGTCGATTTTGAGTACCAACCCCGGAAGAAGCATATTGGCCACCACTAGAGGAAGAACCATTCCTATCATAAGAGTAAAAGGGCTACCCAGACTTGGAACCGCCTTGATATTGTTGCCCGGATTTCGAAAACTTCCTTTTTTCTTGCTTTTCGGCCACCAAGGCCCGATTGTAAGCTTCCGAAACCGTCCACAAAGCTTGCATAGCGAGGGCATTTTGGATTGTGATTGTCAACCCACTTGTGTACCTTGCAATCATTTGATCTTCACTTTCATTCAAATCAACTCTAGCAACAAGTTGATGGAAAGCCTCCATCTACTCATCAACACTTCCAACTTGTTTGAGATTATGCAAATTTTTGTAGAGGTTTTGCATATAGTTGAAAGGCAAGAATTGGTCATTGAGTTTCTTCTTCATTTTCTCCCATTCTCTAATCTTTCCCTTTCCTCTTCGTAGTCTAATTCCTTGTAATTGCTCCCACCAAGCGGAAGCTCTTCCTTTGAAACGGATAGCCACTAACTTCATTTTCTTCTCTTCGGAGACGTCTCTATAATCAAACACTCTTTTAACCGTATTTATCCAATCAACAAACTCATCCGGGTTAAGACTCACATTGAACTCGGAAAGTTCAATCTTGATGTTCTTCTCCCACCTATAAGGAGAGTAAGTGGAAGGTGGCCTACGCCAATTTGGATCACCGAAAGGATTGTCAAAGTGACTTTGAGAGTCCTCGGATTGTCCACTACCCACATGCGACACTTGCAGGCCTTACACCATCGCCGTTAGGATAGCAACTTGTTGTCTCAACTCTTGAATCTCATGGTTTTGGTTGCCAAACTCATTCTCTTCACCATTATTCACCACAAAGCCTCTACCTCTACCTCCTCTTCTACCTCTAGCCCGATAAGTCATTACAATACTCAAATTCAACTCCAAATAAGTAAATCCTCCCCAAATAATGAAAACCCAGTCAACTCAAGACTTTACACCACCACAAATCGCAAGCAAATAACAAATCCCCAATAAAATCGCAATAAATCGCAGCAAACAACAACAAACGAGACAAACCCAACTAAAATCAAACCTAAATTTTAGATTCGAGTGCCAAAGAGTAGTTAATCGACAGATTCAACTTGAATCGAGGGCTGTTTAACAGTAATCAACAGTTTCGAAGTCAATCGAAGGCTGTTCGAACTGTATTTGAGTGATTCAAACACCGTAGGAGCACTACGCAGGTATGGGTCTCAGTTTCGAGCTCCGAAATGGCTGAATCGAGTGTGAAATCACCTGTTTGAGGTCCGAAACAGGCAGATCTGATTCCAAATCACTGTTTCATGCTTGAAATCACTGTAGCAGGCTTGATTGAGTGCAAAAATGCTCGAAAATCCTAAAACGAGTGCAGATCTGGTCAGAAATAGAGATTCGAATGCGTGAACAGTGCCGAAATGAAGATTCAAACACTGAGTCATGCATGAACAGTGCTGAAAATGGTTGTACAGTGCTTGAAATCACTGTAGCAAGCTTGTAATGCTCTGAAATGAGTTTTGATGTATGAAAACAGCAAGTATCGGCTCCAAAATGGTGGATTGGAGAGTTTTGAGGGTCGAAATCGAAGTTTAAAGGGTTAGGTTGAGCAGATTTGGAGATTTGGAATGAAATGGTGTCTCCGGCGAGGTTTTCCGTCGCTGTTTTAGGTTCCGGCGAGATTTTCCGGCGGGGTTCAGGTTTTCGGCGAGGGTTCCGGCGAGATGAACGGTGGGGATGTAGAAGCTCTAATACCAAATGATACAACGAAAGATACCCATAGATAGTGTAGAGAGAGAAACTCCCAAATGGGATACAAAAGAGACTAGCTCTTGATAATATTTGTTCAAAATGATAAAAGCTACCAAAAGAAAGGACTCTAACACCTATATATAGACTCAATACAAAAAGACATAAATACCCTTACTACATACTACGTTTTTGCAGAGATCGAGTTGCAAAATTTGGTTTATTTGGTATTCATGTAGTTTTTGATCTTTTTAAGATGGCAAATTGAGGCTTTCATATTCTTTGACAAAACTTTAGAATCTACCTAGGTTTTAGTAGTGGCAATCCTGTTTCAGATTCATTTCAAAGTCTTCATGTAGCTATAATAGCCAGAATTAAACTGGCCGTTTTGCTTTCTGAACTTGATATCACTCATGACAGCCTCTAGCTGATGCGGAAGGAGCTAAAAAGCATGCCATGATTGAGTTGTTAAAGTCATATGGTGGTCTGTCCTATGTAAGTTCAATGCTCTCCATTGTTTTATTTAATGTTCAATTGTGCATCTTAATTTTACTTTTGAAAATGTTAACTTTTGCAGCATTTTATTTTTATTTTTATTATCATGCTTAGTTGTGTTGCTAGAATTTTTTCTCTTTTCACAAATTGCAAATATACAATGCATCTCCAGAATTTTTTTTTCCTTCATCTGTTTATGAGACTATATTCATAAAGAATCATTTTTACTCTAAATTCTGTGAGCTTGAATTATTCATGTAGCTGGAACATCCGAACATGAAAATGCATTTGTTTATTGCTTATTTTCTGGCTTTGATGATACACTAATACCACAACCACATAGTACTGGATTACTTCATGAATAAGCTGACGTGCCTTCTTGATTTTGCAACATTTGTTTTGGGTGCTCTCTCATGTTCTAGATTATGCTGCAGGGCCAAAATGGCAGCCATTTTGAACCGAAGCCTGTTCCACCTCCTCTACCCAATAAGTGTGATTGGGAGATTGATCCTTCTGAGCTGGACTTCTCAACTTCGAATATTATCGGGAAGGTATTTTTTTTTGTTTGCCCGCTTGTTGTCAATACACTGGTTGAAGGTATTTTTTTTGTTTGCCCAATTGTTGTCAATACACTGGTTGAATTGAACTTTTTTCCTGGTAGCTGGCCTGAGAGTATAGCCTGGGTTAAGGGTCCACTGTACCAGGAAGTGTATTTGATTTAGGATGGAAATTTGGCAAGGATTCATGTTGCCACCATTTTTCGGGGTCAGTGGTGTTTAATCCTTAATAAGGATATCCTATAAGCAAACCTATGGGGTGCTTCTCAATATAATATAAGCAAATCTAGGTTAGGTTCTCATCACTAGCAGTAATAAAGTTACAGGTAGAAGTTGTTATGCTGTCGAACTCTGACTTCAAAAGTTCACTTGCATGATAATGTCGTATAAATTTTGATGGTGGAGTTGTCATTCTAGACATCGGAATTAGTATTTTAATTTTTCAGGTCCCAATATGGACTTCATGTAGATATCTTGTTTTTTGGAGTCCACTTGTGAATATATGACTAGATATGATACCCTAAACTGGTTAGTTATGCTGTCAAACTCTGACTTCAAAAGTTCACTTGCATGATGGTGGAGTTTTGTCTTTCTAGACATCGGAATTGGTATTTCAATTTTTCAGGTTCCAATATGGACTTCATAGTTTTTGGAGTCCACTTGTGAATATATGACTAGATATGATACCCTAAACTGGTTACTGGATGTTTATTGTCTTTCCTATGGTAAACCTTGTACTCCGATATTTCAATAGATATAGAGGCTTATACATGGTCAAATTTTCCGCATGAGCTAACAATCTTTTAAAGCTTTGTTGTGGTGAAAATCTAAACATCAACCTAGTTTGTCCCAAACTTCAGGGATGGAATGCTGTGGTATGTTACATGTTGGGGTTTCCCTTGTTGGTGACATGCTATGTCCTTCAACTTGAAGCGACCAGAGTACCCTTGAAGTTATACTTACTTTCTATGTTACAGCATTTTTTTATGGTAAGAAAGGGACTGATACTATTTGTAACTGAAAGACTTCTCTCTAGCCCCTATTTTACTCTGCATCCTCGTTTCAAAATTACTCCTCTGTTCCTAAATGGTTACTACCATTTAGGATTTAGGAATGGAGGGAGTAATACAAGTCGGAAAAGCCTCATCATCAACAAACTATGCTCCTAATTTTGTTCAACACAAACTCATTGGCTACCGCAATAAGCCATCACCTCAGCCGTCCCCGCACCATCTCCACCATAGCCTCACCAGAATATATACAGGTTGAAGATGACAAGGCCGGGGACACTGGATAAGCTATGTGCAGTTGATTGTAGAGTCACATGGGAAGTTAAGCTTTTGATTGGATATGCCACTCTTACGTCATGTTGTCACCACCTACTTTGTAGTCCTGAGTGATTATTTGTTTGGAAATTCGAACTCTGGATTGACTAAATTGCATGACTTGCCTGATTGGATTATGAATAATTAGGTCACAACACTTTTCAGATTTGATTCTATTCTCATCCTAATCATACCGTAGGATTTACTATGAGTAACTTGAATAATTTGTACAATGATTAACTTGACAAAAGATTCTTGTGCTCGAACAAAGGTTGGTGGTTATGGAGGTGGAGAGATGAGCGGTAGTTGATTCTGGTGGTTACGATGAGTGTGGAAAAAAATCAGGTTTAAAGTTTGTTGAAGATGAGGGCATTTTAGGGTGAAAACAAATTCTGTATTGGGTGTGGGAGAAACTGGGGCTAGAGAAAAATTCAGTGTGTTCAAATAGAATCGCTCTAGGAAAGCTTACAAACCGATATTGTCAAGCTTTATATGGCTAACTGAGTTGTCATTTGACTCTGTACTTTATGATGTACTTTGACTCTCAGATTTAAAGCTATTACTGTACTTAATTTTGATTTGTCTGGTCTATTCTTACTGGATGGGTGCTGATTCTGGCAGGGATCCTTTGGTGAGATTTTAAAAGCATGCTGGCGTGGAACACCAGTGGCTGTCAAGCGCATTCTACCAAATCTTTCAGATGATAGATTGGTGATGTAAAATCAACTATCTTTGTCTGAATTACTTATCATTGACTTAAATCGTTTTATGTTTCCGAAAAATGTTTCCACAAATGCATGAGCTACAGGATCTGGGTTCATGGTTGAAATCATTGAAAGTAGTTCTTCCAGCTTGAAGAATGATTTATTTGGTGCTCAAAACTTGCTACACTTGGTAGAAAATGGGACCTTAGCGAAAGCTAAAATGTTAGACCTGACATCTTGGGAGCATAATCTGTTTGAAAAGATATATGGAATAAATGCATTTGAAGATAGGAAAGCATGTATATGAAGAGATTAGGCTGAATTAATTGTTTCAAATAGATTATACCTGCCAGGAAGTTTACCAAATGATTTTACTTGGATATGTTAGATTTCGTTTCCCTCTTAACAATAAATCATATTGATTGCTGTTGTCCTAACATTATGTGATGTCGATGCACGGAACAATTACTTATATACCTCTGGGCTGGCGCAGTCAGGACTTCAGGCATGAGGTGAATTTGCTTGTGAAGCTTCGCCACCCAAATATAGTCCAATTCCTAGGAGCTGTAACAGAAAGGAAGCCCCTAATGTTAATCACTGAGTACTTGCGCGGGGTAATTAATGCATGATATTGGTTACTGTGTTCCAAAGCTGTATTTTTTTTCACCACATGAAATGTAGTTTTCCCATGCCAAAATGATTGCATTCTTTAATATCTGTTGTAGGGTGACCTTCACCAGTGTCTGAAGGAAAAGGGTGCTCTTAGTCCATCAACTGCCATCAACTTTGCGTTAGACATTGCCAGGTAATTAATGGCATTTTCGTCAATTTTCTGTTAGAAAATGCATGTTATAGGAAGATTTTTTTACCATCAGGTCCAGCGCTCGGTAATATGAATTTTAGAAACATAGGGAGTTGTACTAGTTATCTGAAGGAAATTAGAAAAATTGGGGAAACCAGAAAATGAACGTGGTCATTCTTTTCTTTTGGAAAAAAGTGAATAAGTTTTTGAATCTGTAGCTGCATAGTTTAGAATGCTAGGTTTGCATTAATTCAGTCCTTCGGGAATCATTATGTGGCTCATTCTACTTTAGTACTTTTGTCTTTTATCAGTCCACTAAGTTTCAACTGATGGTGTTATGTGTACTTAGGCTTTGGAATAAGTTTGGTGGTATGTCAGCATATCTTGTGCACTTCTGTTTTATCGAACTTATATAAGTTGAAGCTTTTGTCTGAAATTCTGGTGTGAGCATTGTCAAAATAGATGAAAAAATAACGTCGAGAGTGAATAGAAAAACTAGTACATGAAGGTCCTATTTGACTTTTAGGAATAAACTTGCTTGTAGAAGAAAACCTTGGTAGTGCTTGTTAATCTAGATTTCAGCTGGATTCAACAATGTCGTACTTTTTCATGATCAAATAATCAAGTTCTTTGGGCCCTGTTTGTTTGACTGGGCTAGTAATGAGAGTTTACATTATCCCTAGGTTTAGTAATCTCACTGGACTAGTAGTGTGGGAATTTTCGGTACCTCACTGCCCCAATTATTCTATATCGTCCATTTTATGGGATTTCATATCTGAAGGGTATTTAATCCTGGTAGCAAAAGATCCAAACTAGTGCAGGAAACGTATTCCCCTTTTTTCCTTTCAAAATGTTTTACTATGCGCTTGAAAAATTTAAAGTGGACCCAGACAAGCTTGCCAGATCACTCCCCCTAGTCTCTTTCAGGGGGACTAGAATTCTTGAATTTTTCCAGTGAGAGAAAAGTTCTTTTCTTTTGAGATATTTGCTATATGGAACATGAGTGGGATATGTCGATCATTTCCTAGTAGTTTTTTCCAAATTGCCGATTGAAGCTCTATAGAATTTGGATCCAGTACTAATATGAGTTTTGCATATCTTGCCCAGAGGCATGGCTTATCTTCACAATGAGCCAAATGTTGTAATACACAGAGACCTAAAGCCAAGGTGAGTTAATCTTTTGCCAGATCCGTGTGGATACATAAGATTTAGCTAGCTTTCATGCTTGATCATTTGGGATGCGGAGATTACAATATCTGTTTCGCTTTCAAGCTCGGTTTTGGGGTGTTTTTTTTTGGTAAAGAAGATTTTATTACCAAAAAGAGCAAGAATTCAAGGGAAACAAAAGGGCATACCCCTGAATACAAGTTGAACAAAACAAATCCAAAACTAAGACAAGCCTTACACTATACAGCAAATTAAATCAAATTTTCACAGAAATATTCCAGGCCTCACACAAATCCCGATTTACATTGCTACTTCCGAACAATCTGCTCTATAGCACCTTCAAGGTTGGGGTGCTTATTACCAAAAATGCTCTCATTTCTTGCCTTCCACATATAATATACAGAACCTGCCAGCTAATTTGTACGAAGCTGGGTGGTTTTTTGCATTATGAGCGGCCTGAATAGGGTGATTATTTACAGGAATGTCCTTTTAGTCAACTCCAGTGCAGACCATTTAAAAGTTGGGGACTTTGGTCTAAGCAAGCTCATCAGGGTTCAAAATTCTCATGATGTTTACAAAATGACAGGAGAGACTGGAAGCTGTGAGTGTTTGTATAATACTAATTTGGACATTTAACATTTGAGGAAATCTTGTATCCAATAATTTCTGATCTTCTGATGGTTTAAAACAAAAGATCGGTATATGGCTCCTGAAGTTTTCAAGCATCGGAAGTATGATAAGAAGGTTGATGTTTTCTCTTTCGCAATGATACTATATGAGGTGATTTTCATTCCTCTTATAATTATGAAGATGTGAACTGATGGAACAAGATAAATATTATGCTGGACTTAAATGGTGCAGATGCTTGAAGGTGATCCGCCGATGTCTCACTATGAACCTTATGAAGCAGCCAAATATGTGGCAGAAGGACACAGACCTATGTTCAGAGCCAAGGGTTACACTCCTCAATTGAAAGAGTAAGTTGATTGTTATTCTCTTACCAGGACTTCAGTATTGGCACATCAAGGATTAATCACGTTCTCCTAACAGTTTTTTTGCTAATGACACAAGTTAGATGAGCTTGAATTTTGGGATGCTGATTTCTACTCTGTGTTTGACTTTTTAGGTTAACGGAAGAGTGCTGGGCCGCAGACATGAACCTGAGACCCCCTTTCTTGGAAATTCTCAAGAGGCTTGAGAAAATTAAAGAATCTATATCATCAGACCACCATTGGCACATCTTTACCACATGACAGAGTAAAGCCAAACATGGCCTAAGACTGGGATGATAGTTTGAGATTCCAATCTCCCCATATCTGATTGGCCAGCTGGGGTTGTGAATAGATTCAACTGGGTGGGTGTGCAAGAGTGTAGCCGCCACGCTTATATTTTTGGCTTATTCTTACTAGACAGGCCCGTCCTATTCTATAGTCGATTGGGATTTACTGTAATATTTCTGATTCCTTGTCAAGGGCTGTAGTCCGAATTACAATTAACTAGATTTCCTCATTTTTCTTGTAAGTGGTAATGATTCAGAGTGATTGCTTATGAACTTGATGAGCAATGTTTTGACTGTTTCCTATTTTGTTGTTTCTCTGCAATGTTCTCTGCAGTATGGATAGCGAGAACATCATTTAAGGGCCTCAGATCGTCTATTTTTTTTTTGTTCTACCTCTTATAAAAGCTGAAACTGGTTGTTCCATAATATACTAAATTCTGAGGGATTTCAGGATTTTGTGGTGCTGTTACTGTTGCTTATTTCTGTAAGTTCTAAAATAACTGTTGTGAAATAATCTTTAGAATAATTGCACTGATAGCTGATCTCGAGCACATTGTTTGGTTTAGTTTCTTTCTTTCTTTTAATCTTTTGTTTCACGCAATAATCTGGAGACTTCACTGCATGGTAAGCCTTCTACTGATCTGCTTTTGTGTTGCTAGTGAATTCTTATGGCAGGATGGGTTTCAGTTTCCCCTTATTATTCGTACAAGAAGCTTCAGTGCAGCAGTCCTCCATTGACGTCCAGTGGAGCTTAATTAGCTGAAATCAAACCTCTTCGTTCCTTATAGCTGCTAGAGGCGGGGTAAGGCTTTTTTGTATTGCCGGTAAAATAGGAGAAGCAAATGATCTCTATCCTCAATGGTATGCGATCGTTTGCACTTAGGCCTTGCATATATATTGAAGACCTGAAAACTTTCCTTGAGCTTTGATTTGTACCTACGAGCCCTATGCTTGCTTGGACCAGCCATATGACAACCTCCATTCTTAAAAATGATATCCCTGAAGGGCCATGGTCTGTATAGACCTGAGATATCTCATCATGCGATTGGTTGAGCAAGCCATATGATGACCTTCATCCTCATAATCATTGTCTCTAAAGGCCGGGATACGCTTAGACTTGAGATTCCTCGATCACACTTGAACTCTGAGCTGTGGTGGAAGTGTTTGGCACAATATCTCGGGAGAGGGCATGCTCAGAATTATTTTCCCAAAAAGCCGTGGTTCGCTTGGACTTGAGGTTTGTTACACTTGAACCCTGATGCACAAGATGAGCTTCTGTACTAGTCAGAGACTTCACAATATTGGAATATTGAGGCGGAGTTTGTAAACCAACAAGCACAGGAACATGCTCACAAAGAGACACATTTGCTACCTCAACTGTGGTGGAAATGTTCGGCGTAGTATCCTGAGAGTCACAGTTCGTAGTGTCTTTTAATTCTTGCTTTTGCCTCAAATCTCTGCACAGGTGAGATACTTGGCCGGATGGAAAAACCCGAAAGGGCTATTTGAGGATGACGTGCGCAACGCACTTGTCTCCCTTGATTCCATCCTGAATCTCTATAACTCTTTAAATACTTGGTACCATGCGTCTGTATATTCTTTGGAGTAGAAGATGCCACCAAATTGCAACTTTTCCTTCGAGTAACAAGGGGACCAGAGTTCATTGACTGATAGTATATAATGATATATGCCCCGTTAATTGTGTTCGATGAGACTGTAGGAAACAAGGGTAGACTAAACTTGTCTTGAAAGGGGAGCAAAGGGAAGCTTTGACATTGGGAGGTGATCGGAAAGCAGGATAAGCTATCTTGGGTTACGATATTTGACCAAAATATGTACGGGAAATAACTAGGGGTGGTATCGAGTCAAAATCTTTTTGCACTAAAAAGTGGTTATTTCTCAAAATACTTGGTAAAAGTAAAGGAATTTTACTTTTCCGATTTCTTTTGTCGAGACGAATCAATAGCCGACAAAAGTCTGGAGCAAAATTATCAAATGCGAAAAAAATTCAAATTAGGACAAAATTCTCAGATTTAAGTTAAGTTTTTAAGAACGAGGTTAATGTTTACGAGTTTGTCGAGTCAAACACTAATATGTCCGGGCTTGATTTGGATTTATAAACAAACAATTAAAAGTGATTGAATTTGGCAATACTCCATCTCCGTCCGTCCCAAAGTTGTTTGTCTATTTTTGATATTCGTGCTAGTTTCTAATCGTTAATATCTTTCAATATGCATCTCCAAACATATGCAATATAGATACCTTTTTTTAAAGTTTTTGATAGTTCTACAATACAAAATGTTCAAAATTATAAAAAAAACATTATAAATTAAAAATATAAACAATTAAAAAATTACACAAACATAAAAAATAAACAAACTAAATGAGACGAAGGAACTACTATTATTTTAACGGTTTTGCTATTGTTAGCCCATTGGGTTGACGATAAGCATTATAGAAGATAAAAAAAACCAACATATTTTTGTGTATTTTTTATGTTCTTTAATATGCAATTACATATTTATTATTGTCAGTCCATTAGGCTGATTTTAAAATTTTTTATTTTAAAACGTGTTTAAACAAAATAAAGATCAAGTCGAGCTCGAGCTCGAACCGTTTAGTTGGTTCAGCCGCCCTAGGAAATAACCAATCTCAAGAAAATCGTCGTAACTTTTTGATCGGCAATCTCAAGAATACCAAGTAGTAGTGTTATTGCAGGCATGTGTATAGAAACACACAGGTGGAGTAATTAAAAATTAGCTTAAAAGAGTCAGACACGTCACATGCCTACTTTCCCCCAATTCTCCCACGCATTAAACAACATTCCAAATCAATTCTAAAAACAGCACTAGTCCACAGAAAAGAGAATACTCCTATTTTTGTTCACCCACCTTTGAGGAGGGATGAACGTTAATTTTCCTTGTGACGGTGAAAATTGTGTAGAGTCGACGGCATCAATATTTTTTATTTATAATAATAAGTTGGTTTGTGATGGGACCTATATAATGTCTTTAAATCATAAGAAGGGTAATATTCAACTTAATTGAGAATACTGTCAAGCACTCCTACCAAGCGGGATGCGGAGCTTCATCCGGCTGTTCATCTCTGCATGGACTGTTCGAATTGAATATAAGCGCATACAGATCTGAACCGTTTATTGTTTGATCAAGATTCGAGCCGTTAATCACCTAAATAATCAATCTCTCGGCACCGCTGCCGAGCACTCTCGCTTGACAGCATCTCCCAATCTCTTGAAAGGATGTTGAATAAAATTATTCCCGTGGAGAGAAACACCCGACTTTAATTTAAATTACTCCAATAAACACTAGTAGACAAAAACACTGACTTTAAATTTAAAAAAAAAAAAATCAATTCTCTGCCGCTCAAAAAATACTAAAAATTAAAAAAAGTAATCTTAAAACTACCCCGTATCGAATCGGAACCAGGGACCCAAATCACAGGAACAACCGCCCATCTCCTGTGGCTCTCTCTCTCTCTCCACAACCAAACACACTCTCCATTCCCCCTACTTCTTCCACTTCCAAATCACGGGAAAAAAATACGAACTTTTCCGAGTTTTGTATCACATTTGACGGTGGTGTTTGGTGAGGCGAAGAACCTTTTTAATTAAATTCCTCTTCTTTTCCCCCGTGAAATCTCACCCCTCTCTCTCTCTCTAGGGTTTGCATTCACGGATTCTCGGAGAAATTCGATAGAATAATTTCAGGGAATTTATTTCAATTCTTTGTTGTCATAAAAGTCGCGGCTGACCTTGTTTTTTTTGGTGGAATGAAGAAGCGGCGGCGATGAGGAGGTGTGGAGGGGAGAAATGGAGATTAGATCCGAGGGTGGGGGTGGTTGTGTGCAGGTTAAGTGCGATAATAAGGTTCCTCCGGCGCAGGTTATACCGAGGACCCGATTGCAGGTGTGGTTCATCAGGGTTTGTTCCAGCATTCTGATATGGACGTGTTTGGTCCAACTCATGGCCGTGGGCGAGCTGTGGGAGCAGCCGCGTCGCGTGTCGAACCTCACGAACGTCTTGATCCGTGAACCGGCGCCGCCTCTTGTCGTAGCGAGTGAGTCCCTACTTTGAAATTTCTACCTTTATTATTTTTTTTTTTGGTGTTTTTGGGTTGATGTCAAGCGGTAGGAGAATTACATTCAAGGAATTACAAATGGTGAATATTAAAGCAATCATGTGAGGCCCAATAGATAATAATCCAAGAAATAGACCCATACGGGGAAGAAATAAATAAACAATGAACACTCGTATACTGGAGAACTAATAATCAATTTGAAGGCAAGATTTGACCCCTGGTTGGTTGAAATTTCTACCATTTCTATTCGATTTGAAGCATTTTATGCAATTGTAGGGTTATTTGCACATGGGTGTGTGGGGGATGTCTGAATTTCCTTTTATTATTGGCTGATCCACTAGACAATCTGACGGAGATATATAATTCAAAGACTTTTTGATATAGCTATTTTAAAAAGTCTTTGAATGTGTGTTGCAAATTTGATAGACAGTTTCGTTGTTATGGGCTTGAACTGGGTGAAATTTTGGTTTATTTGTTGTGCTTGGATTATGCACTACCTTGAAATTGTGAATGTTTGGGTGATTCTGTTCATGGTTTTGTATGACTTGGACCCTTCTGGCTATAAAAGTGCTAGTGAGCGATTATATGAATTGATACTTCACTGCTAGTTTTCGCACTTGACCATAAAACTATTACCGGATGGATATACGAAAGTACCTTAAGATAAGTAATCGCATCGAACATAGAGCGAAGGGATTATATATGGCTGCTACCTTCCTTCTGTCTAACCACTAAGGGCCTTCCACGTGGCTCTTGTTAGCAGGCTTCAGTCTCCAACCGCCTTTGACATATGATATGTAGTCATTATAGGCCTGGTCCCTTTGACCTCTGACGGTGGCCCTCAGTCCAGGGGCCATTGGGAGGTAGCCATGTGTCCCTCAACCAGGCAACCTTCAGAGACGTTTCTCTTCTATATAAGGGCACTTGTCTTACCATATGTGGTTATCGTCGGGACCTCAGCAACATGTCAGAGGCAAAACATAAGTTATCGTCGGGACCTCAGCAACATGTCAGAGGCAAAACATAAGTTATCCTTGGGACCAGAGGCAAAACATAAGTTATCCTCGGGACCTCAGCAACATGTCAGGACCCAGGAAGGGTTGTATTGTCGAACAAAAATGTTAGGATACATGACGGTCCATGAAACTGTCCATGGAAGGTCCAAATTCACAGTAGTAGAATACTTGATTTCCTAATGTCTAGCATGATGATGACACAGGACACTACGTAAGGGATTTAGACACGCTTACCCAGACATTCAACTCCATCATTTAGTGGTTATACAATTTATGGCTTTACATGTGAAACATGAGTTGTAGATGTGAAAATTTTATCACTAATTAAACATGAAACCTTGATTGTATAACATGCCAGAATGAAAAGCTTATTGGAAAGTATGCCTGATACATGATGTAGTAAGATTTGCACCAAGAAAGGGATTGGCTTTATTTTGGGGTGGTGTTAATGCACGAGTAGTTTGTTTGGTGCTACAACAGGTAATAGTAATACTTTCTGACATTTTTAACCCTTCACACTTATCAATTATCATGTATGATCCTCTACTTCTCTTGCCTGCACGCCAATTGAAACCCAATCTACTTCAAAATGTGACAGTTCACAATGGTGACGGGCTACTTAGTCAAGCTCAACTGAACACATTTGCATCCAAACTTTTTTTTTTTTTGATAAGTTAATAAATTTGCATCCAAACCTAATCAATCATTCATTCTTGCTGAAACGATTTCAATTTCTTCATTAGTTGAGATAAAGGAATTGAATATCCTTTTCTTGAAGGGTAACGAAACCTACCTAATTCTCCTCACATGATTTCCAGATTTATTATCTTGAAACAGTCATAGTAATCTTATTCATGTATAATCAAGGCCGGGATCTCTCCCATCTGAGGAAACAAAAGCCAGATACCCACCTAATTACAAGCTCAATATGAAATCAGAGTATTTCTTACCATTCTTTCCTGTGGCCTTCAATGAGCAAGGTTTAGAAGGATAAATCCAAGAGGAAATAGTTGTTCTCTTAAGGTCGTCGCCCAGGAGGGAGGGGTTTGTCGGATGTGTGGAGATTATAAGAGTTTTGTAGTGAGAGAAGGTAACAGAAAGGAGAAAGCATGTTGGAGGAGAAAGAAATGGGTTAATTGTCTCTCACCATTGGTTTGATCTGAAGGGTAAAAACGGCAGATTACGTAAACATTCGTGGCATTAACCACACCCTTATTTGGTTATTGAATAAAGCAATTTCAGAAACTTCCTCCGTGTGACATTTGATGCATCTTTTCCCTCTTATTTTTGTGGGTCTTCTTAAATGTTTGAGCTGTAATCTCTTATTCTGGTTCTGAAACTAAAGATTTCACATTTATAAGTTATGTGGAATGTGGTGCTCTAGTCATATTTCCTGCCCTGTGCGCATGCAAAGTTTTCAGTTAGAGCATGCCACACATGGAAACGTATAATCAACTTTGTGTTTTATGACTAGTTAAGATGCAGCGGATCTCTTCCCTTGTTCCCTTTGCTATCATTGCTGATAGCTCTTAAATATGAAGTTGATATCCTTTTCCAGCAATCCATGATTTCCTATTTAGGTGCTTTTATTTCTTGCAAAATAGGACTTACTTTCTTTTATTTGCAGGGAACTACATAAGCAATGGTTTTCTAAAAGTCTCTTGCAATGGAGGGTTGAATCAAATGCGTGCTGCGGTTGGTGTTCATATTTTTCTTTTTTCTTGATTTTTTTTGCTTATATTTATATTTTCTTATATAGCTAGTCTGGCATTGCAGATTTGCGATATGGTGGCAGTTGCTCGTCTTCTGAATCTGACTTTGGTTGTTCCAGAGCTTGATAAGACGTCATTCTGGGCTGACCCTAGGTAGTTTTGAAGTTTTGAAAAGTTGTGACTTCATTTTTGTATGTTAGCCCGAACAAAAATATTGACTTGTGGTACTTAATGCAGTAATTTTGATGACATCTTTGATGTGAAACACTTCATTGACTCACTAAGAGACGAGGTTAGGATTGTCAGAAGGTTGCCAAAAAGGTTTAACAGGAAATATGAATACCAACCACTACAGATGCCTCCTGTAAGCTGGTCAAATGAAGAGTATTACTTGCAAAAGGTTTGTATCTGTATATACATTTGTTTATATATTCCATATTTTTGTGTAAACATTTGGCATGATATCTAAGGCTTGTGCGATTGTTATTGGCTGAAAAAGGTGTTTCTTTGGTTCACTTATACTTGTCTGAATGCTTATAGATAATCAATTCAGAAAACAAAAAACACATACGCAGAAAAAAAACTACGGAGTAAAACAAAAAGACGTTCTGATAGTTTGCAAAAATGTAAATTGTTTAGATTAGATATTTGAGGTTGTGACCTTTATCTCCGGCCTCTCCTAATTTCTCATTTGTACTCGCTCCTTTTGTTTATGAGTAGGCAACAAAGCAATTCATCCCAGTATTCAGTATACTCAAGTTTGGTTTCGTAGACTTCGGATCAATCTTGAGACAGTTTGAGCTTTACTTGCAGTGAACTAGCCTCACCTTTTCAGAGCATCCTGATTTGATGCTAGTTGGAAATTTGCCTTGAATTTGCAGATGTGCATCTTGACGGGAGTCCCGTCTGTTCGGACACTGTAGTATAGGAATAGCGTGGACCCTCTGTATTTTCCATGCGGACGGGGCTTAAGTCTGTCCGGATGGGTGGACGTGGAACAAACACGTTTAAGTTGGTTTGGCTCAGGGTTCTAAATCGTGGTATCAGTTGGCATAACAGTCTCGAGTGACGGATATCGGGAGTATCAATTATGTGTAACGGGAATCAAACACTGCACTTGTCAATTTTTTCCAAGTGCTAGCAAATGCTAAAAAATCCATATATACCCATGTTCTAACCTTAGAAATTAAATGCTTTGAGAGATTATAAACTAGAATTTGACTTTTACGAGTGGTTTTGTGAGTAAGATTGAATCAAATGTTGAGTTTCAAGGCTATTAATATGAATATTTTGAATTTTGCATGGGGGATGAGAATCTAACTCCCCAACAAACGAGGATTGGTACTAGAATAGATAATTTATACAATAAGAAAGAAGAGTAATATATCGTTATATATTGCTACAGTGAGGTGATAGAGTGAATATCAACAACAAATTAACAATAGCACCACGGTACACAATTACACATGCATACACAATTGCTTATACATTCTCAGGACATTATTGACATAACAGTACTAGAGCGATTCTGTAACACTTTGTATAGGCCATACGGACCGATTGGTCCGATACGCAATACGTGACGGGTGTATTGGCAGGCGCGTAGGTGATTTTTCGTACCACTGTTATTGTTAACGGTAACCGAAACGGCCTCTCGAAAGCCCGATATGTATTGGCAGTTTTTTAAAACCCTTTTACTTCAGTTTGTTTTTTCATGGTTTCTTCTAATACTCTAATAGAGACCTTTGAGGTCCATTATGAATAGGCTCCTTTGGATACCATTGTGGAGAGTTTCCTTTGGGTATCATCATGGAGTTGTAAATTCCTTGAGTTATTATTGGGGTTTTGAGTTTCTCTTTGCATTCCACTTGGGTTTTGTCCCCCTTTTGGTTTCCTTCAGAGTTTGGTCCCTAATATTGGGTGCCTCTGAGAGTTTCATACACAGCCGGCTCGTCATAACCCCTACTCGTTCATAGTGAATTCTCCCTCGCTCGTCGCCCGTGGAGTAGGTTTAAGCTTATACTTAGGCGGAACTACATAAATCTTTGTGTCATTGTTTGTTGGTTTGTTGTTGTATTTGTCATAACAATGCATTTGCTTTTATTACGCAGGTTCTACCCCTCTTCAGTAAGTATAAGGTGATGCACTTCAATAGAACAGACACACGTTTGGCAAACAACGGGATTTCTCTCGATCTACAGAAACTCAGGTGTCGTGTCAATTTCCAGGCACTAAAATTTACTCCTGAGATTGAGGCATTGGGATACAAATTGGTACAGATTCTTCAATCAAAGGGACCCTTTGTAGCATTGCATCTGAGGTACGAGATGGACATGTTGGCTTTCTCAGGTTGTACACATGGCTGCACTCAGGAGGAAGCAGAGGAGCTGAAACGTTTGAGGTAAAAAATGCATTGTACTTCAGAAGCATTTTGTCATGGACTCATGATGATGCTCCTATCTTTCCTCTTTCTTGGAAGTCCTCTGTTGTGGCAGCTTTATTATAGGCGGTGTCTCCTTTAAGCAGTTGTATGGCAAACAAATTTAAATGTGATCAGTCAAACCTATATGGATAAACCTTTACTGTCTTGTAACACTTCATAGGCTACATAAAATGATACCTAGTGTGTGAAAATGTTTTTACTGTTAGACATCAGCTTTTTCTCAGTTGAAATATATCTAGTTCTGGTGGATGGCGGTGACGTTTTTACTTAATTATGTATTCATGAAACAGTTCTTAGATGTTGGCATGGGCAGAACTTTCGTGTATCTTACCTACTTTGAGAATTTGATGATGCCTTAAAGATATACATATCTTAGATTCATTCTCTAAGATTTGTCTTATTACTTTATAAATGACGCCTGACAACATAGAAATGTTTTGTTTCTGGGACTGCTGGTCCAGGTATGCTTTTCCTTGGTGGAGAGAGAAAGAGATAGTGTCTGAAGAGAAGAGATTACAAGGTCTGTGTCCCCTCACCCCAGAAGAGGCGACATTAGTTCTGCAAGCATTGGGTTTTGATAAAGATATGCAAATATATATTGCATCTGGGGAGATTTATGGCAGTCAAAGGAGACTTGCTGCATTAAGAACTGCATTTCCACGATTTGTGAGTTGCTTCACCCTTTGTCCTTTTTGATCATGCAAATTGGAGCTCCTGAGCTTTGTAGCTGTGCTGAATGCTTGTGGGACTTTCAGTTTTGGGCCATAACCTGACAGTCATTGTACTGAGGATTATTAATCAGTTCATGATGATGCCCCTCCAAACTACTGCGTTCTTATAACATGGATGCTGGAAGAACGAATAATAATACCGGTGGATCTTAATCTGCCAACCTGTCTAGCATGGACACTTCGTTGGAGGCCAGATACTTGGTGTTGGACATTTGTCAGACACCAACATGCTAGGAACACTCTCCGGACACTTGTCCGACACTCAAATCCGATGTGTCCTATTTTTTCCCAAGGTTTTTGTTTTGCACTCCAGGGACTATAAAAAATGCTTCCGACACTCACAATA
Organism: Rhododendron ovatum; assembly: GCA_019656835.1. Lineage (NCBI taxonomy): Eukaryota > Viridiplantae > Streptophyta > Magnoliopsida > Ericales > Ericaceae > Rhododendron > Rhododendron ovatum. The sequence goes on along the minus strand of CM033797.1, from coordinate 23,932,624 downwards.
CATGTCGGTGGTGTTAAACGATATAGTAGACTCTTGTTAAAGATTAGAATAGTGTTTCTTTTTTGTGGGACATTTGTTGGTTTAATAGTAATAAAGATGCGTAGATGATGAAACACTTTTTGTTCGATTTATCTGTGAATGTTATGATGAGAAATAAGATAAGGCATATATGGTGTTACATAATATAGAATTAGGGCCTTTTGTATTCATCTAGTTGAATAATAAGTATTTTGTAGAATGTGTCACCAGCATGTTGTGTCCTCTATTTTTTTGGAACTTAGGTGTTGGTGTTGTGGCGTGTGTCTATGTTGGCGCTACTAGCTGCCAACTTATTTTCAGTAACATGGGCTCTAACTATGATACATTATGTGCTGTTTTAGTAAGATATATAGTACTTGAGACGAAAAGACATTTTGGGGAGAATTTGGTTTCTACCTCCCATTCGTGGGAGAAGGAATAAAATTTTCATTACAAGGCTAATAATAAGATGGTCTTCTCTCTTGTAACAGTACACTTATTGGTTTTAATTGGTTATTATTTCTTGGGATTATATGTCGTGTAAGGTGCATGGATAAACTCACGATGTTTTATATTCAGGCGAAGAAGGAAATGCTGTTGGAACCAGAAGAACTCCAACAGTTCCAAAACCATTCTTCTCAAATGGCAGCCCTTGATTTTATGGTTTCAGTTGCCAGTAATGTCTTCATACCTACTTACGATGGGAACATGGCAAGACTTGTGGAGGGTCACCGCAGGTACTTATGTACACCCAAGTAGGGAGTATCTATTTTCTTAAGAAGATGACAGCTAAGCTATACATCTTAAAGAATTTTCTGATTTGATCTCTCACAGGTATCTGGGGTTCAAGAAAACCATCAAACTTGACCGGAGAAAACTCATTGAATTGGTGGATTTGCATCACAATGGGACTTTGGATTGGGATGAGTTCTCATTTAGTGTCAGAATTGCACATGGAAAAAGGATGGGACAGCCAACTCGTCGTTTAGTTATGGTAGACAAGCCCAAGGAAGAGGATTATTTCTATTCGAACCCACAAGAGTGTCTTTGTGGTGGAACAAGTTGCGATGACTTGTTAGGTTCTGGTAATATTTCCACAATCCAATGAGAGGCATTGATTTTGCTTTACACGGAAGTAAAAGCTTTGATTAGAAGAATGGAAATGAAGGATACTCCCCGCCTAATGGAATTTACGCTAAATGACATGAAGAAAGTCCAGTGCCTAGAGCTTTTACACGGAAGTAAAAGTTTAGATCCAAAAAAGTGTGCTACCTAGAGGTGCGGTGGTGTTAATTGTTGATGAGCTTTGTAACATGTGGCAACGAAGGGTTTTGAAAGTTTCCCTTCTGGGCACATAGAGATGTATTCATTCCTTTGTCTATAGTTATTTGTCTTCCTCCTGGTCGATTGGTATCAGAAATTTGCAGCATTTTGTTTAGTTTCGAAAGCTCAATTGAAATATAGTAAAATGTGTCATTATTGTTGAATGAATCCTCAGATTTTTCAACTTTCTTGCACCAACTGATATTACAGAACGGGACACTGATTCAAAATGGAGCCTAAAACGGTTCTATATTGATGTCACGAGCAGTACATTTTGTAAGTTAAAATGTGAAGTCAGGTTTATCAGATACTGATAAAATAAAGGGAATTTTCTGTTCGGTTCGTATTCTTTTTGAAAGAGAGAGACTGCATGCAGCATAATTATCGCCTGCTAATAGTCTATTTCTCTCAAGTCAAATATGATGATACGTGTTGATCTTTTGCCCATTTGAACCCTAACATTTGTAGCTTGGATTATCAAAAAATGAACAGCTTGAATCACACGAGGGCATCTTGATCCGTGATACCCTTACAAGAATCTAAACATGGCAATCTGACAGATTTTTGTAAAATGCAAAGCTGGTACAGAAATAAAGGAAAATCCAAATGCTTTGAGTCACATACGTGCTTATAAGTTCCTTGTCCTTCGTTTCTTTACTGCTGAAACGCAAAAGGACATCCCCAGTTTACGCTCAAAGCACGAGTGAAATTGCCGCTTTCCAAAAATGTAACTAAGCCGGAGCCACATCTGAACCTTGGAGATAATCTGATTGGGATGTTCATCAGCTGTTACTTTTTCACCAGGCCTTGAAAGATCCACTTTCTACCTTAAAGAGTCGCATTCTGAGTTTTAATCACACCCTTTTTAACCAGGAACAGGTCTGAAACGTCGAAAGATATCCTACTTCGGCTCCCAGAATATTATATCACCTTGCTCCCCAACTAGGCCAAGATCCTTGAGCCTCCTTTCTTGGTAATATTCCAACTCATTCAGTTCTAATTCCCTCTCCTTGAATATTCCATCTATTTGTTGCAGCACCTTCTTCTCTCCTGCTCGAGTCCCAACTGCTATCTGAAGCCTTCGGTCAAGATTCCTACCTTCCATCAATTTCTCATCCTGCAATCAGATAAACCACCTGATTGATTATTTCAAGCTTACAGCAGTTTAGTGTCGGGATCGGGTACAACTCCCAAAACTGGAAGAGAGATCCATATACCATGCAATTACAGTAATCAAAAAAGGCCCAACAGTGTGACTAAATTCAACTAAGTCTGCTTCAAGCACGATGTCTATGCTGACAAACACCTCTCAAGTTGTCGTCATATTGGCCTATTTAAATTCCAATAATCTACCTGAGTGTAATTTAGGTCGTCTTGGATGACAATTTGTGCGGGATTACGAAGGGAAAGTAACAAATTAAGGAGCTAAGAGGATAATGAAGTAATCATGCTAATTCTGTCATTCTCCTTTTCATAACTTCGAGATCCAAAAGCATATCTATTTGATTGTAGCATATGGAATTATTACAATGAAATACGAGGATATTGAAAAAGTAATGCAAATGAAATATGAGTTACCTCTTCAATGGTGGTATGATAGCCAGAGAGAGCAGAGCTGCAAGCAGCTCGGACAACTTGGCATATGAGCTCTTCATTGGCATGACTTATGGGCAATTCAAGGTGGCCCCAAACAGCATTTCTGAATATCGATTCTAGGAGAAAAGCATCCGTTCCCCTAAGTGCTACCAGCCGTAGATATGGAATCATCTTGGGTGGAAGAGACTGGCCTAAAGTGATGTCAAAGTAAGCAGTTTCACCTAGATCATTTGATTCAGCGATGTCCAGCTTGTCCCCAAAAAACTCGTCTGATTCAGATATTTGTAGTGTTAAGGTATATGCATTGCGCTCTGGCCTTGATTCTATGAATCCGTAATCCAGAGCCAACTCAGCATTGCTCTTGTCGAGATCGTACTGTATCATTACCTGTCAAATGATCCGTCCAAATTACCACATAAAGCTATGTTTTATAGGTTCATAACAGTTAACTCATTCACTTGAATTAAGAAAACTATAATGCGACAGGATTGGAGGTACTCATGATGAAATTTGCTGCAGCTAATTGCTCAAAAGTTTAAGTACTTTGCAAGCCCTATCAAGAAATTTATTGGATACAATAGAACTTAAATATTATCCACCATAAAACAATTTATTCTACACTTTCTTAACAGTTCCCGAAAAATCTTGGATTTTACAAGAGTAATTTGGCTGGTGAAAAATGACGAGATATAGGAATCCTTCATTTATCTGTATGAATAAAAGATGTGAAAAAAACGATAAATGGTGGATTTTTCCTCAACATTTTTCACCAAAGTGGTGAGAAACTCCACCCTTTCCTTTTTTCACTCTTTCTCAAAATGCAAATGGGCTGTTAGTATCCAAGTTCAATATGCTTCTGGTATTTATGTTTGTTGGGTTGGGGGATTGTGCTTGAAATATTTATGTAGATGCATACATAGTTTTGAGGCACTATTAATATATCACAAGCAGGTAAAATTCACCTGCTCACCAGCCTTCACTGATACTGGGGACCGTAAAGAAAATAGAACGTCCCTAGAGAAAAGTCCACCTCCTTTGATTTCCCATGCATATTCCTCTGTTGTTATGCTGGGGTTGTGGTTTATCTGATCCAAAAGTGAAGGGTATAAAATGTGAAGTAGGTAGAAAAGACGTCATAGGGACATAGAATTCAATAGAACTGGCTTGGAATTCATTACGTGATACAAAAATTGGCCTAGACATGAAGACTAATACTTTTGTGCTTACAAAAAATAGTCTAGATATGAAGACTAGTACTTTCAGTTTTACTTCCATAATAACTGAAAGTTTGAGTAACGGGTTTGATAACGTACGGTAAATTGGGGAATTGTGTTTTTTGCTCAAGTTCGTATAACTTCGAAAATCCTATTTAGAGAAAGTGCAGGCATGAGATTATTTGATGAGAGAGAACATACCAAGTCTGTGATAGGGATCAAAACAAGATTTTGTCCACGAAGGCGAGAAAATGCTCTTGACCTGAGAATCCCAAATGCCCACAGAAAATCATCACATGTTATAGGGAAGGGGAAAAGCTTCTTGTGAGGAAGTATGACTTCCTCTTCCACCTTTTCAAATTCACTCTGCACATATTCTTTCACACCAATTGTCGTGCTTAATAACTGGGTTCCTGCAAAACTTAAGTTCCATCAAGATTCCAACAATATATGACAAGGATGATAGACCATTGGTGTGAAAAAGATATAAGCTGCAGACTGTTTTCCTCTCAACGTTTAGTAGTTTTTAGTCAGATCAGTGCAAATATTCTGGTAAAGACTTATTTCTTAGGATTCTGTTTCAGAAAATGATTTACATGTTCTATTGATGTTTTTTTACTGCACGAAAACACTGGCCATTGGTGCTTACAACATTACTTGCTATCAAAACATACAATCACATCTATCAAACTATGAGGATTGATACTTGAATACAAGGTAATTTGAGAGAAAATCCCTTTTTTGATGTATTGTCTCAACAATGATATGGTCAACAGGGTTAGCAACTAAGCATTTTACTTCACCGCTGCAGATAGAAGATTGATGGCCAACCACAGGAATTTGCTTCAAAATGTTCATCATCATCAGCAGCAAAGCCATAAATAGGAATGTTTTCCCCATGATGCCAATCAAGTGTAAAAATTTGACAGGACCCTAAAGAACTATCATCATCTTCCTATTCTAAGCTTATGTTTATTTCACATGAATGAAGCTGGAATGGAATAGAAGAATACTCATTCCGACGTTTGGTTCATTGAAAACTGACAGAATGCATTTCGCACATGGAATCTAGGTTCACCAAGTTACGTGAAAGGCCATTCCATTCTTTTCCAGTACCAAATCGTTGTAGTGAGTCGAACACAAATAAGATTTACTACGAACTCAATCAATAAGAATAATTCGAAACACTCAAAAAACTAAGCAACTTTTGAATTGCACCGGCATGGGAAATAGTACACTAACCTTGAATTTCAGAGAGCTCCTCTTCTGACCTGCACTGGATACATCAAGCAACACTTATCAACTCCAGAATTTCAACCCATCAAGAAACAACTTGAACCCGAAACCAACCCATAGAAAGGTGAGAGACTAAAAGCATCTCCTGTCCTTACTCTTCTAACTGACTCAGAAACAAATTCTGAGTAAAACCCCTCAAAACTCTCTCCAGTCCTGGACTCGAACTCATACCAGATTAAGTTTTACCCCCATTTTTCTCCAAATCAAGCGAGGCTCAAATTTTCAAGGCTTGTTGTGCCCTTCACAATATACAACTATGCCATTACAATAAAGCTTTTTACTCAAATTTGCGCTTGCATGTGGTTTTGTCCATTGGAGTATACTCCATACAAAATGAAGCTTTTGCTCAAATTTGTGTAAAAAGGCCGGAGATGCTCTTATAAGCTTAAAAAAACAAAAACAAAAACAAAATCAATAACCAAGAAAAGCCAAACCCACCAATATATAGTAGAATCAGTGAACTGGGGAAGAATATCAAGGTAATACCGCCACATAGACTCCTCCCTCAATTTCTTCTCTCTGATGAGAAACAGGGCGACAGAAATCCAAGGCTTCAACCCACCACACACACTCCCAACTTCTGAAGCCGATACCGTATCCGGGTTTATCCAGAACTTCTTGGGCACCTCCAAAACGACCTCGTTTCTCCCAATGTCCCTCTGAGCCACCAGTCCCAGGCCTTCCGGCACGATAGCCGGCTTCACCGGACACTTTTTGGAGGATATGAGGCCTTCGCCGGAGACCCATTTCCAGAAGGTTTGGACGGCCGGCGGCAGTGGGTCGGGTTCAGGTGAGAGGATATTGGAGGTTACGGAGAGGGGTCTTGCAGTGCAGTGGAGGGTTTTTTGGGGTCTTTTTTGAAATGATGGGGTCTTTACAACAGGTGAAAGGAAAGAAGAAAATGGAGGAGATGGAGAGAGAGAGAAGAGAGTGGCCATTCTTGGTTTATCACTAAAACCAACAACCAAGAGAGAATGACCGTTTATTTATAGCTTGTGCTTGAGGATTGGGTTTCGAATCTTTTCTTCTCTCTCTCTTTGTTTCTGGGCCGGCTCGAGGGGACAGTCTAGTTACTATTCATTCCGTCCCTTATTCACTGTCTAGTATTTTATCTTAGACTGTTCTTTAATAAGTTTCATTTTATAAAATTAGTGAGTAAAAATTTATGTATTATTTATTTTGTTCCTAAAGTAGATTTCATTTTGAAAAGTGAGTAAAAGTATAATAATGATCGATAAGTAAGAAAAGTAGATGAAAAAATTAATGTGAAAGATATAATAATCTGTCTTTTTAATAAATTAGAGTTACGAAGCAGGACACATAAAAAAAGACGGAAGAAGTAGTATTTTTTTGGAGCAATGCTAGCTGGCAGAAAAGTTTCCCCGCAGAGATTCCTAGAAGAGAAATTAGTGGTCTAGATTCACCTAGATATTTGAATCCCACAAATTAAAGTGAATCTCAATTATTAATTTCTTTCTCAAGAAAACTTTTCTGGGTTTATAGTTTTTGTATTTTTTGAACCAAGTCCACTCCATTTTCTACTTTTTGGGGGTCCGGCCAAAAAAAAATTGATCCGAATCGTTCTTTTTTAGAATTTGACAAGAATAATATATATGCCGAAAATCATTTTGATCGAACTTCGTTCATATATCATATATGAACGAATTGTGTTTGTGCGAGAAATGAAGAAGAAGCAAAAACCGATCAAATTGATTTTCGGCACATATGGTCGACAAATTCTACCAAGTGTACAATCCGGATAATTCTTAAGGGTCTAAAATTCATGAAAAATTGAAAACTAGAAGGGACTGGATGGACTGGAAATCAGTTCGGCTTTAGGATGATGATTCGCGTTTGATTTTCTTTTCTTTTTTAATATGTATATTTGAAAATCAGGATAGGTATTTGATTAGATGCTTGCAACTTTGGGCATGAGTTCAGAAAGTCCAGGCCCAGCTCGACCATAACCTGGTTCAGTTCAAAGTGGCAGAACCCTGGTGTGTGTGTACGGTGAGGGACATGAGTGGGGCCGGGTTCCAAACGATTACGATTCATGTTCGAAACTCATCTCTCAGCTCTAAGGTAATCTATCCAAATGCTGCTTCAAACTAAGCCACCACCAACTCAGCTCCGGCGAGCTTAAGAGCTCACTTACCAACCGCGCTAACTAACTTGCCCGATTAATGGATGATTTGCTCAGTTTACTACCTCAGCTGCAGTTGGACTGTTTGCTAAAGCTGATACATCAGCTACAACACTTGACCCCCTTTACAAACTGATGGCGGAACCTCTGTAAGCATTGATCAGTTTGGCTTTAAGGTCTGAGAATCTAGCCGGTGTTTGATGGTTTTGTAAATATGCCGGCAATCTGCTCCAAGGATTGGAATATGCTTCAGAGCAATCTGTTTGTTATTGAACCTTTTCTCTTATATGATGTGAATCAACTTTGACATGCTTAGTCCTTGCATGAAAAATTGGATTAGAGGCAAGGGCTAGAGCAGAAACATGATCACACCCTAGGGTCGGAATCTATGTAGCACGGATACTTCATCAGAGCTCATGTAGTCGGACACTTATTGGGCACCGACACTCTCCGGACACGTATCCGACACTTCTCTAGGAGTGTCCTATTTTTTTTTTTTTCAATATTTGGGTCCGACACTTTATGGACACTTTGAAGGTAAAAATGCAATTATAAAGACTGTTGAAATGGATCGAAGTGTACACTTTAGGAACACTTCGGGGGGTAAAAATGTAATTATAAAGACTTTTAAAATGGATCAAAGTGTACACTTTAGGGACACTCTCTTTGTTTGAATGTGTTCTCTCTTTCTTTCTTTCATGTACTAGTGTCAGACACTTCTCGGACACCGACACTCTCCAAACACGTGTCCGACACTTCTCCCGTGTGTCCTATTTTTTTTTTTCTCCAATATTTGTGGTTCGACACTTTTCGAACACTTTCAGAATACTTTATGGATACTTTGGGAGTAAAAATGCAATTATAAAGACTGTTGAAATTGTTGGGGTCCACCCATAGTAGTGGGGTTATTTTGTGTAATACTCTTAGTGTTGGGTGTTGAACGTATTTACCCCTTAAGGTCCCTTATATATAGTTGTAAACCCTATTAGAGTTAGGGTGTGACATAATGTGAGGGAGATGGTGAAGGCGAGTGTGGGGGGCCGAGTTGTGGCCTCCCGGAGAGTAACCGGCGTATGGTTTCCGAAGAGTTTTTTCATCTTTATTACATATTGTGTGAATAAATAATCAAAGGGAATTTTTCTCTGAAATCAATGCGTGTGTTTGTGTGCATGGTGTCTCTCCGGTCGTAACAATTGGTATCAAAGCGGGATTGAAGAAGAGGGTCACCGAAAAAACCACGGGTTCAATTTCTAAAAAAAAAAAGGTTGCTCACAAACCTCATATTTTGTCACCCGAGGAGGAAGCACAGAGCAAGGCCTAAGCTGGGTTCTTGGTCGAACCGTTTGAAAACTCAATCGGACCAGTAAGGGTTGTGCACCTCACCGAGACGAGTCTATAGGAGGTGACGAGGTCAAGTTTCGTCACCGGATGAAGGCTCGGGAGCCATTCGATCGCAGCGGGCGGAGTCTGCGGTGGGCGGAGAGGCTGTTTTGAAAAGCCCAAGGTCATGGATGATTGAAGATCGACAAGTTTTGAGCACTGGGTTGTGTTCACCTCGAGGAGACGATCACGGATTGGGGTAGCACGTCGCCGGAGGAGCTCGGAGGTGGTGGCAATGGCCGTTTGAATGGCGAGGAGGCGAGTGCGTTTCTTGAAAAGCCCGAGGCGGTGGTTGCTCGGATTGAAATTTAGAGCACATGGTCGGATGGGGCTTGAAGAGGTGATCGCAACGGTGGTCGGAACGTCGCCGGAGGAGACCGCACGAGCCGGTCAAAGGTGGCACGTGTGAAGCGCGTCAATGCAGTCGCGCGCGTGTGCACGCGCGCTGTTCAGTTTTTTCTCTCTTTTCTCGTAACGGTGCTGCGTGGAAAAAGGAGAAAAGCAAAAAAGAAAAAAAAAGGGGATAGGCAGCACGTGAAGCTTGGTCAGTGGGTTGGAAAAGCTATCCAAGGAAACGATTTGGTGTTGCAGGTTCCCTTGGAGCACGCCACGTCAGCAAGGTCAATACCACCTAGGTCAGATTTGGTTTTTGCGATTTCGGGGTTGTTCGGACTCCGTTTTTTGCGTATGAGTAGTCGATTTTAACTATCTCGACATTCCAGACGCAACTATGCACTCCGTTTTCAATTTGGAGGCTCTTAGGCTGGTGCGATTGCTTAGTGGAGCAAAAAATGCTTGTTTGGAGGCGGTTTGGTTACAAGGAGGCTTGTCTGAGCAGCATGGATGTTCGGGGTGATCTATTGAGGAGCTAGTAAGTAGGGATACATTACATTCGGGCTAGGTTGCTCGTCTGGTATTGACACAGGCACTTATTAGAGTGATAGATTGATTCCGATGGAGATCCTAGATGTTGGGGAAAGCCAAGAATGGAACGAGAATGAACGAGTGGCAAGGAGAAGACCCGGGGAGAGCTGACGGGAGCGTAGGGAGTTGATGGAAAGTGGCGGAAAGGATGATTGACAGAGCAGATTTGCAGGGATCGGAGGTTGATCAGGGTAAACATGCGCAAAGCTAGTGAGCAAGGATACACTTGGGTTGGTAGTGACACATGCACTCACTTAAGCGACAATTTGTAGAGATGATTGACAGTGATCAGAGGCAGTCTGGTTCAATTGGGTTCAAATATCTATCATCAGGAGTTGCAGTTGTGATTTGAGCTGCATGAGGATGATGATAGGCAACAGATATAGGCTTGTGGAGAGTACAGACAGATGGAGCTGATGTTTTGTACGAGACAAGCAGTATGGGTTTTTTGTGACAGTGAACAGATGAAACAAAAGTTGCGAAGACACACAAGAAGGGCACTGGAGTACGAGGAGTCATGACCTGAGATGTACAGGAGTGTCGGTTATCGAATTAGATTGTGTGTGGAATAGTCTGCAGACGGCGGGCAACTGGTTGTTTGGGAGATGTTCACGGGAGCTCTGGACAGAGGGATGGAGATGGAGACCAGACGATGCATCGCTGGGATCTCTTCCTTTGTGGATTTTGTGATTGAATTCTCTCCATGGTATGCGGCCGCATGAGAAGGAGAGATAAAATTACGAATTGCATCCTGGTAAGGATACCAAGATGCGGGCACTTCGGTCAAGGGGGTGCTACATATCAGCGGAGATGTTGATATTGCAGCCGGACAGTGCTGCAGGTTTAGCCTCGGAAAATCTAGTTTTGCAAGGAGACATTCAGTCAGGCAGGAGTACTTTGGTGAGGGGGTGCTGACAGCTAGACTTGGAGTGACACAGGCGCTTTGCTAGAGAGACTAGATGGATGCAACGATTACCCACTCTGGGTGGAGGGGGTGATTGTTTGGGTCCGCCCATAGTGGTGGAGTTATTTTGTGTAACACCCTTAGTGTTGAGTATTGAGCGTATTTACCCTTTGAATTCCTTATATATAGTTGTAAACCTTATTAGAGTTGAGGTGTGACATAATGTGAGGGAGAGGGTGAGGCGAGCGTGGGGGGCCGAGTTGTGGCCTCTCAGAGAGGAACCGGCGTGTGGTTCCCAGAGAGTTTTTTTTATCTTTATTGTATATTGTGTGAATATATAATCAAAGAGAGTTTTTCTCTGAAATCACTGCGTGTGTTTGTGTGCATGGTATCCCTTCGGTCCTAACAGAAATGGATCAAAGTATACACTTTAGGGACACTTCAGGGGTAAAAATGCAATTATAATGACTTTTAAAATGGATCAAAGTGTACATTTTAGGGATACTCTCTTTGTTTGAATGCGTTCTCTCTCCCTCTCTCTCTCTCTCTGTGATCAGATTTAGGGCTATCGCGTTATAATATTATTAGACTATTATCTTATTTAAATATTTTAATTATATATATATATACATATCAGAGCGGTTTCGGAAACCCTTAAAAAAATCCTCTAAATCTTAATCTCATAGTTCTCAATCAAATTTTGATGATCTGAGCCGCTTAATATGTTCAGAATGTGATTTTAAGGGTGTTCGCGAGAAACTAACAAAAAAATTAACCGGGAAGGGCTTGATTTGAGTAGTTTTTTATTGAACCGTTTAATAAAGTTCAATAAAAAACTGTTTGGATGAAACTCTTCCTGGTTATTTTTTTTGCTGATTTCTCACGGACACCCTTAAAATCACGTTCTAATTACATTGAGCGGTTCGGATTATCAAAATTCTATCGGAAACTTAGGGTTTTTTTTTAATATATATACAATCAGTCTCAAATGAGGGAGGTCCGCATTTTAACTAAAAAGCGGACCTCCTCATTTCTCCTATTTTTGGATTGAATTTCGATGATCTGAGCCGCTTAATATGTTTAAAACGTGATTTTAAGGATACTCGCGAGAAATCGGCAAAAAAATGATCTGGAAGGGCTTCATCCGAGCAGTTTTTGTTTGAACCGTTCTACAAAAAATAAACAAAAATTGCTCTGATAAAACCCTTCCCGATCATTTTTTTTTGCTGATTTCTCTCAAGTACCCTAAAAATCACGTTCTGAACACATTGAGCGGCTCGGATCATCAAAATTTGATCGAAAAATAAAAGTCCGCATTTTATTAAAATAAGGTAGTTCTTATAAGAAGGGGATTTTATATGTATAAAAATCACGTTCTGAACACATTGAGCGGCTTGGATCATCAAAATTTGATCGGAAAATGGAAGTCTACATTTATTAAAATAAGGTAGTCCTTATAAGAAGGGAACTCTATATATATGATTTTTAGGATACCTGCGAGAAATCAGCAAAAAAAATAACCAGAAAGGGTTTCATTCGAGCAGTTTTTGTTTGTTTTTTATCTAACGGTTCAAATAAAAATTACTCAAATCAAACCCTTTCCGGTCATTTTTTTGGCCAATTTCTTGCGGGTACTCTTAAAATCACATTCTGATCACATTAAGCGGTTCGGATCATCGATATCAGATCGAAAAAGGCGAGAAATAGGAGGTCCGCATATAAGGTCCTTATTTTAATATCCTTACTTGAAGATTTATATATATATATATATATATATATATATATATATATCAGTCAAGTTCCAGTGAGGGATCCTCATGGCTCCCCTTCTCTATTGATTTTCGATGATCCGAGCCGCTCAAAGTGATCAGAACGTGATTTTAAGGGTTCTCGCTAGAAATTAGCAAAACAAATGACCGGAAAGGACTTCATTCGAGCAGTTTTCATTGAACGGTTCAACAAAAACTGCTCGGATGAAGCCCTTCCCAGTCATTTTTTTTGCTGATTTCTCGCGGATACCCTTAAAATCACGTTCTGCACACATTGAGCGGCTCGGATCATCGAAATTCAATCGGAAAGAGGGAGTCCCGCACCGTAAGAAAGTGCGGGATCGTCCCCAACGTGTCGTGTCCCTCATTTTTTGAAAATTTACGTGTCGAGGTATCGGTGTCGTGTCATGTTCGTATCCCGTGTCTGTGTCCATGCTACATAGGTCGGAATGAACACGAAATAAGAAACAGAGTTCCTGGCCAATTTGTTGAAGCCACTCTACCTCAACAGCAACATACCAAAGATTTGTGTTCAGCTTCAGTGGATAACTTAACAACAGTTGTTTGCTTTTTGGCTGACCAAGAAATTACTTTGGGCCCCAAATGCACATGATAGCCACATGTAGATCTCGTATTTGTGGATCGATCTTAGTCAGATAATCCTTTTGTTTCACTCCCGCTCTCAATACGCTCGTGCTCTCAGTCTGCCAGAACCAGTAAAGGTTGCTAAGGAATTGGATGCGATCAGGATGACAGGATGGGAAGTAGATTCCAAGTTGCGGGTAGACTAGCATTGATAAAATCAGTAATGGCTAACTCGCCAATTTACCACATGTCCATTTTTAGGATACCAGTAAAAGTTGCCAAGGAGAAAGGTGGTTTGGGAGTTGAGAGAATATTAGGGAATAAAATGAATGATTCTTCGCCTATAAATGGAGGTGGAGGTTTGCAACTGAGAGGAACGCTGTATGGACGAGGAAACTCATATGTATGTGTGATGGATATGAACAGAATGGAAATTGCTGGTTGCCAAAGATGGATTTGGAAAGAGGGATTTTCTGCAATATGGGGCCGCGAGACGTTCTAATTGTGGAACAAAGGAACACTACTACTTCTATGTTTTAATCTGTTTGAGAATAAGCTGGGGCTTAGAATTGGAAATGGCATGAGAATTAGCTTCTGGAAGGATGATTCATGGCTGGGGAATTTATAGCAAGAAGAAATACTAATGGGTCCTGCCTGGTGCTTTAATTTCAGAAGGGGTATTACATATTACTATTAATCCCCAAGTAGTCCGGGCACAAAGGGGGAACCAAACACCGGGTAAGAGTGGACCCGAATTAGCTAATCTCCCAAGACTCTAACCCCTTCTTTGCTCTGTTTGTATCCGCATAAAATCTTTGTAACAAACGCTTACCGGGTCATTCCCTTGTACTAATTCAAATAATTAGATTCAGCAAATTCGGCAAATGGGAAATTCTAGTCCTCAGAAGGGGTGGGGAAAATGGCCAAATGGGCCTCCTAGCCTGCATAGAATCTTCAAATCAAAAATAAATAAAGTGCCTAGCTATAGTGTAAATGGGAACTTTTCTTCAACTAAAAGTGGGTTACTGTTCTGTTCAAAAATAAAAAGTGGGTTACTGTGCGTTATTCAACGAGCACGTTGAAGATTTTGTTGGAGTGGTTCAAGAATATTCATAACAATGCACCAAGACAAAGGTCACGAATATTGAACGCAGCTAGACACTACAATAATGAAGTAAAAGAACGTCCCAAAGCAATTAAAAGGGCAAAGAGAAATGGGGCAGAGGTTTTGTGAGTATATGAAAGGAACACGCTAGAAACAGCCCATTGGACTGTCATTAAGGTTTAAAAAGTGTAATGAAATGTGTAAAAATCGTATAAAAGTGTGTGGAAGTTTATCAAAAAAGGAAGATAAAAAAAGTGTAAAAAATACATTAGAGTCCGTGTTATTTTGTCTTTTTCTTAGCCTATTGACAACCTAGTGGACTATTGTCGATAGAAGGATTAAAAAAGAAGAAGAAGAAGTCAGGAGGGGTAAAGAATAGCTAGGAAGATCACTTGTTTTCTAATAGTTCAAATATTTACCTGTTAGCTAGTTTTTTATGGTACTAATACCGGTTTGGAATTGAATCTCCAAATCCATATAATTTTGGTGTGTTTTCAATAGTCAATTCTTTTTTGTGACAACCCGTATTTCTACGTTGTCTAAATAAAAAAATGCCTCCAAATGATTACAATTTACAAGTCTCCAAAACAATATGCAATGATGGGTAGTAAAATCCACGAAAAAAAACTTTGCAATCTCCAAATAAAGTAAATCATAATGCTTTAACTTGGCTGCCTTGAACTTTTCATATTAATTACGTGGGAGTACTAGAGATAATTGGTACACATATTTGTTACAACGAACAGTACTAATTAAAATATATTCTATTATTTTGAAACACAATTTTAGTCTCCCAAGACACAATAAATAACTACGAATATGAAAGTGACCACATCTGATCAATAATTCTACTGTTATTTCGAAGGTAGCATATGATGTGCACTCACCAAACGATGTGATCAATGTTGTATAACGTGCTGTCACAATGTGATACTCATATTCGATTACCATATCGTAACACGTGTAATTCACCTGCTTTCATTTAATGATACATATATGATAAATTACATTTAAATTCCTGGAATTTTTCAAGATACACTTCATTTTCAAAATTTATTACACAAGACTTGCATTCATGGGCATGAAAACCCAGTGCTGTGGACAAAGTCTATGAAGTTGGTGGGTAATATGCCCTACTATACTCTGATAAGACTTGATGAATGAAAGTCCAAATCCTTCACCTCAAGTGGGAGAAGTACTAATGGTTAGGTGTTATGGTTAGGCCTTTCAAAAAAAATGGTTACGTGTTTTGGGATTGCGGACAAGAAAGAGAGAGATCGATGTAAAGAGGGCTAAAGAAGGCCATGGCTGTAAGTCGGAGATGATGCGATATCGTGCGAGGAAAATGGTGGGTGTTTGGAGGTAGAAGGAGCGATGCCATGCATGGTGATTCATCGTAGCAAAAGCCTTCGGTTAAGAACTCAAAGAAAATTACAAAGATAGTGCCGATGATTTTTTGTTGCTTTGTAAACCGTTTGAAGCGATTTGTCATTCAATCTAATGTTTAGTTAGGGACGGGGGCGGCTGCAGGATTTTAACTCTGCGGTTACAAATTGGTATACAAATTTGAACACTATACAAAATAAATACATTTATTTCGATTGAAAACTTATTGGGCCAAGCTTGTAGTATTATTTTGTTGACCTACATGATCTACTTGCTCACAAATTCAAGTAAGTTTTCATTTACTCTGGCTTTAGACGAATGATTTAGTGTCGACAATGTAAAAGAAATATCAGACTATATATAGGCAGAATTATACAAAAAATATATACTCGGGGGTCACTTGAACCCCCTTAAAACCTTAGTCGAGCCGCCCCTAGTTGGGGAGACGGATGTTATAAACTTGAAATTGTGGACCTTAATGTATTTCTCAAAAACCTCAGGGGAGGTTAGTGAGAAATATTGATTGCAAATCAAGTACCACGTGGTACCCGTGTATGGAGGAGGAAACTCATATGTGTGATAGATATGAACAGAATGGAAATTGCTGGTTGCCAAAGATGGATTTGGAAAGAGGGATTTTCTGCAATATGGGGCCGCGAGACATTCTAATGGTGGAACCAAGGAACACTACTACTATGTTTTAATCTGGGACTTAGAATTGGAAATGGCATGAGAATTAGCTTCTGGAAGGATTAATATTGTTCTCACTTCTCAGTTTGGAATTTCCAAGGCTATTCAGTCTTGATTACAGAAAAAGGATGAGATGGCTGGGAAAGTTATAGAAAGAAGAAACACTAATGAATAATGGGTCCTGGTGCTTTAATTTCAGAAGGGATATTATATATTTTTATTAATCCCCAACAAGCATTATGCAAACTCTGTGGTGAGTGCCCAAGCAGTTCGAGTGCAAAGGAGGAACCAAACACCGGATAAGAGTGGATCCGAATTAGCTAATCTCTCAAGATCCTAACCCCTTCTTTGCTCTGTTTGTATCCACGTAAAGTATTTGTAACAAACGCTTACCGGGTCATTCCCTCGTACTAATTCAAATAATTAGATTATGCAAATTCGGCAAATGGGAAATTCTAGTCCTCAGAAGGGGTAGGGAAAATGGCCAAATGGGCCTCCTGCATAGAATCTTCAAAAATAAATAAAGTGCCTAGCTATAGTGTAAATGGGAACTTTTCTTCAACCATAAAAGTGGAGTACTGTGTGTTATTCAATGAGCACGTTGAAGATTTTGTTGGAGTGATTCAAGAATAGTCATATCAATGCACCAAGACAAAGGTCACGAATATTGAACGTAGCCAGACACTACAAAAAAGAAGTAAAAGAACGTTCCAAAGCAATTAAAAGGAAAAAGAGAAATGGGACTGAGGTTTGTGTGGAAATAAGAAAGGAAAACGTTAAAAACAATCCATTGGACTGTTATTAAGGTTTAAAAAGTGTATTGAAATGTATGAAAATCGTATAAAAGTGTGTGAAAGTATATCAAAAAGTGTTAAAAGTGCATTAGAGTCTGTGTTATTTTGTTCTTTTCGTGGCTTATTGACAATCTAGTGGATCGACTATCAATAGAAGAATCCAAGAAAAAATAAATCGGGAGAGGGTAAAGAATAGCTAGGAAGATCACTTGTTTTTAATAGTTCAAATATTTACCTGTTAACTAGTTTTTTTACGGTACTAAATTCCGGTTTGGAATCTAAACACCAAATCCATGTAATTTTGGGGTGTTTTCAATTGTCATTCTTTAATTTTTTTGTGACGACCCGTATTTCCACGTTGTCTAAAATAATAATAAAAATGTCTCCAAATGACTACAAGTCTCCAAAACAATACACAACGATGGGCAATAAAATCCACTAAAAAAAACTTTACAATCTTCAAATTTGTCCTTCAACCTAATGTTTAGTTAGGGATGGGGGCGGCTGCAAAATTTTAACTCAGCAGTTACAAATTTGAACACTATAGGCAGAAATATACAAATTTTCATAAGTGACCCCCAAAATTTTTTAGTGAAGCCGCCGCTGGTTATGGAGGCGAACGTTATAAACTCAAAAATTGGGAGGAGCGTAGTGACATACTATTTCTCAAAAACCTCAAGGGAGGTTAGCACTCAGTCTAACGATAGAAGGGACTTAGGAGTTCGGGAGGAGTATCGATCAACCCCGTGGAAGAGGAGACTAAATGGTCAATTGGATAGAGCTCACACAAAGGGAGAAAAGGACAAACAACACGAATTTGAGAAAAAGTCTCAAATACTTCTAGGAGAGGAGAGACAAATTGGTCAATTGGGTTGAGCTCCATGCACAGGAGGAAATGGTCCCCCCAGAACACAAATTGGAGAAAAAGCCAAATGGACTACTTTTTCTTTCCTTCGTGTTGTGGCTGGCTGGGGATGGCCTGGAAATGTCAAACAATGACGCCTTTCATTCCCTTGGAAAGGGTCCTTTGCTAGTTGTATCATCATTGTACATGCCTGGATGGAATAGATTATTTCAAACCCTGCGCTTTAATGACCTGCCCCCAAATCTCTTAAGTACTTTTGTCATGGACCAATAAAAGTATCTCAATCAAAAACAAGCCGCGCCCGCCGCTGTCTTATAATCCGCGTGCGGGAGCGGAAGCTCGAGCGTAAGCGTTTATAAATCACGTCTCGAACTAATAAAATTTCTGAGAGCGAAAATTAAAAGCATAAGGCCAGTGCAAAGATTGAAAGTCGCCATCTATCTTTGTCCCTCTTTACTAAGGCCCGCCATCTGTTCATATCTCTCATTTTGAAAGATTATGTTACCAAGGCCGCCATCTATTCATGAGCGACGAAGCCAAGATTTTATCCTAACAATAACTAAATGTATACTAAAAAATAAGAAGATGCAACTGCAATATGAATATTCTTTGACTCTAGGAAAAAATAAAATAACATAATAAAAATTATAATAAATAATGTTTGCCATTTGCACATAGGGGACGAAAAAGATTAATTTAGTTTTAGAATACTATTTTGAGTCTCCTTTCTTGAAAAAAAGAAGAGGATTTAGGACTAGTATATAGCAAAAAATCTAGCAGTGGCGAGTCTATATAAGTTGGGGATAATTTTTTTAACATATAATAATTGCATTTTTCAAAATTCTTATGGTGATGGCCGTCCCTTTTAGACCCCCATTGGTTCCATCTTTACTCCAAATATCCAAATAAAAAACAATTACTACACAACCACAAACACACACCAAAACACTTTACATACACACTCACATATTTTAGTGGGTCCCACATACACTAGATGTGTAGTGTGTGTGAACCCCAATATAAATATGAGTGTGTTTGTGTAAATATTTATGTAAGAATTTGTGGTCGTAGAATGATTCAAAAAACAACCCCCCCCCCGCTCTCTTTCTCTCTCTCTCTCGTGTGTTAAATATAGGTCATTTCGTTTGTGAGCCTTCCGAGCTTGCTTCCACGTGAATGGTCAGAGTTGAGTTATCTTTTCAAGATATCCTTTCTGTATTTATATATCTCATCATTGTATCAAACCCAAGCAATAAAAAAACCTACTCCATATATACCAGGTGCCTCTTCTATAAATTCCTTAAACCATTCCCTCTCCAATCACATTAGTCTCCTAACTGTTATTAGACCACTGAACTGAACTCCTTACCAAAAACATGAAGTTTGGTAAGGAATTTGTATCACAAATGGTGCCGGAATGGAAAGAAGCATACATGGACTACGATTACCTGAAAACCCTCTTGAAAGAAATCCAAAGATTCAAGCAGAGAACCGGACCACAAACAGTCCCGCCTAGATTGGGCCGAAGGCAAACGCTGTACAGGGCTTTCAGTGGCCTGACAAGAAGAAGCTACGCCCCCCTGAGCCCGCCGCGCACGTCCGACGTCGAAAACCAAGTCATTCTGGTGAATTCCAGCAGCAGCCAAGGGGGCAGGTTCGAGACCATGTTTCTCATGGCGGCGGACGAGGGGGGAGAGTACGAGCTGGTCTACTTCAAGAGGCTGGATGACGAGTTCAACAAGGTCCTTGATTTCTACAAGTCTAAAGTTGGAGAGGTGATGGAGGAAGCGGCTGTGCTGGACAAGCAGATGGATGCCTTGATTGCTTTCAGGGTGAAGGTGGAGCGTCCGGATCAGGAGGGGTGGTTTTTCGATCGCGAGGCCGAGATGAGGAGTCTGGCCTCTGGAGTTGCTGCTTCTGCTGCTGCATTGTCTGCTTCCACTCCACGCGGAGCTAGAGGTACTTATAAACTATGTCTTCGTATAAAAGAAAGAAACATGGGGAAAGATTTTCCATAATTTTGTTCAATATAAACTAGACTCATTTTGGGTGTGGCTCGAGCATACATACGTGTTTCGGTAAGGTTTTGGAAAACTTCATAATGTGTTCTAAAAAATATCGTGTATGAACGACGCCAAATTCTCAAGGCATGAGATTTTGCAGAAATGTATTCGGAGATAGAGGGTCAAGAATTTTCAAATATCATCGTGTATGACCGACGCCAGATTCTCAAAGGCATGAGATTTTGCAGAAATGTATTCGCAGATAGAGGGTCAAGAATTTTGATCTCCTATTCATACATAATGTGCAGGAAAAGCTCCCATGGTTGCAATAGATGAAGATGGGCCTAGCAGCCAGGGCCCGTCGGATGACTCAAGTGACGATAAAAGTGAAAAAGAATCAAAAACATTGATTCAGATGGCCAAACAGGAGAAACAGAATAACATAAGGGCAATCAGACCGGCTCCACTGGAAATACTCAACCGTGTGAAAATGAACAACACCGTTGAGACTCCTCGTTCCACCATAAAAGAATTCCTCAGTATTCCCAGGCAGGAAGAAATTAAGTTCAACAGGGATAATCTCAAGAAAGTCGAAGAACAACTCAAGCGTGCTTTCGTTGAGTTTTATCACAAGCTTCTCCTTCTTAAGAATTTCAGGTAACAGGGAGAATTCGCTGTTTAGTCAAGAAAAAATGTCTGATTAGTTTTTTTAATAGAGCGGTATTTGATCCGTTTGTGTATGACTGGACAGCTTCTTGAATATACTCGCGTTCTCAAAAATCATGAAGAAATATGATAAGGTACATTCCTCTGTCAACTGTTAAGAGTTCTAATCATAAGGAACCGAAAAAACAGAATATATAGAAAATGGAAGGTAATCACATAAGATCGCGTGAATTTGTGTTTTAGCTTAAAACCCTGTTGTACGTATGGATGTTGATCTGTATAGGGATCTCACTACAAAGGATTTAACACATGATCCGATTTTATACCCGTAAGTCTTACAAGAAGAGCGAGCCTCCAAATACCCCTTTTATGAAAGAACGCCAGATATAGAACCGGGTATACATAAAAGCATCAGGTGGATGAGATGAGATAAAAACATAGTATATGGTTTGAATTCAAGACGAACTCCTCAAACCTTTTCATCTAAAGAATTTTCAAATCAGTACGTTGACATGATCAAGGCCAGGTACCTGTTGATCAAGCATAAAAGAGTGAGCTAGAGAAATTAAGAAAATAACCTTCTTTCGATCATTGTTATAACTGAAGATCGAAGTGAGACAGTTATATTTTGGTTCTTTTGCTTATAATGTTTCTGTATTTAATTGTTTCAGATTACTTCGAGAAGAGCATCAAAAGCTTACTTGAAGATGGTGGAGAAATCCTTCCTTGACAGCTCTGATGGGGTAATCGCCCGAATAACACAGACACAAATGTTATTCGACTTTCGTGGTTTAACAAGCAATCATAACTAAAAATGTCACAGCTTATCACTTAAACGAGAAAAACAACTGCCAAGTTTGATGATTAAATTCGGCCATTTTTTTCAGGTTACAAAGCTTATGGACAGGGTTGAAGCCACATTCATCAAGCATTTTTCAAACTCAAACCGCAGAAAAGGGATGAGCAGCTTAAGGCCTAGAGTAAAGAAAGAAAGGCACAGGGTAACATTTTCTTTGGGTAAGATATCTAGCATACTACCTTAAACATGCTTATAGTTACATGGTTTATTAAGCAAAACTACTTCATCATTTAACATTTGAATCACTTAATATGTTGGTCTTAACAAATCTTAAATCTCTTGACCGTAAAAATTTCAGGTTTCTTGTTTGGCTGCACAGTGGCCCTCTTACTGGCCCTTGTTCTGATTATGCGTGCACGCGATCTCCTAAATCACACAGGTCGGGATCAATACATGAGAAATATGTTGCCCCTTTATAGGTAATTTTGAACTCCCCCAATGAGGTTTGCATTAAGTTGTGCTTTTGTTTCTCCCTCTTAACCTTAAGTATATCTATTTCTCCACTTCCTCCAACCCGGCTCAACAACTTAAAAGCGAATAACACAGCAATTTTAGACAGACTTCAATTTTTACTCTAAGACATAATAATTTCAAGAATTGATGTTCGAAAAGAGCATTAAGGATTTTAGACATGAAAATTTCAATTTGTTTGCCAAAGAAAAGGTTTGACATACTAAAAGGTAACTTTGCCTTGTGTGTGATATCCCTGAAATTTCACTTTCTTAGGTAATCTCAGCAGTTAGGACCACTTGTTTGACATGAAAAGTTAACTTCTTTTGCAGCTTGTTTGGATACATTACTCTCCACATGGTTATGTACGCGGCAAATATATACTTCTGGAGGAGGTACAGAGTCAATTACCCATTTATATTCGGTTTCAAGGAGGGAACTGAATTGGGGTACCGAGAAGTTCTCCTCCTAAGCTGTTGTGTTGCAGTGCTATCAACAGCAGCTGGTCTCGTGAACCTTGACATGGAAATGGACCCTAAAACTCTGGATTACAAAGCAATCACTGAACTTGTACCTCTGGGGCTTTTAGTGGTAAGTTCTTCATGATCTAAGTCAACCTGCCTCTTTATTTATGCTCACTTCTGAATTAAGACTGCTTAAAATCTATAATGGTTTCTTTCTTTGCAGCTACTTCTTATCATATTGCTCTGCCCGTTGAATATCATTTATCGATCAAGTCGATTCTTCTTGCTCTGTTGTTTGTTTCACTGTTTATGCGCGCCACTCTACAAGGTAAAAACTTGGATGATGGCGAGATATGAGGAGCGAAGTCATTTTGATTAAAAATAGGACGCAATCACATTGGTAACACGTGGAACATGGAATTAATTGCGTGCATGTAGTGTCATGTAAAAATATGGTTTCTGTTTATTTATTTGGAAATAAAAAACATAAATACCAGTAGGCATGTGCGTACTTCTTATTTACCTGGTAACAAAAGGTTCATGAAATTCGAATAACATTTTGTCTTTTGTAGGTGACACTTCCTGATTTTTTTCTAGCAGATCAACTAACAAGCCAGGTGAGTTGAGAATTTATTGCTATGCTTAGTTTTCAATTAGTTCCTGTTTTATCCGGGACGTAAAAGTTGATCATATTGTTGTTGTAGGTGCAAGCATTAAGGAGTCTAGAGTTTTACATTTGCTACTATGGATGGGGAGACTACAAGAAAAGACTTAATACTTGCCAAGACAATGATGTTTACAAGGCCTTCTTTTTCATTGTTGCTGCAGTTCCGTACTGGATTCGCCTCCTCCAGGTTACTCCCCTTAGTACTTGCTTGTAGTTCTTCCAAACATGTATTGTGTTGGTTTCTTGTGTTTTCAGAAACAAAAGACAATAAAAAGATTACAACACTTCGTATTTATTATCATGTTTTCAGAAACCAAATACGCTAAAGTGCGATAACAGTTATCGAAGATTTTGAAAACATCCATTCGAAATGTTCCAAAAATAGTTCGCCAAAGAAGTTTCCTGCACTACTCAGAGAATGAAAACAATACCAAACACCATTAATTAAACTTGGTTTCTTCTCCCAGTGCCTCCGACGCCTATACGAAGAGAGAGATCCAAGGTCAGGATTCAACGGGCTGAAATACTTGTCAGCAATAGTAGCTGTTTGTATGAGAACTGCTTACACTCTCAACAGAGGAAGTCGCTGGAACCTGTTAGCTTGGATTGCCTCAATTATTGCAGTAATCTTCGGTACCTACTGGGACCTTGTCGTAGACTGGGGGCTTTTCCAAAAGAATTCAAAGAACCGATGGTTGAGAGACAAGCTTCTTGTCCCACATAAAAGCGTATACTTTGCTGCCATGGTGAGTAAGCTTTTGTCTCGCATCATATTGTTTGGTGGCAAATTCGGCATTAATTTTGTATAATAACGCTCAGCAGAAACAATTTTGCCATAAAAAAACCCTCAGCATCTTTTTGATGTTCCCCAAAAACTTGACATCAAGCTTCGGAACCTTTCTGCCAAGGCTGGTATCATTTCGATGTGTTTCAATTCTTCCAAACGAGAGAGGTTGGTTGCCTTGGAGTCCATTGTAGTATCTATTCCACTTCCTACCCACGGTTATGCTCTTTGTGATCTTGGCTCATCCATGTACTTAGCTACTGAGTCCCAAATTTAATGTGTTTTGTGTGATCGCAACATCAAAAAGAATGTTTGGATTTTCCGGGAAACTAGTTCCATAAATCATAGTCTAAAAACTATTCTTCTGAAAGACTTCCTGAATGCAGGTTTTGAACGTGTTGCTGAGGTTAGTTTGGATGCAAACGGTGCTAAACTTCAGCGTTCCATTCTTACATATACAAACTCTAACCGCACTTGTTGCAGTTCTAGAGATCATTCGTCGTGGCATTTGGAATTTCTTCAGGTTGGTTCATGATGCAATCAAAGATCTGCATTTTGTGATTTCAATCAGTCAAGAATTGGGTACTAGATTTCGTGATTGATCTTGTATTATATTGCATTTAAGCCAACAATTTTTCTTTGCTGATTGATTAGGTTGGAGAATGAACATCTGAATAATGTGGGCAAATACCGTGCGTTCAAAACTGTACCGCTACCTTTCAACTATGATGAAGATGGAGGCAAAGATGAATGAAATGAGAATTTTGAAAGCTTCAGATTAACTCACTTTTTTTTAACAGATTCTTTTTTTTGTTTGCTCGAGCGATCAGTGCTCCGGAATTCTAGTCTGGAACGACGACGGAAGGGGTAGAAAATTTCGAATAACATTTTTGTAAACTCTATCAAGCCGCGCACTTTGCCAAATATACTTTGTATGTACATTTACGAACTGTGAAATGCATCTAATGTTCTGATTGCGTGATACCAGCAGTTTAGAAGTTCTAAGCCCACCACGAATCCAAAATTTCTTGTGTTAGATGCTGTTTCAAGTCTTTAGTGTCGAAAACAATGGGGAAAAAGGACGACAATTAAGTTGGATGCATTGACAAAGCATAAATGTTGAAAACACAGGAGAGAAAGCATTATCAAGTCCTAGTTCACAGCACATATAGCATGGTTTTAGATGAAGGCCGTTATCGAGAAAGTACTTGAAATAGTGAATCAAGATCTATATGGAATTATGGATCCCTATCTTTATGCATTCCTACGGCTGTTTTGTCAACGAATGCCGGTATCATGTCGGCTATTACGTTACGGGATTTTGAACCTCCGATGCCTTTATTTACCCATGTATCGGCCCGATATGGTCCGACATCAGCTGATATACGACCGAATCACCGGGAAACGTAAGAGGATACAGCACTATATAGTCTGCTACCTGCAAATGCTTCATGTCTTGAGTTTAAGACAATGCTGGCACTGGAAAGTGTTATACTATCTTTTCATTTTCATGGTCAGGTTCTGATACACATACAAACCGACAAGAACGGGCTCTCTCTCTCTCTCGCTCGGACCTCTCTCTAGAACTCCAAAAGTCACCGGCGATTTCCGCTTGGGTGGGGTGGGGGAAGACGGCCTCTTCCTCCTCCTCTCTCAACCTCCCCCTCTACCTTCTTCCTCTCTCCTATTTTATCCCCCTTTTCTAGATCTGAGTCTCTTCCCTTTCGTCTCCTCTTCTACTGTCAGTTTCCTTCCACTGTTTTCATCTCTGTCCGGTCACCACTGCTTCCCCCACCAGTTTCCATCTCTTGGGGATTCCGGTTTGGGCTTTTAAAGGCGTGGACTTGCAAAACTAACAAATGCCAAAAAAAAAAAATTAAATAAAGACAAAACGTGCACTTTTTCTAAAAGTAAAAAAAAAAAAAAAAAAAGGGAATTAGTGGAACTGGCCTCGATCTTTCTTTTTTGAAGAGTGAGACGAAGTTTTCAAATTTGGTAGAGTTGACTGAAGAGTGAAGAGTGAGTTTGAGGTACATTTCATATTAATCTTCATATTAAGCAAGAAAATAAGTTTGAAGAATTTAGTTGGAGTTGCTCTTAGAGAACATCTGTATCACCATGGCTCTTTTGGCTGTTTTAACGAGCCAAAAGTGAAAAACTGCATGGCATCAGCCTGGTCATTGGCTCGGTCAATTTAGTATTTGCTACCGTGCCTCGGTATGAAAAATGAGGCACTATTCCCTCGTCTTTGAAAATACTGTAATATTATTTCAACAAAGAACAAAACCCTCTAGCTTCTCTGTTCCAACTTAACTTCCAAGGCTAAGCTGGAGCTCATTCGTTTATTAAAAGTTCACTTGTCGTAAATTTACAATTAATGATTTCCATTTTTTTGAACGCGACAATTAATGGTTTTCATAAATGCTCAATAAGGTTAGATTGGAGTTGAGAATAAATCCCTGATCATTGATGCGATGACGACGTTTAAGGAATTCCTTAAGCTCGGTAGTTTAGAATGAATCTCCTTATCCAAATATGACCGTAGTAATATACTTGTTACACCGTTATAATATAGCCATTACGAAAATATGACCATTGAAATATAGTTGTTATGACTGTTGAAGTATAGCCATTACAAATATGACGCATTCGAATAGATCCAGTTAGAAAAATAACAATCGAAGAATCTGAAAAATAACATTTAAATTGAAAAATATGAGTATAGTAGTCACAATAGAGCCGTTGGAATATAACTATTGAAAAAATATAGCCGTTAAAAAAATATAGCCGCTATAAACTATGACATTTGTAAAATAATATAAGAAAAATTGACATTTCAATATTATGTTAGAAGAAATAGAAATAATATACATAATAGACTATTTTAGAAGTAACTATCCAAAGTAATAAAGTGGCTTTTTAAAGTGTAATTTGATCTGAAATTTAAAGCGTCTGATACGGATGCTCTTAGCACCTCTTATTTGATATTGCTTCCCTAAAATTCACTATCGACAGACAAATAAAACTTATGTCACGCCAAATTTCGCTAACTAATGCCACAACAAATTTATGAATTGAATGACCCACCAAAGCGTCTGATACGGATGCTCTTAGCACCTCTTATTTGATATTACTACCCTAAAATTCACTATCGACACACAAATAAAACTTATGTCACGCCGAATTTCACTAACTAATGCTACAACAAATTTATGAATTGAACGACCCGCCAATAAAACTATGAGTCCTGCTATTGTACTAATGAAAGGGTGTACATCATTGTGTGGGGCCCACTATAGGTCCCACACAAATGATCTGGTCCGTTAATAAATTTTAAAATAATTTTTCTCGTGGTCTTGCAAAAAATCAGTTCAATTGAATATGTGTAAGTACTTGATCCGATCTTCTAATTTTTCATTTAGAAATTATACAATGAAAAGTTAGAAGATTGGATCAAGTACTTACACATATTCAAATTGAGCTGATTTTTTGCAAGGACACTCAAAAAAATATTTTAAAATTTATCAACAGACCGTATCATTCGTGTAGAATCCATAGTAGGCCCCACACATCAATGTACACCATATGTACACTCTTTCATCGTCACACCAATATGAAGTATGATGAAATATGATTATCCAACCCAATTTAATAACTCATTATGTAGGGGCGTTTCCACTATATTATTTGTATAGAATTTCTTGCGTTTTAGCAAACTTATTTCAACTAAACTACAACTTTTTGCATTTATTCAATTTTCCTATAACTTTTTGCTTTTAGCGGAAATAACTTGACACAAAGTATTACAAATAGTATCACATAATTTTCGCTTAGCGAAAATGTCACCTTAACTTCTTATCATCTTATCAATTAATACATGGATTGAAAAGAAAAATTCAACTAATACATGGAATTTTAAGTGATGAATCTAGGGTTGTTCTTTTAAAAAAGCCATTGGCTTTCCCGCAAAAAATGAGCCAAATAAAGTCACATAAAGACAAAAATAAGTCAAAAAGTCATTTTTTTCGTCTTTATTTAAAAAATATGAGATTTCGATTAAAATTTTAAACTTTTTAGATTCTTCTCGTCATGAAAATGTAATAATCTCTAAAAAAAAATGAGAATAAACCAAATAATACGAAAAAAATTTAAATAAAGATAAAAAATAAATCACTTTTACTTATTTGTCTAAATAACCTATCTATCAAATCTTGAGTTAAAGCTTTTGTCTGAGAGTTGTGTTCACCACAAGTTCATTGAGAGTCTGAGACATTGACCCAGTCCAGGGGAAAAATGGCCAGAAAAAGAAAGCAGCAAAATTCAGATAAAAAAAATACTTTTTTTTTAGAGAGAGAGAGAGAGAGAGTGAGGGGTTTCAGGAGAAAGGGTTTAACAATAGCCGACCATGGGAAACCTTCTTTCCACACCTCCACCAAACCCTAGCGACAGAGCCACCACAACCATGGATTCTTCACCAAACCAATTACCCAAAAACCAACAAAACCCTGAATCATTGAAAACCCTAGAAGACCCACAAAACCCAGTCGTACAACAACAACAAGAAGCCGCCTCAGATCCCCCTCCAATAGACGACTCGTCAAAATCAACAGAAAAAGACCAAGATAGTAGTACTGTCAACGAAGAGGAAGGGGGAGGGGAAGAAGAAGAAGAAGAAGGTGAATGTGGGTTTTGCCTGTTCATGAAGGGCGGCGGGTGCAGGGACAGCTTCACCTCTGGGGAGAAGTGCATCGAGGAGGCTGAGAAAGACGGCGAGGACATCATCGACAAGTGCTCCGACATCACCGGAGCTCTCAAGAAGTGTATGGAGGCCCATTCGGACTACTACGCCCCGATCCTCAGGGCTGAGAAGGCCGCCGAGGAGGAGGCTATTAGGGAATTGGAGAATGTAAAAGAAATATCAGACTATATATAGGCAGAATTATACAAAAAAATATATACTTGGGGGTCACTTGAACCCCCTTAAAACCTTAGTCCAGTCGCCCCTGGTTGAGGAGGCGGATGTTATAAACTCAAAAATGGGGAGCATAATGTATTTCTCAAAAACCTCAAGGGAGGTTAGCGAGAAATTTTGGTTGCAAATCAGGTACCATGTGGTACCCGTGTATGGAGGAGGAAACTCATGTGTGTGATAGATATGAACAGAGTGGAAATTGCTGGTTGCCAAAGATGAATTTGGAAAGAGGGATTTTCTGTAATTTGGGGAGACATTCTATTGGTGGAACAAAGGAACACTACTACTACTACTATGTCTTAATCTGTTTGAGAATAAGCTGGGACTTAGAATTGGAAATGGCATGAGAATTAGCTTCTGGAAGGATTCATGGCTGGGGAAATATTGTTCTCTCTATCAGTTTGGAATTTCCAAGGCTATTCAGTCTTGATTACAGAAAAAGGATGAGATGGCTGGGAAAGTTATAGAAAGAAGAAACACTAATGAATAATGGGTCCTGGTGCTTTAATTTCAGAAGGGATATTATATATTTTTATTAATCCCCAACAAGCATTATGCAAACTCTGTGGTGAGTGCCCAAGCAGTCCGAGTGCAAAGGGGAACCAAACACCGGATAAGAGTGGACCCGAATTAGCTAATCTCTCAAGACCTTAACTCATTCTTTGCCCTGTTTGTATCCACGTAAAGTATTTGTAACAAACGCTTACCGGGTCATTCCCTTGTACTAATTCAAATAATTAGATTACGCAAATTCGGCAAATGGGAAGTTCTAGTCCTCAGAAGGGGTAGGGAAAATGGCCAAATGGGCCTCCTGCATAGAATCTTCAAAAATAAATAAAGTGCCTAGCTATAGTGTGTAAATGGGAACTTTTCTTCAACCATAAAAGTGGAGTAGTGTGTGTTATTCAATGAGCACGTTGAAGATTTTGTTGGAGTGATTCAAGAATAGTCATATCAATGCACCAAGACAAAGGTCACGAATATTGAACGTAGCCAGACACTACAAAAAAGAAGCAAAAGAACGTCCCAAAGCAATTAAAAGGAAAAAGAGAAATGGGGCAGAGGTTTGTGTGAAAATAAAAAAGGAAAACGCTAAAAACAGCTCATTGGACTGTCATTAAGGTTTAAAAAGAGTATTGAAGTGTGTGAGTCAAAAGTGCATTAGAGTCTGTGTTATTTTGTTCTTTTCGTGGCTTATTGACAATCTAGTGGACTATCAATAGAATTGTAACGCCCCGATTTTCTAAGGAATTTCGGAAGCATTAATATATTAAACTTAGCATAAATAATATTCTTTTTAGTACAAAATGCGGAACAATATCTCCTTATTATAGCTTAAGGTCGACATTAATATGCTCTACCCCACATGTACGGAGGCCTTTGGGTGACAGAGCAATAATTCAGAGCGACTCTAGTTCTGATATGGATTCCAAGTATAATCTTGCTCAGTCTCTGCCCCTGGTATCTCTCCTGAATAGTACGGATCTGGCTTGCAAGGTTGATCTTCTACGCCGTCGCTACCTGCAGCTTCTGGCAAATTGATCGCCGAAGCAATCGATTTACCAGGATACGAATGTACCCGTGAGTGATAAATCACCCAGTAGATACCTCTGAACCCATTAACCCATAACATACAAGCAATAATATAATAATGAGCATGAAGAATAAAGTTACGGCAATTTGGAGCATATTATGAATTTTCTTGTCTTTGGGTGATTTCTAGATTTCTCTATCATGAGAAATAATCCTCCCAAACAACCTCTGAACAATGGCGACTCTACCGATTTACCCTCCCCTTGCTTGCCCAGCCTGGGGTCCCAGACGAATAAGACCAAACTACATGTCGGGTCGAACTCGGCTGTACCATCACAAGGAGCGAATGATAACCAACCAACTGCGAGAAATGATACCCATACTCCGGTTTCATCCAATAAATCCACCCCCGGAAAATCCGGAAGATAAATCCAACAGTGCCATATTCAGGGTTCGCAAGACGATAATCCACCGGTCTTAAACCACGAGTGCCGATACCGACGACCATTCTTTCAGGAAACCCACGGTCCTCAGCCACTCTGGTTATCTCCTGACCGCAACGTCACAACTGTGACTATAAACAATAATTTCACTTTCCCTAGGGATTTAACGTCTAATTAATTTATTCCAACGTACGAATACCACCCGGGGTACCTATTGTCCAATTTCTACGTTCACGTAGCAACAATAAGGCAATAACAACTTATTGAAATTCATGAAATTCGTTTCCACAATTTTATTATCTATAATTTATTAAATCATTCCCTTGTTAAAGTCTTTTAATACTTTATAACTAGTTTACTAATAAAATAAGTAATTTTGACGAATTTATAAAATAGTCCACGTATTACGAAATAGTTTAAAATAAATTTCTTTTTATAATAATTATCACACGGATAGTTATTACTCCTAATAATATTAAGCTAATATTATAAATACTTTTTATCAATTAATTTCCTTTCTAAAATTACTAAATAACAATATTATTAATTTAAATACTCTTTTCTTTTTCTTTTTCTTTTTCTTTTTTTTTTAAAATATTATCAATTATTCACTTAATCTGTTAGATAAATTAAACTGATATAACTATCACGTTTTATACTAAAGTGATATTATACCGTCAGAAAATAATACCAAGTGAGTAGTTTTTCATAATAATAATATCATAAATATTGTAAAATAAATATCACATGAGTCATCTTCTACGCAAGTAATATCACATAGATAGTCGGGCCCAGAAATAATATCAAAATGGTGAATCTGGCAGAAAATGAACAGTAAGCTATATTTTTCATCCGGGTTCAAGCCCTTATAACTCATCAAAACCACTCTATTATACTTAGGGAGAGTGGGAGAAGAGGTACATACATTCGGTTTTGATCAAAACAAGCTTTAAACGAGTTTTTGAAATTTTTGGTTCGCCGGAGAAAACGACCGGAGCACGGCTGATCGGCTCGGTTCTGGGGTATTGGAGGAGGGTTATGAGTTGCTTGAGGTGGTTATGGATGTTTGGAAGTGGTAATTCGGATTAAGAGGTGGTGCAAGTAGGAAAACCCACTTTTATCTCTCGGTTTCTCTCTCTAAACGGCCATGGCCGGAACTCGGTCTTTCTTCCAACTTCTCTACTGATTTATGGACACACAAAAGGGTGAGAGGGGGTTGAGTTTGCTGTGGTTCGGATGGAGAGGGGAAAGGTGGTATTTATAGAGGTTGGAGAGGAGAGGAGAGAAGAGAGATGGCCGGAGGTGGTGGTGGACGGCTGGAGTTGGGCTGGAGCTAGCTGGTGGCAGCTGGAGATAGCTGTTGCCAGCTGGTCACAGCTAGGTTTTTGTAGGGCAAGTGGCCGGGAAGGAGAAGAAGAGAGAGAGGGGTGTGTTCGGGTGAGAGAGAGAGAGAGAGAGAGATGGCAGAGAGGGAGAGGGAGAGTGTACTGTGATGATGCAAGCGGGAAATTAGTACGGATATACGCAGAAACATGACTCGCAGTGTTTGATCGTTCGGTTTTCGATTTCGAAAAATTCTAAGAATTTAATCGTAACGTCACAAAATCATTTCGACGCTAACCATGGTCTTTCTTAGTGAAAAAGTATCTCGATTATCAAAGAAAATATTTTTGTGAATTTTGAAAACTTGATTTGATTTTTAAACGGTCTTTAACTACTAAATCGGAATTTAATACATTAAGACAAGATTTTAAAGAAAAGCTAATATTACGGAATTTTTATTTTATTAAAAATTTCGGAATATTACAAGAATGATCCAAGAAAAAATAAATCGGGAGAGGGTAAAGAATAGCTAGGAAGATCACTTGTTTTTAATAGTTCAAATATTTACCTTTTAGCTAGTTTTTTTACGGTACTAAATACCGGTTTGGAATCTAAACTCCAAATTCATGTAATTTTGGGGTGTTTTCAAGTGTCAATTTTTTGTGTGTGTGACGACCCGTATTTCCACGTTTTCTAAAATAATAATAAAATGTCTCCAAATGTTTACAAGTCTCCAAAATAATACAAAACGATGGGGAGTAAAATCTACTAAAAAAAACTTTAAAACCTCCATATTTGTCCTTCAATCTAATGTTTAGCTACGGACGGAGGTGGCTGCACAAATTTCTATACAAATTTGAACACTATAGACAAAAATATACAAATTTTCATACTCAGGGGTCACTTGAACCCCCTAAAAATCTTAGTGGAGCCGCCGCTTGTTAGGAAGGCGGACGTTATAAACTAAAAAATTGGGAGCGTGGTGATGTACACTATTTCTCAAAAACCGTACCTCAAGGGAGGTTAGCACTCCGTCTAACGATAGAAGGGACTTGGGAGTTTGGGAGGAGTATCGATCAACCCCGTGGAAGAGGAGACTAAATGGTCAATTGGATGGACCTCATACAAAGGGAGAAAAGGACGAATTTGAGAAAAAGTCTCAACTACTTCTTCTAGGAGAATAAATTGGTCAATTGAGCTGAGCTCCATGCACAGGAGAAAAAGGTCCCGCCAGAACACAAATTGGAGAAAAAGCCAAATGGACTACTTTTTCTTTCCTTCGTGTTGTGGCTGGCTGGGGATGGCCTGGGAATGTCAAACAATGACGCCTTTCATTCCCTTGGAAAGGGTCCTTTGCTAGTTGTACTTGTATCATCATCGTACATGCCTGGCTGGAATAGATTATTTCAAACCCTGCGCTTTAATTACCTGCCCCCAAATCTCTTACGTACTTTTGTCATGGAGTAATAAAAGTATCTCAATCTAAAACAAGCCGCGTCCGCCGCTGTCTTATAATCCGCGTGCGGGAGCGGAAGTTCGAGCGTAAGCATTTATAAATCACGTCTCGAACTAATAAAATTTATGAGAGCGAGAATTAAAAGCATAAGGCCAGTGCAAAGATTGAAAGTCGCCATCTATCTTTGTCTCTCTTTACTAAGGCCCGCCATCTGTTCATGTCTCTCATTTTGAAAGATTATGTTACTAAGGCCGCCAACTGTTCATGAGGGACGAAGCCAAGATTTTGTCCTAACAATGACTGAATGTATACTAAAAAATAAGAAGATGCAACTGCAATATGAATATTCTTTGACTCTAGGAAAAAATAAAATAACATAATAAAAACTATAATAAATAATGTTTGCCATTTGCACATAGGGGACGAAAAAGATTAATTTAGTTTTAGAATACTATTTTGAGTCTCCTTTCTTGAAAAAAAAGAAGAGGATTTAGGACTAGTATATAGCAAAAAATAAGGAAAAAAAATCTAGCGGTGGCGAGTCTATATAAGTTGGGGATGATTTTTTTAACATATAATAATTGTATTTTTCAAAATTCTTATGGTGGTGGCCGTCCCTACTAGAACCCCCTTTGTTCCATCTTTACTCCAAATATCCAAATAAAAAACAATTACTATACAACTACAAACACACACCAAAACACTTTACATACACACTCACATATTTTGGTGGGTCCCACATACACTAGATGTGTAGTGTGTGTGGGCCCAATTTAAATGCGAGTGTATTTGTGCAAATGTTTGTGTAAGAATTTGTGGTTGTAGAATGATTAAAAAACAACCCCCCTCTCTCTCTTGTGTGTTAAATGTAGGTCATTTCGTTTGTGAGACTTCCGAGCTTGCTTCCACAGGAATGGTCAGAGTTGAGTTATTTTTTCAAGATATCCTTTCTGTATTTATATATCTCATCATTGTATCAAACCCAAGCAATAAAAAAACCTACTCCATATATACCAGGTGCCTCTTCTATAAATTCCTTAAACCATTCCCTCACCAATCACATTAGTCTCCTAACTGTTAATAGACCACTGAACTGAACTCCTTTCCAAAAACATGAAGTTTGGTAAGGAATTTGTATCACAAATGGTGCCGGAATGGAAAGAAGCATACATGGACTACGATTACCTGAAAACCCTCTTGAAAGAAATCCAAAGATTCAAGCAGAGAACCGGACCACAAACAGTCCCGCCTAGATTGGGCCGAAGGCTAACGCTGTACAG
This sequence comes from Rhododendron ovatum, assembly GCA_019656835.1. NCBI lineage: Eukaryota > Viridiplantae > Streptophyta > Magnoliopsida > Ericales > Ericaceae > Rhododendron > Rhododendron ovatum. Next base: position 23,897,732 of record CM033797.1, on the reverse strand, counting down.
GGCTTTCAGTGGCCTGACAAGAAGAAGCTACTCCCCCCCGAGCCCGCCGCGCGCGTCCGACGACGAAAACCAAGTCATTCTGGTGAATTCCAGCAGCAGCCAAGGGGGCAGGTTCGAGACAATGTTTCTCATGGCGGCGGACGAGGGGGGAGTGTACGAGCTGGTCTACTTCAAGAGGCTGGATGACGAGTTCAACAAGGTCCTTGATTTCTACAAGTCTAAAGTTGGAGAGGTGATGGAGGAAGCGGCTGTGCTGGACAAGCAGATGGATGCCTTGATTGCTTTCCGGGTGAAGGTGGAGCGTCCGGATCAGGAGGGGTGGTTTTTCGATCGCGAGGCCGAGATGAGGAGTCTGGCCTCTGGAGTAGCTGCTTCTGCTGCTGCATTGTCTGCGTCCACTCCCCGCGGAGCTAGAGGTTCTTGTAAACTATGTTTTTTCGTATAAAAGAAAGAAACACGAGGAAAGATTTTCCATAATTTTGTTCAATATAAACTAGATTCATTTTGGGTGCGGCTCGCGCATACATATGTGTTTCGGTAAGGTTTTGGAAAACTTCATTTTGTGTACTTGCACATATGTTCTAAAAAATCATCGTGCATGAGCGATGCCAAATTCTCTGAAGGCGTGAGATTTTGCAGAAATGTATTCGGAGATAGAGGGTCAAGAATTTTCAAATATCATTGTGTATGACCGACGCCAGATTCTCGAAGGCATGAGATTTTGCAGAAATGAATTCAGAGATAGAGGGTCAAGAATTTTGATCTCCTATTCATACATAATGTGCAGGAAAAGCTCCCACGGTTGCAATAGATGAAGATGGGCCTAGCAGCCAGGGCCCGTCGGATGACTCAAGTGACGATAAAAGTGAAAAAGAATCAAAAACATTGATTCAGATGGCCAAACAGGAGAAACAGAATAGAGCAATCGGACCGGCTCCACTGGAAATACTCAACCGTGTGAAAATGAACAACACCGTTGAGACTCCTTGTTCCACCATAAAAGAATTCCTCAGTATTCCCAGGCAGGAAGAAATTAAGTTCAACAGGGATAATCTCAAGAAAGTCGAAGAACAACTCAAGCGCGCTTTCGTTGAGTTTTATCACAAGCTTCTCCTTCTTAAGAATTTCAGGTAACAGGGAGAATTCACTGTTTAGTCAAGATAAAATGTCTGATTAGCTTCTTTATAGAGCGGTATTTGATCCGTTTGTGTATGACTGGACAGCTTCTTGAATATACTCGCGTTCTCAAAAATCATGAAGAAATATGATAAGGTACATTCCTCTCTCAACTATAAGTGTTTTAAGATCGTGTGAATTTGTGTTTTAGAGCTTAAAACCCCGCTGTAAGTATGAATGTTGATCTGTATAAGGATCTCGCTACAAAGAATTTAATACATGATCCGATTTTGTACCCGTAAGTCTTGTAAGAAGAGCGAGCCTCCAAATACCCCTTGTATGAAAGAATGCCCGATATAGAACCGCGTCTACATAAAGCATCAGGTGGATGAGATAAAAAACATATCTGGTTTGAATTCAAGACGAAATTGCCAAACCTTTCCATCTCCATAATTTTCAAATCAGTTGCTTAATCAAGGCCAAGTGCCTGTTAATTAAGCATAAAAGAGTGAGCTTGAGAAATTAAGAAAATACTAACCTTCTTTCGCTCTTTCTTAAAACTGAAGAAGTGAGACAGTTATGTTTTGGTTCTTTTGCTTATAATGTTTCTGTATTTAATTGTTTCAGATTACTTCGAGAAAAGCTTCAAAAGCTTACTTGAAGATGGTGGAGAAATCCTTCCTTGACAGCTCTGATGGGGTAATCACGCGAAAGACACAGACACGAATGTTATTCGACTTTCATGGTTTAGCAAGCTATCATAACTAAATGAGAAAAAACAATTTTCTTTGGGTAAATTTGATGATTAAAGTTGGCCATATTTTTCAGGTTACAGAGCTTATGGACAGGGTTGAAGCCACATTCATCAAGCATTTTTCAAACTCAAACCGCAGAAAAGGGATGAGCATCTTAAGGCCTAGAGTAAAGAAAGAAAGGCACTTGGTAACATTTTCTTTGGGTAAGAAATCTAGCATATTACCTTAAACGTGCTTATAGTTACATGGTTTATTAAGCAAAACTACTTCATCATTTAACATTTGAATCACTCAATATGTTGGTCTTAACTTTTCTTAAATCTCGACTCTAAAAATTTCAGGTTTCTTGTTTGGCTGCACCGTGGCCCTCTTACTTGCCCTTGTTCTGATTACACGTGCACGCGATCTCCTAAACCACAAAAATCGGGATCAATACATGAGAAATATGTTGCCCCTTTATAGGTAATTTTGAACTCCCCCAATGAGGTTTGCATTAAGTTGTGCTTTTGTTTCTCCTTCTTAACCTTTATATCTATTTCTCCGCTTCCTCCAACCCGGCTCAACAACTTAAAAGCTAATAACACAGCAATTTTAGATAGACTTCAATTTTTACTCCAAGGCATAATAATTTCAAGAATTGATGTTCGAAAAGAGCATTAAGGATTTTAGACATGAAAATTGCAATTTGTTTGACAAAAGAAAAGGTTTGACATACTAAAAGGTAACTTTGCCTTGTGTGTGATATCCCTGAAATTTCACTTGTTTGACACGAAAAGTTAACTTCTTTTGCAGCTTGTTTGGATACATTACTCTCCACATGGTTATGTACGCGGCAAATATATACTTCTGGAGGAGGTACAGAGTCAATTACCCATTTATATTCGGTTTCAAGGAGGGAACTGAATTGGGGTACCGAGAAGTTCTCCTCCTAAGCTGTTGTGTTGCAGTGCTATCAACAGCAGCTGGTCTCGCGAACCTTGACATGGAAATGGACCCTAAAACTCAGGATTACAAAGCAATCACTGAACTTGTACCTCTGGGGCTTTTAGTGGTAAGTTCTTCATGATCTAGGTCAACCTGCCTCTTTATTTATGCTCACTTCTGAATTAGGACTGCTCATTTCTGAATTAAGACTGCTTAAAATCTATAATGGTTTCTTTCTTTGCAGCTACTTCTTGTCATATTGCTCTGCCCGTTGAATATCATTTATCGATCAAGTCGATTCTTCTTGCTCGGTTATTTGTTTCACTGTTTATGCGCCCCACTCTACAAGGTAAAGACTTGGATGATGGTGAGATATGAGGTGCGAAGTCATTTTGATTAAAAACAGGACGCAATCACATTGGTTACACGTGGAACACAGAATTTATTGCGTGCATGTAGTGTCATGTAAAAATATGGTTTCTATTTATTTGGGAATAAAAAACATAAATACCAGTAGGCATGTGCGTACTTCTTATTTACCTGGTAACAAAAGGTTCATGAAATTTGAATAACATTTTGTCTTTTGTAGGTGACACTTCCTGATTTTTTTCTAGCAGATCAACTAACAAGCCAGGTGAGTTGAGAATTTATTGCTATGCTTAGTTTTCAATTAGTTCCTGTTTTGTCCGGGACGTAAAAGTTGATCATATTGTTGTTGTAGGTGCAAGCATTAAGGAATCTAGAGTTTCACATTTGCTACTATGGATGGGGAGACTACAAGAAAAGACTTAATACTTGCCAAGACAATGATGTTTACAAGGCCTTCTTTTTCATTGTTGCTGCGGTTCCGTACTGGATTCGCCTCCTCCAGGTTGCTCGCCTTAGTACTTGCTTGTAGTTCTTCCAAACATGTATTGTGTTGGTTTCTTGTGTTTTCAGAAATAAAAGACAATGAAAAGATTACAACACTTCGTATTTATTATCATGTTTTCAGAAACCAAATACGCTAAAGTGCAATGACAGTTATCGAAGATTTTGATAACATCCATTCGAAATGTTCCAAAAATAGTTCGCCAAAGAAGTTTCCTGCACTACTCAGAGAATGAAAACAATACCAAACACCATTAATTAAACTTGGTTTCTTCTCCCAGTGCCTCCGACGCCTATACGAAGAGAGAGATCCAAGGTCAGGATTCAACGGGCTGAAATACTTGTCAGCAATAGTAGCTGTTTGTATGAGAACTGCTTACACTCTCAACAGAGGAAGTCGCTGGAACCTGTTAGCTTGGATTGCCTCAATTATTGCAGTAATCTTCGGTACCTACTGGGACCTTGTCGTAGACTGGGGGCTTTTCCAAAAGAATTCAAAGAACCGATGGTTGAGAGACAAGCTTCTTGTCCCACATAAAAGCGTATACTTTGCTGCCATGGTGAGTAAGCTTTTGTCTCGCATCATATTGTTTGGTGGCAAATTCGGCATTAATTTTGTATAATAACGCTCAGCAGAAACAATTTTGCCATAAAAAAACCCTCAGCATCTTTTTGATGTTCCCCAAAAACTTGACATCAAGCTTCGGAACCTTTCTGCCAAGGCTGGTATCATTTCGATGTGTTTCAATTCTTCCAAACGAGAGAGGTTGGTTGCCTTGGAGTCCATTGTAGTATCTATTCCACTTCCTACCTACGGTTATGCTCTTTGTGATCTCGGCTCGTCCATGTACTTAGCTACTGAGTCCCAAATTTAATGTGTTTTGTGTGATCGCAACATCAAAAAGAATGTTTGGATTTTCCGGGAAACTAGTTCCATAAATCATAGTCTAAAAACTATTCTTCTGAAAGACTTCCTGAATGCAGGTTTTGAACGTGTTGCTGAGGTTAGTTTGGATGCAAACGGTGCTAAACTTCAGCGTTCCATTCTTACACATACAAACTCTAACCGCACTTGTTGCAGTTCTAGAGATCATTCGTCGTGGCATTTGGAATTTCTTCAGGTTGGTTCATGATGCAATCAAAGATCTGCATTTTGTGATTTCAATCAGTCAAGAATTGGCTACTAGATTTCGTGATTGATCTTGTATTATATTGCATCTAAGCCAACAATTTTTCTTTGCTGATTGATTAGGTTGGAGAATGAACATCTGAATAATGTGGGCAAATTCCGTGCATTCAAAACTGTACCGCTACCTTTCAACTATGATGAAGATGGAGGCAAAGATGAATGAAATGAGAATTTTGAAAGCTTCAGATTAACTCTCACTTTTTTTTAACAGATTCTTTTTTTTGTTTGCTTGAGCGATCGGTGCTCCGGAATTTTTAGTCTGGAACAACGACGGAAGGGGTAGAAAATTTCGAACAACATTTTTGTAAACTCTATCAAGCCGCGCACTTTGCCAAATATACTTTGTATGTACATTTACGAACTGTGAAATGTATCTAATGTTCTGATTGCGTGATACCAGCAGTTTAGAAGTTCTAAGCCCACCACGGATCCAAAATTTCTTGTGTTAGATGCTGTTTCAAGTCTTTAGTGTCGAAAACAATGGGGAAAAAGGACGACAATTAAGTTGGATGCATTGACAAAGCATAAATGATGAAAACACAGGAGAGAAAGCATTATCAAGTCCTAGTTCACAGCACATATAGCATGGTTTTAGATGAAGGCCGTTATCGAGAAAGTACTTGAAATAGTGAATCAAGATCTATATGGAATTATGGATCCCTATCTTTATGCATTCCTACGGCTGTTTTGTCAACGAATGCCGGTATCATGTCGGCTATTACGTTACGGGATTTTGAACCTCCGATACCTTTATTTACCCATGTATCTGCCCGATATGATCCGACATCAGCTGATATACGACCGAATCACCGGGAAACGTAAGAGGATACAGCACTATATAGTCTGCTACCTGCAAATGCTTCATGTCTTGAATTTAAGACAATGCTGGCACTGGAAAGTGTTATACTATCTTTTCATTTTCATGGTCAGGTTCTGATACACAAACCGACAAGAACGGGCTCTCTCTCTCTCTCTCTCTCTCTCTAGAACTCCAAAAGTCACTGGCGATTTCCGCTTGGGTGGGGTGGGGGGGGGGGAAGACCGCCTCTTCCTCCTCCCCCGGGCGCTTCTCTCAACCTCCCCCTCTACCTTCTTCCTCTCTCCTATTTTATCCCCCTTTTCTAGATCTGAGTCTCTTCCCTTTCGTCTCCTCTTCTACTGTCAGTTTCCTTCCATTGTTTTCATCTCTGTCCGGTCACCACTGCTTCACCCACCAGTTTCCATCTCTTGGGGATCCCAGTTTGGGCTTTTAACGGCGTGGACTCGCAAAACTAATAAATGCCAAAAAAAATTTTTTTGAATAAAGATAAAATGTGCATTTTTTCTAAAAGTTAAAAAAAAAAAAAGAATTAGTGAAACTGGCCTCAATCTTTCTTTTTTGAAGAGTGAGACGAAGTTTTCAAATTTGGTAGAGTTGACTGAAGAGTGAAGAGTGAGTTTGAGGTACATTTCATATTAATCTTCATATTAAGCAAGAAAATAAGTTGGAAGAATTTAGTTGGAGTTGCTCTTAGAGAACATCTATATCACCATGGCTCTTTTGGCTGTTTTAACGAGCCAAAAGTGAAAAACTGCATGGCATCAACCTGGTCATTGGCTCGGTCAATTTAGTATTTGCTACAGTGCCTCGGTAAGAAAAATGAGGCACTATTCCTTCGTCTTTGAATATACTGTAATATTATTTCAACAAAGAACAAAACCCTCTAGCTTCTCTGTTCCAACTTAACTTACAAGGCTAAGCTGGAGCTCATTATTTTATTAAAAGTTCACTTGTCGTAAATTTACAATTAATGATTTCCATTTTTTTGAACGCGACAATTAATGGTTTTCATAAGTGCTCAATAAGGTTCGATTGGAGTTGAGAATAAATCCCCGAACATTGATACGATGACAACATTTAAGGAATTCCTTAAGCTCGGTAGTTCAGAATGAATCTCCTTATCCAAATATGACTGTAGTAATATACTCGTTACATTGTTATAATATAGCCCTTACGAAAATATGACCATTGAAATATAGTTGTTATGACTGTTGAAGTATAGCCATTACAAATATGACGCATTCGAATAGATCCAATTAGAAAAATAACAATTCGAAGAATCTGAAAAATGACATTTAAATTGAAAACTATGAGTATAGTAGTCACAATAGAGCCGTTGGAATATAACTATTGAAAAAATATAGCCGTTAAAAAAATATAGCTGCTATAAACTATGACATTTGTAAAATAATATAAGAAAAATTGACATTTCAATATTATGTTAGAAGAAATGAGAAATAATATGCTAATAGACTTTAAGATAGAGTAAAGAGTCTGATGCAGTAGACATTTTAAAAGTAATATATTATCTAAAGTAATAAAGCGGCTTTTTAATGTGTAATTTGATCTGAGATTTAAAGCGTCTGATATGGATGCTCTTAGCACCTCTTATTTGATATTGCTACCCTAAAATTCACTATCGACACACAAATAAAACTTATGTCACGCCAAATTTCGCTAACTAATGCCACAACAAATTTATGAATTGAATGACCCACCAAAGCGTCTGATACGGATGCTCTTAGCACCTCTTATTAGATATTGCTACCCTAAAATTCACTATCGACACACAAATAAAACTTACGTCACATCAAATTTCACTAACTAATGCCACAACAAATTTATGAATTGAATGACCCACCAAAGCGTCTGATACGGATGCTCTTAGCACCTCTTATTTGATATTGCTACCCTAAAATTCACTATCGACACAAAAAAAAAACTTATTTCACGCCAAATTTCACTAACTAATGCCACAACAAATTTATGAATTGAACGACCCACCAATAAAACTATGAGTCCTGCTATTGTACTAACGAAAGGGTGTACATCATTGTGTGGGGCTCACTATAGGTCCCACACAAATGATCTGGTCCGTTAATAAATTTTAAAATAATTTTTCTAGTGATCCTGCAAAAAATCAGCTTAATTGAATATGTGTAAGTACTTGATCCGATCTTCTTATTTTTCATTCAGAAATTATACAATGAAAAGTTAGAAGATTAGATTAAGTACTTACACGTATTCTAATTGAGCTGATTTTTTGCAAGGATACTCAAAAAAATATTTTAAAATTTATCAACAGACCGTATCATTCGTGTAGAATCCATAATAGGTCCCCACACATCAATGTACACCATATGTACACTCTTTCTTCTGTCACACCAATATGAAGTATGATGAAAGATGATTATCCCACCCAATTTAATAACTCATTATGTAGGGGCGTTTCCACTATATTATTTGTATAGAATTTCTTGCTTTTTAAAAAACTTATTTCAACTAAACTACAACTTTTTGCATTTATTCAATTTTCCTATAACTTTTTGCCTTGAACGAAAATAACTTGACACAAAGTATTACAAATAGTGTCCCAAAATTTTTGCTCAGCGAAAATGCCACCTTAACTTCTTATCATCTTATCAATTAATACATGGATTGAAAAGAAAAATTCAACTAATACATGGAATTTTAAGTGATGAATTGAGAACTCGTTCCAGAAACCTTCTTAAAAAATAAGCAGTTTATTTCATGTTTTCAAATTAAAAAATAATGTAATTGAAAAATAAATTTTTAATTTTTTTGCATCTTATATAAGATCAAATAAAATTCATATTGTATATTTTTAAATTTCAATAAATACATAATTTTTAAATTTGAAATTATTTATTAAAAAATAAGAATTTTTTTGCTGTTGCGTAACGGGCCCTGAGTTATCTATCAAATCTTGAGTTAAAGCTTTTGTCTGAGAGTCGAGTTCACCAAGTTCAGAGTCTGAGACATTGACCCAGTCCGGGGGAAAAATGGCCAGAAAAAGAAAGCAGCAAAATTCAGATAAAAAAAATACTTTTTTTTTAGAGAGAGAGAGAGTGAGGGGTTTAAGGAGAAAGGGTTTAACAATAGCCGACCATGGGAAACCTTCTTTCCACACCTCCACCAAACCCTAGCGACAGAGCCACCACAACCATGGATTCTTCACCAAACCAATTACCCCAAAACCAACAAAACCCCGAATCATTGAAAACCCTAGAAGACCCACAAAACCCAGTCGTACAACAACAACAAGAAGCCGCCTCAGATCCCCCTCCAATAGACGACTCGTCAAAATCAACAGAAAAAGACCAAGATAGTAGTACTGTCAACGAAGAGGAAGGGGGAGGGGAAGAAGAAGAAGAAGAAGGTGAATGTGGGTTTTGCCTGTTCATGAAGGGCGGCGGGTGCAGGGACAGCTTCACCTCTTGGGAGAAGTGCATCGAGGAGGCTGAGAAGGACGGCGAGGACATCATCGACAAGTGCGCCGACATCACCGGAGCTCTCAAGAAGTGTATGGATGCCCATTCGGACTACTACGCCCCGATCCTCAGGGCTGAGAAGGCCGCCGAGGAGGAGGCTATTAGGGAATTGGAGAAAGAGAAGGATAAAGAATCTGCTTCAGGGTCGGAGGAGGCGAAAATTGAAGCTTCTTAATTGGGGGGATTTTGGTTGATATGGGTTAGTCAATGATATGGGAGCTTTTTGTTTGGAAGGTGCTACAAAATGGAAGGATTCTTTTCTCTGAGGTAATTAAAAGGAAACTACTAACTAGTGATAATTTGGAATAAGAGTATGGAATATATGATCAATACTTGAATTGCCTGCCCTGTTCACATTGGTGAAAAATTGTCTGTGATGACAACTTGTTTTGTATCAAACATGGGTACTAACTGTTGAAAGAATGGGCTGATTTTGTTGGATTTGTTGCTTTTCTTTCTGTTGCTTTGAAAAATTGATGCTTCGTTTCTGGCCGCTCCAATTTCCAACAATCATTGTCGTTCCTCACCAAACGAATGACATATTTTCTAGAAATCTTAGCCAATATTCATGGTGTGATGTTGTTTCCGGTGCTAGGGGCGTGAGTAATATTTAATTAGAGATCCAATTGCACTGTTTTGGGGATGTGGGATTTTATATCTTGCATATGTATGCTGTTTGTTTCTTGACCAGTTATTGTTTGGAATTCAGCTTGAGATTGACTAAATGTTCTACCAATCTCATGGGGCAGTGTGGTTTACATTCAATTTGCATTTTCTACTATTTGAACTGATCTATTGTTGGTGGCCCAGATTGGGCTTTAGCATGTTTTCTTACCACTCTACGTTGCACCCCTTCTAACTATCATCCAGGTTGCTGCTTGTCGACGATTGTCTTGGTTTTCCCTATATTACATAATTTGGCAGGTTGCATTGACAGTGACACCCTTATAGAGAAGCACTTGGAGTGAATTTGGGGTTACTTAGGCCATTGTAAACTAATATTATCGATTTTTGCAAATTGTATAGAGAGAACGCTTGTGTATCCTCAAATAGAATGGCTATTTTTTTTATAACCGGATGTTCGGGCCAGCTTGCCACACCTCCACTAATTCCGGGGCGCTTAAGTTAATGACTGGGCAAACCTCCAGTGGCCCCAAGGTTTGGAATGCTTGGCCATCATCAAATAGAAGGGTTTGATGAAGAAACTGGTTTACCTGTTTTTATTTGAAGCATTTCTCTTAGGTGAGAAAATAACAAATTAGGACTGAAGGAAAAGGATAACATGTAAAATTGATTACTCGTACAAAATAGGCATTATCAGAAAGTGAAGAACCTAACTGTCTATGCAGCTCCATTCCTTCTAACATGTGTTGGGCATAAAAAACCTGAATTTGAAAGATTTGACTGCGCATTAGGTGCTCATACAATTTTGTTTTTCTCTACACGAATTTGACCATAATAAGCATGACAAAGTTTTAAAGTGCCTTTGCACCTTTTATCAGCCTTCACTAGATAGATATACTCTATGAAGCACCTACGACACTCCTGGAGGTCACCCTATCCTTGTTAGACACTATGGAGGCATGCGGGGACATGTATAGGACACGCTATTAAATTATACCTTTTTATGGCAGGACACGCCAAGGACATGTTGGCGGGTGCCATGTGATGTTTATGATTTTCAAAAGCTTTCTTGGGGAAACCATAACCCAAATATTCAGTGGTTACAATTTATGTTTGCATAACTAAAAAATATAAAAAACATTGCCGTGTCACCCCTTCCGTGCCCGTGTCCCCGTTTTTGTAGAATTATGGAATTTATGATGTTCTATAACTTTGTCCATGGCTCCAGCCGTGTCCATCTGTGTATCCGTGCTACATAGGAATCTAGGATATACTCATTAATTTGATCGTTTCCTAGGAATCTAGGCTTTAAGTTTATGAATTCTATTAGAGCATCCAACTCAAAACCAATTGGCAATGAATGAAGAGGCTGCCTAGGCTCATGTACTAGTTTTTGGAGGAGATAATTGGGCATTGTGGATGTACCCCTGCTTCTAAGATTTCCTCAATTTTTACTTTGAACTTTCCGTCTGAATTCATTCTTCAATTCTTTTGGGAGTCGGACACAATAGAGCTTAAGAGTATCTTCATCTACATTAATCAATTGACCTCAAATTGACTAATTTTCTGAAAGTGGACAAGTTCCAGACACTGTATCCAAGTGAACCTCTCAAGGCTGGCTGGCTGCCTCCCCATCCCGTGGTTTTATTTGGCTAAACCATCTTTGCATCCAAGTTGACTTTATTGTTACGTTTTGTCTCCAATCTCTAACCATCTTCGCATTCAAGGATGGCTGCCTCCCCTCCCCAATACTTCTGAAGTCCATGTTTGATAACCCCTCTAATACCAACTCTTCTTTAAGTTCCTCCATGGTAAGCTTATTGTGTGGTTTGGCTACTGCACTTTTGTATAGCCAGGCATCATATTTGTCGGCATTTTGAAGTATGCAGATTCCTATCAATTCTCCTGAGGATAATCGACACCTTCAGTTAATGCCTGCATATAGGATTTGGCCCTCTTACCAGAGTTCTCTCTGCTCTCCAAAACTTCTAGCTCCATCTTTACTAGCCCCTTCATGATGTGGCACGCTTATTAACCAGCCCCAAGGGGTTGGCCTAGTGGTTAAGGCCTAGGAATTAGGGGTTTGCTTCCTCCTAAGGTCTCAGGTTCAAAACCTTTCAAGCGCTATCAACTCCTTTGGGGCCAGTCCATATAGAGTTTTGCTCTGCCTTCGATTGGGATCCCCGCAAGTGGGCAGTGAGTTTGGTCCCCAAGATTAGTTGAGGTGTGCGTAAGCTGGCTCGGACACTTGAATTATAAAATTAAAAAAATGATGTGGCACGCTTTACTTGATTCGTTGTGTTTCTCTGCTGCCTCTTGTATTTTTCTTCCTGTCCAAAGCTGGCAACCATAACAAATAGTGTCTTATCTCCCTCCTTTTTAGCCCATGTCTGAGAATAGCTATATCAGCAGAAACATGGCAGTCATAACGAACAAGGCCTAATTTGTTACCACTAGCTCTGCTCCTTTTAACTGATAGGAGTATAATGAACACCTCTTTCACCACCCCATAATCGTTAAACATTCTTCTTAACCAATCATGGCTTGCATCTTCAGGAAGGTTATCCACGACATGTAGAGCATGAATAACGGTTGTTTTTCCTCCTGAGCTCTGTGATTGACTATAATCAATTCTCCATTGATGACCTCCTTGCCTTCTCTCCATCCTAATTTCTCTTTGCCATTAATGATGAAGATGTCACAATCTCTATACAAATGTTTACTAGTTTCATAGAAAACGTAATGAATTTTTATACAAAATGTTAGGAATTCAAGGTGATTAAAGGACATTCATACCGTACACACCCTTATATTGTAGCTTTTGGATCAATATTGACACTCCTATTCACGTGTTCAAATTTTACACGATCGTTACTCAACCAAAATAGGAGATTGATAGTTGATAATAGGATTGCCATGACCATAAGTATAACCATTTGCCACCAATTAAACCAATGTAGTAGCAATGTAGCATGTATAGACATCATTTGACCCGCAAATAGTAGACACGTGCAAGCGATTTTGTCTATTCCTTGATATCCTCAAGTTTTTTTTTTTTTAATCGAGGAAGGTCAGTATTGTTAGAATAGTTAGATTAACACCTTTGAGGATGGATTGATCATTGATCTATTTACCTCTTTTCTCCTAGAACATAGTGCACCTCTAATGTCGTCGGGTAACGGCCTCTTGGCTTTTCTTTCGTCAAGTTGCTTTCAATTATTGCTGTTATGGATATACTTTATATGGTCCTTTTTCTTGTTTTATCTAATCGGAATCCATTTAAAGTTGGTGTTGGTGATTCTGCTTTGCACAATGGACACTCTTTAATGTACTATTAATTTAAATGGTTTTCTAGTGCACACTCTGCATCCAATATCTGGTCTGATCCATCAATTTTAGAACAGTTAAGACCATTTTCGCACATGACACTTGTATATTCAGGTGAACTACTGTCGGAATGGCCTGTGTTTTTGACAAAAACGAATCAAAACTCAAAATTTAGTAGAAGGATCCGTATCCTCCTAGTGGACCGGGTGAGATAGTCCATGTATGGACCGTCAATTGTTGGAATGAATGGTTGAGATTTGTTTAAATATTCTTCCGTGTAGGAGTCAACTCTTCCAAACAGGAATTTAAGGGTGCCAAATTCCATAACCAGAATTTATGTATATATTTTTGTTACTGTGCATTTTCAGCCGTTTCATTGTGTGATGAATTTTGATATCCTCCTCTTTACGCATTCAAACAGGGGTACGTTCTTAGCTCCGCCCATTCACGTTAGAAACTTGGGAGGCTTTAAACTTGGGAACATCGTATCATAGCCTTTAAATTTGGGAACAGCGCGGTAGCCATGTCAATTTGTTGCTTGTTAGGTCACCTTGCTATGTGTGGCTCATACAAGCATAACAAGGTTCAGAAAGAACCAAAATATGAAAGAATACGAGTATACAACTACGCTACGTAATGATGCAGCATAAAAAAAAACCACACACACACACACTTTATTATTTGGAAATTTATAAAGATTAGGAAGGCAATAAAGCCAATTGAGTCTGCATCATAGAAGTTGGCTTCGAATATGGTCTCTCATGAAGTTATCAAAAAAGAATATTATGATCTCATGAATAAGATGGCAATTGAAGAATCACCGGCGGCTAATCTCTGTCACTATTTCAGTAGCCCCTTCACAAATTTCGTCAAATTGATACTCTACTCAAGGGGCCTTTTCCCCTTCACAAATTGATACCAGAAGTGCTAAAAATACTAAAATTACTAAAGGGACTTTTTCCCCCCCTCCTATTTCTGCCATCTGCATCTCTCTCACTTTAAAAGGGGAAGTATCTAGCTAGCTTGCTAAGTAGGACAGCAATTCACATAATGCATGTTGCTGTTGAGTGGGGAGTAACTGTTTTTTTCCAACTGTCCTTGTCATTGCCATTGTGTCATTTATACATGTGAATTTTCTCACCAAGTCACCGATAAAATTACTATAAAGTATATTCATGTATCTATAACAGAGTAAATTACTGAAACGCACCTGCGGCTCCAAGAAATTATAGCAATGTATCGATAGATCACTTTCTAAATCTACTAGCTCTACTCGCCAATTTTATAAATATGAACTCTCATGTACTAGCATGAGCAGTGTCACCATAAGTACATTTTTTTTTGCTGGACAAGTTTTTGTAATTCGCAACTGTTGGCTAATAGCCTCACATCAATGATATAAAACACGCACATACATATATATATTTCTTAGTGTATGTCACAATCATTCATCGATTGATCTCTGATACAGTTATATGTAGTATTACTCTGCATGTATAACATCCTTGTCATATGCATTTTTCTCATTAATTTTCATTTACTTTGAGTGAGAGCTTGCTTTGGGCAGTTGGGTGTTCAATTATGAACCACCAATAGATGTTTATAATGGTTTGGGCTGGGTCTTCAGATAATTGCTGAAAGAAAACAAGTATACTAAAATTAAATATGTTAAATAAAATCATGGCGTTAACATGCACACTCATTTTTGGTTGTACGTAGGGCCATCCATGCTTTTTTTTTTTTAATTTAAAAAACAACAGAAAAAAATTTAATAACCTTTGAATACAGGATTGCATAGATCGAGCAAATTAAACGAGCACCCCAACAAAGTTGGCATTCAAGACGTACGACAATAATCTCTCACCTTGGCCCCAAGATTGAGCAAATTACAACACAGTCGGTAAGAAACCAACCGGACACAACAAAAAGTCAAGAACCAAACTAAAAATACATTTAACACAGTTGCTGAAAGGTATAAACATGTTGAGCTTCTTCAGGGGAATTGTTGGTCAGAAATTCAAACAGAAAAGACTAGAAAAAGGGGAACTCTTTTTATCCGAAGTAGGAAGGGAAAGATATTTGGGCTTGTTTTTGTTGGTGACACTTTTTCCAGTGGAAATGCTTTTTATTTTTGGAACGTACGTACTATTTTTCCCTTGATGCAGATACTTCAGGAACATGCACTAGATTACCCTATAATCGTAGAGAACTCAGAGGAAAATGCACTGCTTTGAAGGCAGAGAGACACACGTCTCTTCTGGACGGAACTATTTCACGGCCGACCTTTACTTTTCGAAAGCCTAAAGTGAAAATTAAAGATGATGTCCTTTTTGTTGGACTAGTAGGGTACCAAAAAAGAGGGGCTCGTAAAATTAGTAATTTTTTTGGACCTAAAACTGCCGTACCTTAAATTTTCGCTTAGCTCTCACAGACACACCATAACCTTCTTCTTTTTTTGACCTTTAAACCTACACTCTGCATCTGATCACTTGCTATGTCTTGTTGATACAGAGAATTTTGAACTCATTACACACCAAAGCCACCCTTTTTCTTTTCTTTTTTTTCTTCTTACCATTGACCATAACAAAGCAAAGCTCGTGAGTGGTTTTCTTGCGCAAGTTTGGTTATAAGTTCAAAATTCTCTATCAACAAGACATAGCAAGTGATCAGGTGCAGAGTGTAGGTTTAAAGGTAAAAAAAAAAAGGCTTTACTTTTATATAAAAGAGGGGCCCGTAAAATTCATAATTTTTTCAAACTTAAAGTTGCCGCTTGCCGCACCTTAAATTTTAGCTTAGCTCTCAGTTACACACCAAAGCCCCTTTTTTTTTTCTTTTGACCGTAACAAAGCAAAGCTCGTGAGTGGTTTTCTTGTGGAAGTTTGGTGATGTAATTATTGAGTTCAAAATTCTCTATATTATCAATAATACATAGCAAGTGAGGTGCAGAGTGTAGGTTTAAAATTTTCAAAAATGTTGGCAAACATGACACTCGGTCTATGAAAAGAAATGAATGGTCTAGATTCACAGTGATTGTGAGTCACGAAAGAAAATGAATGGTCCAGATTCACAATCATTGTGAATCTGAACTTTCTTTCATGGACTGAGTGTCATGTACCGTACCAGTACTCATCTAAAGTTTTAGCGACATAGATCGATCGAGAAACATAGTTGTAGACACCCTAATCTGAGCTTCCGAATAATCTTTAAGTTCTCCAATGATGAAATAAGGAAAAATATACCTTCAAGGCTTGGATTGCTGCTCCTTTGCTACTCCTTCACTAACCTCAAGAAAATCCCATTTTAAACGCAGAGGGTGGCTCCTGGTTCAATTGCAAAAGAAAAAGATACGTGTGCTTTGTAAAAAATAACTTTTTCAGCACACAATGAGGGTAAAATGGGCACACATTTCAATGTATACAACATTTTTGAGTGAAACCAATTGGGTTAGAAAAAAGACTCAATAAGTTTCCAATATTTCGAACCGCGCTCAAATCCGAATTCGGGAGTGTCTGGGGCGTCCCCATAAAGTTTAATGTGTTGTGCTGTCTCGAAATACCACATACACAGCATTTTAAAAGATTTCCATGCGCATTAGACGCACACGGCAGAGCACGTTTTTTGTCTTTGGGTGCACTCAAAGCATATACCTTTGGGTGCACTCCAAGCATATACATGCCCTCTACTTCCCCTTATAAATGACCCCTACTCATAAAATTCACTATACATACACCCATTTTCAGCGATTTCATACCACCATAAACCTCTTTTTCTCTCTCTACATCAACCCACAAGTTGATCCATTACAAAATCAGTCTCAAATTGATTTTTTTTCCCGTTCTCCCTACAAAAGCTCATCAAATCTTCAACAACTCACACAAATCTCCCTAAACTCAGAAACCCAACTGATTTTAGGAGTTTTCAGTCCAATTCAACCTCCATTCCACCATCTTCAAGCACATTCAAGTTTCGATCAAAAGGTATAAATAAATTTTTTGGGCTAAACTACGTTTTGGCCTTGAGGGGAGCTCACTGAGGCTTTTCCTAGTCATTCTATACTGGATTTTGGTCTCAAACGAGTTTTACATTCAAAAAGTAACCAAAAACGGTTTCTACACTGAATACGCTGCATTGTACGGTATTTTAAAACATCGCACGGCGTAGTGTATTGCATCGTGTGTTATTTTAGTACTGTTCATTATTATTTTCTTTTTATTTTTCTACTTTGGATAATGTTCTTTAAAGATTGTGTGGGTACATTCCAGAGTTAAGTTTCATTCCAGAGTCAAGTTTCATGTTAAAAGTCATCTTTTTAACTTTATTAAATCTTTTAACATTTCAAAAAGCTTTTTAACATTGTTTTACATGATAAGATGACCAAAAGGGTATAGTAAATAATTTTTCAGAGATTCGGAAAAAAAAAAAAAAACTATCTTGCGGACCTATGATTTGTTTTGTCATGTAAAAGCGAACTGATTCTGGAATGCGTAGACAGGTACACCACACAGTGTTTTAGTTACACTATGCAATGTATCTGGTTCGCCGTGCAGTGTTTCACATGATATTGACAGATTGCTATAATGCTGTTATTTTACTTTCTGTACATTGCTCATCCATTTCATACTATACAATTTGCACCACAAGCACGTCAATGTGTTAAGGCCCATGTCCCTCTCCCGTACATGTTTTAATCAAAGTTAAGTTTTTCAAATGATATTAATCCCCCATTTAAAATTCTAAGTAGAGATCGATTTTACCGGGCGAGCGAGATGCTTTTTCAACAAAATCTTCCCCGTTTATAACGTGGCTCTCGAATCCAAAATCTCAACATTTTCGCCAGACCAAAAGCCTTATCATTTTTCCAAAACAAGCTCTCTGTTTTTCGGATCATCCATCTCAAAAATCCGGGTGGTGACTCTCGAGCGTACCGGTCGGGGAGCTCACAGTGGCGACTCTGTTAGGGACTTTTATTCAATACTTTACTTGTACTTTTTTTTTAAAAAGAAAAGAATAAAAAGTATTAAATAATCAAGAGGGCCAAGCTTAAAAGACATTTTCTTTAGGGGATTTAAAATCGTTCGAAAAATTTAACTTTGTTTTCTTTTACACTCTGCAGTCCTCATCGTTTCTCGGGCTACGGTCTTACCAACCTAAAGCCTTTTAGTTTCTTGGGCTACTGTTTAATCGACCTAAAAGCCTCTTAGTTTCTCGGGCTACAGTCTAACCGACCTAAAAGCCTATTAGTTTCTTGGACTACGGTCTAACCGACCTAAAAGCCTCTTAGTTTCTCTGGTTACGGTCTTACCAACCTAAGGTCTCTTAGTTTCTCAGGTTACGGTCTAACCGACCTAAGGCATCTTAGTCTCTCGGGTTACGGTCTACCTGACATAATGCTTCTCAATCAACCCCATGAGCATCTCGTCCCCCGGGACTTCGTCGTCTATCGCACTCTTCGGGCATATCGCTCTACAAATATCTCGTCTCTCGGGACTCCGTTGTTTATCGCACTCTACGAGCTCGTGCTCTATGAGCATCTCGTCTCTCGGGACTTCATTGTCTATTGCTCTCTTCGAGCTCGCGCTCTACGAGCATCTCGTCTTTCATCCTTTAGGACTCTATCTCTCATCCTTTGGGACCTGATTGTGCTCTACGAGCATTTTGTCTCTCATCCTACGGCACTTCGTCTCTCGCCCTTCGGGACTTTTTCCCTTATCGAGCGCTACAAGCATCTCGTCCTTCAGGACTCTTTTGTGCTCGGCAATAGTGTGTCATCCCTCTGCTCTAAGGAGCGTATCGTCTCTCCGCTCTTAGTGGCGTCCTGTCTCTTCGCTCTCAGTAAGCGTGTCGTCTCTTTGCTCTAAGTAGTGTGACTCTTAATTAATTAATTCACACTTTACACTAATGGTCTACTTGACGACCAAACGTGTTACTTGCACTTTACACTAGCGGTTTACTTCATGACCAAACGTGTTACCCGCTCTTTACACTAACGGTCCACTTGACGACCACACGTGTTATCGCCCTTTTTGCACCAACTAGCCGCATGTATTGCTTCTGTACTTTCCTGCATGTTTACTGGAGGTGTTCATGCCGTATCTGCTTGCCTTATTATACGTGCATTATCCCAATCGAACTACGTTGGTTTGATCCCTACAATGGGGTACGTAGACAACTTCATGAGCGTGACCACATTTATTGCATTCTTGCATTTAATTTAAAGACTTTGGAGCGATGGATTGGGATGTCTAATCTTTAACGTCACTTATACCAAGCAACGGTACCTAAGTTCCGTTAAAGAGGGACTACTGTAGATACCCCAATCTGGGCCTCCGAATAATCTTTAAGTTCCCCGATGATGAAATAAAGAAAAATATACCTTTAAGGCTTGGATTGTTGCTCTTTTGCTACTCTTTCACTAACCTCAAGAAAATCCCATTTTAAACATGTAGGGTGGCCCCCGGTTCAATTGCAAAAGAGAAATATGTATTTGTCTTGTTAAAAACAACTTTTTTCATGACACATTGAGGGTAAAATGGGCACACATTTCAATGTATAAAATATCTTTGAGTGAAATCAATTGGGTTAGAAAGAGGACTCAATAAATTTCCAACGCTTCGAACCACACTCAAATTTGAGTTCGGGAGTGTTCGAAGTGCCCCCGCGAAGTTCAGTGTGTTGTGTTGTCTCGAAATATCGCGCGACATTTTAAAAACGTTACGCTGCATTTCAGAAACACCGCGCGGCATTCCAAAAAAATTCAAAAAATCACTCTACTGCACGAGACTTCAATACAACGCACAACATTTTAAAAGATTCACATGTGCGTCAGACGCGCACAACAAAGCACGTTTTTTGCCTTTGGATGCACTCCAAGCATATACATGTCATCTACTTCCCCCGTATAAATGACCTCTACTTATAAAAACCATTATATATACACTCATTTTCAGTCATTTCACACCACCATAGAGCTCTCTTTCTCTCTCTACATCAACCCACAAGTTGGTCCATTACAAAATCAATCTCAAACTAATTTCTTTTCCCGTTCTCCCTACAAAAGCTCATCAAATCTTCACAAAACTCACACAAATCTCCCTAAACTCAGAAACCTAACTGATTTTAGAAGTTTTTAGTCCAATTCAACCTACATTCCACCATCTTCAAGTACACCAAGCTTTGATCAAAAGGTATAAATAAATTCTTTGGGCTAAATCACGTTTTGGCCTTAAGGGGAGCTCACTAAGGCCTTTCCTAGTCATTCTATACTGGGTTTTGGTCTCAAACGAGTTTTACATTCAGAAAGTAACCAAAAACAGTTTCTGCACTAAATACGCTACATCGTGCGATGTTTTAGAACACGGCGTATTGTATTGCACCGTGTGTTATTTTAGTATTGTTCATTATTATTTTCTTTTTGTTTTTCTACTTCGAATAATGTTGTTTAAAGATTGTGCGGGTACATTCCAGAATCAAGTTTCATGTTAAAAGTCATCTTTTTGACTTTATTAAATCTTTCAACATTTCAAAAAGCGTTTTAACATTACTTTACATGATAAGATGAATAAAAGGGTCTTGTAAATCATTGTTCAGAGATTCAAAAAATATAAAAAAATTATTTTGCGGACCTATGATTTATTTTTTCATGTAAAAGCAAACTAATTCTGGAATGCGTAGACAGATACACCACAAGGTGTTTTGGTTACACTGTGTGATGTATCTGGTTCGCCGTGCGGTGTTTCACATGATGGTAGACTGTTATAATGCTGTTATTTTACTTTCTATACATTGCTCATCCATTTCATACTATACAGTTTGCAACACAAGCACGCCAATGTATTAAACCCTATGTCCTTTTCCCATACATGTTTTAATCAAAGTTAAGTTTTTCAAATGATATTAAATCCCCCATTCAAAATGCTAAGTAGAGATCGGTTTTACCGGGCGAGCAAGACGTTTTTTTAACAAAATCTTTCCTATTCGTAACGTGGCTTCTGAACCCAAAATCTCAACTTTTTTGCTAGACCAAAAGCCTTATCATTTTTCCAAAACAAGCTTTCAGTTTCTCGAATCATCCATTTCAAAAATCCGAGTGGTGACTCTCGAGCGTACCAGTCGGAGAGCCCACAATAGTTGATTCTTCTGATTAACATGTTTCTGTAATTTTCTACACTTAAAAAAAGGGCTAGAAAAAAGAATGTTCAAGTGTTGTACATTACTACTTATAAAAATTTGTGGTTGCTTCTCTCCTTTAGTACTGGAAGTGGAAGGTGTAATGGCAATCTACTCAACATCACTATCTCCTTTCTAAGGGCCAGGCATTTATTTTTCCCCTTTTGTTTTATTTCTCTTTTTTGTTTTGTTTTACTAAAGGAAAACCGATGCATAATATTTGATCACCACTTGTATATAAGGAAAGGAACAACCATCATTGTGGACAGTGGACACCAAGGATGGACTCTCAGGGTACTGAACAGAAAGTAGTAGAATTTGATAGCCAAAACCAGCTGCAACCACCCAAAGGTACCACCTTCCTCAGGACCTGCTTCAATGGACTCAATGCCTTGTCAGGTCTAGCTCTCTCTCTCTCTCTCACTCACTCTCTCTCTCTCTCTCTCTGCATGCGCGAGAGTGTCTATTTTAAACGAGTTCTGCTACACACACAGCAGATCTGTGCACAGATTTCATTGTGGGGCCCACCATGGGTCCCACACAAATCATCTGAGCCGTTCATTAAATGTAAAACATTTTTTCAAGGGTCCTTGTAAAAAATAAACTCAATCCGATATCTATAGGTCCTTCATCCAATCATTTAACTTTTCATTCAGATTTTCGGATAATGAAAAGTTATATGATTGGATCGAGTACCTATAGGTATCAGATTGAGCGTATTTTTGACTAAGACCTTTGAAAAAATGTTTTACATTTAAAGAACGGCTCGGATGATTTGTGTGGGACCCGTGGTGGGTCCCACAACGAAATCTGTGCACAATCTGTGCACAGATCTGCCGTGTGTATAGACTTTCTGATTTTAAACATTGTCACGTACTCTCATTCACCAAAAAAGAAGAAAACATTGTCGCATACCTTATCTGCAGCCCATAAGTAAGATTTTCGAATTTATGTTCTCAATATTTTACCGTTATTAGCAGCAGTGAATTCGGAAATTCGACAAGGGGCACCTCTTGTTCAACTTTTCTCTTACGATCAAGCAACAATGAGAATGTCCTAAATTTAGAAATTCATCACCAAGAATAAGATGTTTTTCAGAGAAAAAATTGTGAACAGTATTGCATGGACTCCCCTTTACTTCTGTGCTATTTTGAGGAAAGTATATAAGAGAGGCTCGAGCACGGTTGGTTTCACTTGGCTGGAGACAGTTAAAAGATTTTGCATTGACGCTAGAGTAAATTTTAAGGACATACGAAAACTACCATTTATATGTAGGAGGTCTAGTGAAAATGGAAATCTAAAAGGCGCAAATATCATAGATACCGCTATTTTTGTACTCTACTATCTAATAAGTGCGTTCTAAATTTAGTTTTCCGGTATTTTTTTTTTGTGTGTGAGTAATTTGAAGCACTAAAAGATTAGAGTGCGTTAATAAAAACGTGCATATAACTGATCATTGATCAGTCTGCTTCACAGGCATCGGGATAATATCGATTCCATATGCGCTTTCTCAAGGGGGATGGCTCAGCTTAATAATCCTGTTTGGGGTAGCAACCCTCTGTTTCTACACAGGGATACTTCTACGCCGATGTATGGACGCAGACCCTCTCATCAAAACCTACCCCGACATAGGTCAACTGGCCTTCGGGACGAAGGGGAGAGCCTTGGTATCCACTTTCATGTATCTCGAGCTCTTCTTGGTCGCGGTTGAGTTTCTGATACTAGAAGGGGACAATCTTCACAAATTGTTTCCAGAAACTAGTTTCCACATCGGTGGCCAAACGGTTGGGGGAAAACAGTGCTTTGTTATCCTCACTGCCTTGGTTGTTCTGCCCACAACGTGGTTGAGGAGTCTGGGATTGATGGCTTATGTATCTGCTGGTGGGGTTTTGGCCTCCTTCGTTTTGATCGGCTCGGTCTTTTGGGCGGGCGGAGTCGATGGGTTGGGATTTCATGAGAAAGGAATGTTGTGGAGTTGGAGTGGACTGCCTACAACTATAAGCTTGTACACTTTTTGTTACTGTGGGCATGCTATTTTTCCAACACTCTGCAATTCAATGAAAGACAGAAACCAATTTCCTAGGGTATGATACTCTTTCGCGAAATTTTCTCCGAAAAAATAAAAACAGATATGCTTAATTTGCTAACCTTATTGGTTTCATGGGCTTATTTTCCGGAAAACCAACGCGGACCCATCAGTTTGTTTTTTAGAAATACGTCGAGAATAATGTGCTATCACCATTCCAATTATTTCTTCGTACAATGAATGAAATTTCTTTAAACGGAAAAGAAAAAAAAAAAAAAAACTCTTGTCAAGAATTTTGAATTGGGAAAACATTTCAGGACCCTGCCTTCTATTAATACAAAGTTCTAATGAACTCTGAGCATTCTTTTCATGTTTGTATCTGATTGCAGGTTCTACTGGTTTGCTTTGTTATAAGCACAATCAGTTACGGATCGATGGCGGTTCTAGGCTACTTGATATTTGGACAGAGCTTAATGTCCCAGATCACACTCAATCTTCCCACTCAAAACATGAGTTCGAAAATAGCAATTTACACGACGCTAATAAACCCCATCACCAAGTACGCGATCATCCTTTCTCCGATCGCTACAGCTATCGAAGATACATCTCCTTTCCGCAACAGCAGATCCACCAGCTGCCTCATCAGAACGGGTTTGGTAATCAGCACCGCTGTTGTGGCGTTAGCAGTTCCGTTTTTCGGCTATGTGATGGCGTTTATCGGCTCGTTTTTAAGCATTAGTGTCTCGATCTTGTTCCCGTGTCTATGTTATCTCAACATCTACAAAGGGTACCGAAGATTTGGGCTAGAATTGGTGCTTATTGTGGCAATTGTTTTGATGGGAATTGTAGTGGCCGTAACGGGTACATATACTTCTCTCAGAGAAATTGTAAAGCATATGACAAGGGTTTGAAATTTTGAATATATATTGTGCTAGAAAAACCGGTCTCCTTGAATCGGAAAATGGCGTCGTTTCTCCTTCGAAAAACTCTGGAACACAAAATCACTTTGAGGCGCGTTACTGAGTCGCTTTCCTAAAAACAATATTTACGCCCACCTAATGGTGTGCACCAGATTACAGAAAATCCGCATTCGAGATACATCAAAGTCTGAACTCGAAGTTCTTTCTGTCTGTGTTTGCCCAAATAAAGACAAGACAAATATCCACTAGGCAAATGTAAACAAATAAATAAATATATAACTAAGAAGTGATATTCTATTTCTATAGAATAATAGAATATTTAGTTTGTCGTCTAGGAAGATAGTAAAAACTCAAATCTCTTTGTCTTAGTCCTTGGATTTGCCAGTTTGTCCATGTACAGAACAATTCTAGGCCCTAGAAAAAGATGTTACAGTCGTGCCCTAGACAGTTAAACTTTTTGTTAACACACAAACCTAATAAGCCTAGATGGTTACAATGGGAGCAACTAATCCCTAACATTCTATCGTCTAGCGAAAAACAAACCTAAGCCTCGATGAAACGAAACAACCACAATGGTTCTTGCTAGACATTGTACCAGCTTGATTTCTAAATTTCAAGTGTAGCACTTGCTAGTAGAATAACTGGCGGACATTTGATCACTCGGACAAGGAGAAGAATCCCAAACCAAATCTGGCTTCCGTCCTGCATTCGGAAAGCTAAAAGGAATGCCAATAGTCGATCTCGTGATTCCCCACTGGTCATCAAAATTTGGCCCGTCTGAATCCTTCAGCATCAACTCTGTCTCTTGATCTCCGTGAATGCCAATAGCATGCATTTCTTCCGGTAAAGCGAGAGGAAAGCCGCTACTGAAGTCTATGTTTTCGGATGCTTTGCCAAAAAAATCTCCCAACATGCTAGATGAGTTACCGTCGATCGACCAAAATGGGTAGCTTGCGGGAAGGGATTCGTTGGAAATGGAGAATTGAGGAGATGGTTTAGAAGCCGTGTGGTGAGTGAGTAGAAATGAAGGAGAGGAACTAGTGAGACAGGACTGTTGAAGATCACTTTCAGAGTTGAATTGGATGGCTGAGCTACTAGAGTTTACTGTCACCGACGTATCCTCTGAAGTGAAACTACAGTGAGGGCCTTGGGAAAGCGTCTCTCTTTTTTGATAACTCAGGTGTTCGGCCTGGAATAGTGTCTCTTGAGATGTGGCCGTTTCGACTAATGGGGATACCCAAGAATGAGATATGACTCTTTGTAGTGCTGCAGAATTGGTTTTCTTGAAGATCCTGCAAATTGCCCATGAGTCCTGCAAAGTCCAAATATGACAATATCTCAGTAATATCCTTCATATAACAACACGAATATAGTCAGTCAGATCAAATATTTGAATCTTACTAACCTATGTGCGGCCCACAGGCCACATCTCACAAAAGAACAATGCGACAAATACAGACATCGGAGCACAAATTTGAACACAGATGTGTTTGGAACCATCCGATACAAGTGGGTCTCATAAAGTAAACATGGGACTCACACACCTCAAACTGTTCCAAACACATCTGTGCACGGATTTTTGTGTACTTGCGTCACATTTTAGCTCATAAAACTAGAATCTATACTAGATGCTTTCCCTGTTTGATTGCTTTTTTTTTTCTTGGATTAACCTTGTAGGATATTATAAAAACCTTGAATTTTTTACGATGTTCTCTCCTTTTTTGAAATGATTTTTTCAGCACTCTTAATTTCGAAATCAACACAATGATGGCTACGAATATAACATTTCTGCACAAAAAATAAGTAATATCGAGGGTGCTTGTATTTTCACTAAAAAAAAAAAAGTACGTAAGTCTCTTCAAGGTTCACTCGAAATTGATTACAAAATGAAACCAAAAGCAGAGAGAGTTTTCTAGTTACTTTTTCTCATAAGCGGTGCTACGCCCACCGCTTTTTCACCGCTCCCGCGATTTCACAGTCCGTCTCGGCAATTAATGCAGATTTTATACAAACTCTTCCGGCCCAGAAGAGTTTGTTTAAAATCCGGACCGTTCAAATTGAATGCGGTGGGGTGAGCAGTAAAAGAAAAAGTCTATGCCCACCCGTACTTTCTATATTTTGGACAAAAGCTAGTATTAAGATTTAAAATGCATTACATTTTCAGATATGGTTTTCTCCACATATCTCTTCTGTGGCATTGAGAACTCATCGTTGATCGGAGGTAAGCGGAACTCGTGCATCATCCAGTCAGTTTTGATCCCTTTAGCAGCTCTGCCCTTGTAGAAAACAAGAGACTTCTTCAACCCGATGCACTTCGAACCTTCAGAAGAGTAGATGGGTCTGTCGGTACCCGTGGCTTTCCAAAACCCGGCTCCGGTTACCCGGTTCGGCCTGGTACTGTTTCTGTACTTGCGATCCCTTCGACAATAGAAGTACCATTCTTTCTCGCCGGTTGTTGCCAACTCTGCTATATCAGATATAATGTGATGAGTCCGTCGTCATTACGGGTCAAGATTTTATAGATTAGAACTAGTCACCAAGAAAGATTAAGTATTCTTCTGAGTAGTTTGTGCTTAGATTAAGTAGAAAGATGAAGAAACAAATTGCAATGTAGGCTTAACTTTGATGTTGTTTGAGCTACACCAAAAATGAATCTGATACACATTCCATTATAGGTCATGTTTCTTGAAACATTTTTTCTAGGCATGCAATGGGATATGCATTAGTATGTTACTTCCCTTCGACCGAGCCGTCCAATGTGTTTTGGACGGTCCAAATCTGAGCAAAAGGGAAAGAGGAGAGAGAGTGTTTGGCTGAGTACGAGAGAGAATACGCTCGGATCTGGGCCGTCCAAAACACGTTTGGACGGCTTGGATGGGTGCTGGTTACCACCATGTGGTACCCAATTTGCACCCAAAAGTGTGCAAACACTACATGATAATCCATGTGTATCAAACGGCTACGGACGGAGTTGTGTTTCAAAGTTGTGTCGGTAGCTTTGCTCAATAACAACAAGGCTCGCAGACGAAGAAAGATCGAAGCAAAATCATTAGAAACCAAATAGAAGCCATGCATGGAAAAAGAACATGAAAACTGTCAAGGGAGTATCTTACTTGGGAGATCCCATGGATCATATTTGTATATATCAAGTTGCTTGATGAGTTCGATAGAGAGAGGTCTCTGCTGAGCCTTCCTCTTCAGATAAAAACCAACCAGTTCCTCGTCCGTCGGATGAAACCTAAACCCTGGAAGCATCAGTTCATCCATGATCTTCTCTGTTTCACTTCTCTCCTCCATAGCCTCTTTTTTTTTTTTTCTGTTTTTTCTCTTTCACTTTTTTCTTTCCTTTCAAGAAGCCTAGACCAGGTAGGAGCTTATGGCTTTTCTCCCCTTATAAAAGCACAAAAAGCCCCTCTAATATTTCTCTACTAAAGAATTAAACCCAGAACTTGATTGGCATCTTGCCAAATCCGGTTCGGGTCTCAGATTGGTACATGATTGTTCTTAGCTTGGTTTACAGGTTTAGGGATTTGATGCGGTCATATCCTTGCCGTTCAAAAAAATTAAACCCATAACTTGTGTCTAACGACAAAACCCACAAAGTTCACGATGGAGTTCACTCGATTTGGAGCAAATATATGGTTCTCAAGGTGCTATTAACTCTTTGGAACTAATCCATGCAGAACTTAATAAGGAACCCGCTAATAGATGGGGAAACTCGTAAACTGGCCCGGATACTTGCGCTGTCAAGAAAAACAATTACGGTTCCTGAGAAGGGGACTTCTACCGAATGATCAGCCGCCTTTTGTGGTGACTTTGAAGTAGCTGTGGAGAAGCTTAGGGAAGGTGTTTAAGAACTGGTACCGAGAAACCCTAAATAAGTCAAGGGTATGGATTTTCTACCCTTGAGGAATCTCAAGGAACAAGAAAATCAGCAGTGTGTCTTGGGATCATGGTTGCTTGTTTAATTTCATGTTTCTCATAATGATACTCTCTGCCACTATTTTTTACTAGTATTTGCTAATCAGTGAGGACAAGAAAAAACATAACAAGGTTTCGGCCGGTGAATATGAGAAAGCAACTAAAAGACTTGTCTTCTTAAGAGGTTTCAAGTTTAAATTTCACGAATGCTAAATATTTCAAACATTGGTGTCACTGGAGGTTTTTCTGGTCATTAACTTCACAAACTTGGAATTAGTCGATGTGCGCGAAGCTGACCCGGGCATCCGATTATTAAAAAACGGACAAGGAAAAGTTCAATTTAATGATATGGCCTTTTGGTTTGAAAATTGAAATACTCCAGCACTTGGAATTGTGGGTCCAAACCCACTTTCAACGCATAAGCTCGGAATTCTAGTATTCAAAGTGACTAGAGTAAAGTTTTATTTTTAAATTTTTCAGATTTAGTTTCACAGGATCCGAAAATCCCATTTAATTCTTCTATTCCATTCCCCAGAGCTTCTATTCGACTGACTTGTCAGATTGGATCAATTTAAATTTGTGTCAACTGTTTGACTAATAAAAGGAACCAGTGATCAGTTTAATTATAGCAGTAACCATTAAGGGGCCACTTAAGTTAATTAAAAACACTGAACCCCAATTAATCCTTTCGGCCCCATAACCTATATATTTTCAGTTGGAAAAAAAATTAATCCATATGCACAAAGTTGACTCTCTTTTTATGTTTTCGCATAGAGCTAATTCTGTCAATTCATGCACCCATACTGACCATGTCACTACTTAGAAAGAGGCATTTTGCATCCGCAAATAATTACGGTCACGGATATTAATTTTGCGACTGCAAAAGCCTTCTGCGATTGCACGGGCATGATTATTGGGAGTTTAAAAAAAAAATTTGTGGTTGCAGATAACTGTCTCAATGTTTAGCACGACAAAGGAACACTTTTGCGATGGCAAATTTGCGGAGGCAGAAGGGATGTGCGTCGGCTAACTTAGCCGTTGCGAATATGAAGAATTGTGTCCGCATTGAGGCTAAAACAATCAAGGGTGTTAAGCAAGGACAAGTACTTCATTAATAGAGATGTGTTTGGTAGAGTTTCCTCAAGGCAAATAGCCTTCGTTAGGACATTAACTCTACCAAACCGAGCCTTAAGTTTCGATCAATTGAGGTCAGTTACATGAATCCATGTTTTTCGTTGAGCTCTATCGAGAACATCGTGTTCCGTAATATTAAGACACATAAACGGGCCCTTTTCTGTTCTAAAAAGTTCACACTAGCAAAGAAAAACACAACCCCCAAACTTCAGTAGAAGCCCTTTTCGTGTCGGTAAATGAACACTTAGAAACGTAGCAAAATTGCGAACACTTTCTGTTTTTATGGGGGAAAAAAGGTTCTTCACTGCAAGAGCCTTATGTCTTACGCCAGTTCATAACCAATTAACCATCATCATAAACACAATTTGGTCCCTCGAGCTACCACATGATCGATGACATGGAGCTAAAACATTTTTTGATTTTTGTTAATTCAGGTGTCCAGGCCGGCTTACGCGCACACCGACTAATTTTGGAGGTCCAATCTCACCGTTGATCACTTGCAAAGAGTAGTCCGTATGGACTACTCCAAAGAAGTTGATAACACCTGGAAGGTTTTAGAATCTAATAACTTAGGAGATACTAGCCCAAAGTTCCTGGCGTTGAGCCAACCCCTGGCCTTAGGGTTTATGGAGCTAACACATTGCCGTTTACCAAGTTGGTGGATGCCATTTTTGAACTCAATCAACGCCAAGGTTAGTGGCTGTGGGAGATGGCATTTTGGTCATTCCATAAAAGCATCAATCACCCTCTCTTTTTTTAACCCAAAACCGTCACTCAACTTTGATTTTGTTGCTGTTACTGGCAAATCAGATAGGGCTGTGCTATCCACACAGATTTCTGTGCACAGATCATGCACATATTTTAATGTGGGGCCCACTACGGGTCTTAAATAAATAATCTGAGCCGTTCATTAAATGTAAAATATTTTTTCGAGTGTCCACGCGAAAAATCAACTCAATCCGATACATATAGAAGCTTCATCCAATCATCTAACTTTTCACTCAAATTTCAGGATAATGAAAAGTTAAATGATTGGATCAAGAGCCTATATGTATCAGATTGAGTTGATTTTTTTATGGAGACCCTTGAAAAAATATTTTACATTTAATAAGCGGTTTGAATCATTTGTGTGGGATCTATAATGGGCCCCACATAATAATCTGTGCATGATATGTGTATGAAAAGTCTGTGTCAATAGACTTTCTGAATCAGATATGGGTTTCCTCGCTTTTTCTTGCTTTCTGCAGGGCAGTTATGCTAAGTTGCTAACTAGCTAGCTTATTATATACTTAGACGTCCAGGCACACGTAATGCTTGCAATGAATATGCAATGCATTGTGTTATTAAAAAGATAA
The DNA here is from genome assembly GCA_019656835.1 of Rhododendron ovatum. NCBI lineage: Eukaryota > Viridiplantae > Streptophyta > Magnoliopsida > Ericales > Ericaceae > Rhododendron > Rhododendron ovatum. Next base: position 23,867,073 of record CM033797.1, on the reverse strand, counting down.
AAATAGAAAAATCTTGAATTTTGATTAATCTGTAATTAAATGTGGCATGTGGAAGTAGAAAAAAAGTGAATAAAATTTTTGAGGTGGCAGTTTTTTTTTCCCTTCCTTCTTGGCAGGTTTTTTCTTTATAAATGGGTAGTTTGGAAAGGAAAAAGGCCAGCCGGTCTCAAAAATTGGTTCAGGCCATGAAGGTGTGTAATCAAAGCCGGCTTATGGGAGAAATCAAGGAGCCTAAGCTTTGGGCCTAGAAAAAGAAGAAGCTGAAATGGAGCCTCCAAATTCTTAAGACCCCTATATATATTAAGCTCAAATATATTTAATTTAAGCCTTCTCTACATAAAATATGCACAATTCAAATATTGTAATGGTAATTCGTTTGTAATGGGTTTTTTTTTATTTATTTATGAAACTCTTTGTCAACCAACCTTTGTATGAAAAATGTAGAGTGAGCCTCATTCAAGGAATTCGCTTTCGGCTCCTGAAAGTTATGAGCTAGCTCTAGGTAATACGTAATAGATACCGCACTGACTTATAAATTCTGTTTGAATTTCCTTCATAATGTAAGATACATAGTAGTAGTTTTTTGGAACGCTTACCTTGTCTAGCTAGTCTAGTTCATTATTTTCAGATAAACTCTAATATTAATGTATATTGATAAAAAAAAAGCGACTAATATAAAAAATTTACACTAAGGATAGAGTTGGATTTCAAAAAAAAAGGTTAGAGCAAAATACAAGAAAAATAAAACAAAATGTCTAGTCTAGTTAGTGGATAGAAGAGTACCCATTCTTAAATGGGGAAGTTTTTCTGGGTCAAATGCAAAACTTAGGGAGTCCAAATTAGGTGAAAACTTCCACAAGAGCCCCTCGTTTGGTACCATTCTTGTCTATTCCCTTTGACCTAGGATTTTGCTACCCAAACGTGCAACCAAAGTTTAAATAAAATGGGGTCAAACTCTTGAAACCCAAGCATACTTACCTCTTTTTATGTGAAAATCAGCCCACCTTTTACATCTATATATCGTCTATATTCAAAATAAGTTAGCTACTAGAGGTCGGGTAGACGAGATACGTGTGTAAGTAGAATTTTAACAAAAATAATATGCACAAAAGCTTCCCGGCTTATTGTTTGATCGTTTGTAATAGACCATATTAGCCTTTTGTGACAAATAAGCAACAATTAAACAAGCATCACACCAATTGAATTGCTTATATACTTTTTTTTGATTGGCAAAAATACTTTCACACCTGATTGTGGAACGGAAGAGAGGGGGGGACATATGGACAATGATGGTGTTGATTGTGACTGCGAACACGGGTATGACAGTTGTGGGAAGAGTAATTTACATTCCTGCCTCTTTTCCCGTGGTAGTTAATTTTTGCGTGAATCAAGAAACGGTAAAAGAAAGTTTGTAATGGGTAACAGTGTCGGTCACTTTTGTGACGGGGCTTCAAAAATTGATTACACCAAAAGTGACAACCCCTTAATATATGAGAAAAGATTTGCAAGTTCATACACAACTACAAGCAAAATTAGAGACAGTTCGGGGATGAGGGAGTACTAGACATAGAGATCAAAAGGCTCCACCAACTCCCTCCGCAGCTCCTCACATGATTCTCCCACTAATTATCATGTCCATCCATTCCAAGAGAAGGGATATGCAAAGTACTCCCAAGCAAAATCTATTACAGAGTCGTGAGCTACTAAAACTAAAGATGGGAGGAGAGATCACAAACAAACAGCAAGGGAGAAAAGGAAGGCACACAAACACAACCAATTAATAGTAGTAACAGAAGCACATACACATTTATCTGGATGACCAGTTTTTGGGAGATAAAAGTGAAGGAATAGAATTCCTTATTTCAATGAGTTCCAGAGTTTGGGCAGAAGTCAAAGCCCAATGATCGTTCCAAGAATCCGAGAAATGACAGGCCGGTCTCATTTTTTAGGTGGGATTCTGTGCCAACCCTTTTTTGTCATACTATCCTGTCCAACCCCTTTGTAAAAATATTTTTACTATTTTGCCCTTTTGAAAAAAATTTATTTTGCCTTTTTACAAAATTCTTGGAGTCAAAGATTTTCCAGTGTTGTGCATACAAAAAGCCCCCCTACACGTCCATACATTTACAGATCCACACCTAGTAAAACCCAATAGAAGAAAAGAGAACGGTAATTAAAGGGTTTTTAACAAGTTTAGGTTTTAAATAACGTGCCACACTTGTAGTAAGATTTTAGACTGCGGTATTGGAGCTCGTGAGGGTGGTGGTGAGACGTGGATTTTGGAAGCGGTGTCGGAGTTGCTTGATGATGGCGACAGACTTGCTAGTGACGCCGCCGACGCGGGAGGAATGGCGGAGGAGGCGAAAAAGAACGTGGCCGGCGGGGTCTTTGAGGGGACGCCGGAAAAGTCGATCTCGTCGGAGCAAAGAAGATCGGCAGCAGCGGTGGTAACGGCGAGGCGGCGGAGGTAACAGCGGAGGAGGCGGAGACAATGAGGAGGAGGTGGCATCGTCAATCTTCTGGACAGTCTGTCCATGACTCCATGGCCAATTCGAAGGTAGATATGGTATTCTTTCAAGAAACCAAACAAAGGTCTGTATCTAAGGAATTCATTAATTCAATATGGTGGAATGACAATTGCGAATTTCTGGAAGTTGATGCAATTGAAACAACTGGGGGACTTCTATGCATATGGAATCCACAAGTCTTTTGTTTGGAGGAAACAATGGGCTCCAGAAACTTCAGAATTTTAAGAGGCACCACCTGATTGTTTCTGCTTTTTAAACTTCCAACTGCCAATTTTTGATGCTGATGCTGCTCTGCTATAATTTGAGGTTGCTGCTGATATGAAGATAATCCATTTTGATGCAATGGCTGTATTCTGTATTCTGGAGACGCTTTCATCTACTGACGAGCCAGTTTTGTTATCTCCAACTGGTTGGGTTAAAAGAAGACTTGAGCTGCTGTTTTGGGCTGAGATTCTATTTAATACTTTCCTGATGTGTTGCTGCTTCTGACATAATTTGTTGCTGATGCTGTTGATCTGCTCTTGTGTTAGTTTGAGTTGGTAAAAGCCTAATGCCACCACCATTTTGATTAGGATAATCCATTCTCATGCAAGGGCTGCAAACTGAGGATCTATTCATATGCTGATTCTGCCAATTTGATTATCTCGAATTGGTTGGGTTCAAAGGAATCTTGCTTTGACATCTTGATCTGATCTTACTGGGAAGTTTTTCAACTTCTACTTATTGCTTTGTAAGCCTCACTGGATACTCTTCTTGTAATCTAGTTGGGTTGATTTCTTATCAATCCTCGAGCTTGATGATTGTTGCGGGGTTGGGTGCTAGTGCCAACCTTGTTGGGATGTTACTCTCATATTGTGACGCTACATTTTCTTGCCCTATTTATCAATGTACTTCATTTCGTTTTAATGAAATCTATCTTTTTCGGCGTTCAAAAAAAATTCGAAGGTGGAGAGAAAGAGAGGAGAGAGAGGAAAAGTGGAAGATTCTAGGGAGAATTTTTCATAAGTCCACTATAGCACTTTCCAAACCCCCTAAGTCCACTTCTAAATTCTATAACCCACTAAGTCCACTAATAATTTTAATGACAAAAATACCCCACCTAAGAAACAAGGGTCTTGTTTGGCTAACACGAAAAAGTATTTTTTTCATATTTTTTTTTTGTTTTTTTGGCAATCGAGCTGCCACCACCACCATCGCTGCTGCCATCACGCCATATATAACGTTATATGTGTAAATTTTTCTCGTTTTTTTTATTGAACCCGTTACACTTAACATTTAACGTTATATATGTGACAAATTTCTCTTTTTGTTTTTTCCTATTTTTCTTGTATTAATTTTTAAACGTTATATGAGTGATAAAAATTTCCTAACATACAACATTATATGTGTGGCAAAAATTTTCTAACATGCAACATTTCTTTTTGATTTTTCTTATTTTTAGTCTTTAACGTTATGTACTGGTCCATACAAAACATATAACATTATATGTGAGAATTTTTGAATATCTAAATATCGCAAAAAAAAAAAAACAGAACATATAAAATTATATTTGAGCTTCTGCAGCTCTGAATCTCACAAAAAAAATAGAACAGAATATATAACATTATATGTGAGCTTCTGTAATTCTAAATTTCACAAAAAAAAGAAAGAATATATAACATTATATCTGAGCTTCTGTAAACATGACATAAAATTATATGTTCTCAAAACAACATCATATCTTTCCAACAATATTTTATATCTCAAAAAATAACATTATATATTCACATATCATGCAATCATTATCTTTTTTTCCAGTCGCGCCTTGAATTCCAAGTTGAATGTTGATGAGGCCACAGTGGGTCAAGCTTCATTTTTTCACTGTTTCTTCGTCAAAACCTTCATCGATCCTTCAAAATTTTGATTTTCTGCCTCCAAATAGCATTCCCATAACCTCTATATCTACATATATACATATTCAAAACAACATAAACAATATTAATATATCTCAAAAACGAGATATAATATTATATGTCTAACTCTAGGAAAGACACATATTACACGACAGAAGTTCACATATAACGTTTTTTATACTCCGTTGTCCATCACTTATTGAATTGGTCCGCGCAGCGGCTTTTTCGACTTGCTTCTGATAATATATGGATATATTCATATGTGCTTTTGAGAGGTTGCTGCGTGAACCTATTCAATAAAAGAACATAAACGTTATTAGTTCCTCTCTTCTTCTTCTTCTTCTTCTTTTTTTTTTATAGTTTTACAGTACAATATCTCATATACAACGTTATATGTTCTCTATGCAAATTGAAATATTTTTTTTTATGTCAATACAAGCTCATATATATAACGTTATAACTATATAAATATATATATATATATATATATGTATATATGGTCACAAATATTCTCATATAACCATATATAATCATATATGGATATATACATATGTATTTTTGAGAGGCTGCCTCGCGGACTAATTCAATAAGAGAATATATAACATTATTAGTTCCTTTGTTTTGGAGTTTTACAGGACAAAATTAGGTACCAAGTGCAAATTGTCACATATAACATACAACGTTATCAGTCGGAGAGGCCGCTGCGCGGACCAAATCAATAAGTGATTGATGAAAAGCACAAATATAACCTTATATATTTATTCAAAAAACTTCAGATCTCTAACCCTAGGAAAAGCACACATATAACCTTATGTATTTATTCAAAAACCTCCAAATCTGATGATAACCAGACACGGTACAAATAAAAGACCGGATCAACCTTCTTATAATATAATATTTTTTTATTTTTACTACTCCAGATTTCTCTCCAGTAAAACAAATATAAGACTGGATCAATCTTCTTAATAGACAGACAAACCAACTTTAAAGCACGTTTATGAAAAACTGGAATAACGTTATATAATTGACTGATACTACAAATTTCACACACATAACAAGTCGAAAATCCAAATTCGCTCAAGATTAGTGCAAGATATAGACTGTAACCTTAAATATCAAAGAGATCTTTGATGTCGAAGCAGCAAGTTGCATTAACCTTGATTGATTTGCAGAAGACTCATTGGTGACTTTGAGAAGGAATCTTGCTACATACCACCACTAGAACAACACCAATGAGTTGGCGGTAGGCGCCGGTCCTGACCTCATCAATGACGGTGGGCTACAGACGACGAAGATGATGCGGGGTACGTGCTTTCCGACGCCGATCTCGCTGAAGAAGATGTTGAACGCGTCTTTGCCACCGCCCATCGTCTTGTCGCTCGGCATTTGCCCGTCGGGCTGCGTAAAAACAACCAAAAACAAAAAAAAACTTAAATCGGTTAAATCGAAATGAAATGGCGTCAAAGACAACGGAAAGTTCGACGGAGGTTTGTTGAACCATAATTAGTAAAAATGGAATGGGATTAATTAATAAATCTCTCTCTCAAGGAAATCCAAGTTACAAGTGTGCAACATTAATTTCTTGTCTAACTTTGATGGAAACCCAGATCAAGATCTTGAAGTTTAAAGAGAAACCCAATTCAAGATTTTGAATTTCAAGAAAATCCAAGCGGCAAAAAAGAAATTGGAAATTCTAATATTACCTAGCACTGGCCGGGAATTCTACAAGGAATCTCGACTTCGAACTCAACAGAAAGACCAAGGAACCCATTGAATCGATCAAATGTGACATGGGTCCTTTCGCATCAGGACGTAGTTGTGGGAGAGAGCGAGGATGCAGCCCGCGGCGGAGGCGTGGCCGGAGACGGTGGCGATCATGGGCACGAGGGAGTTGGCGACTAGGGAGCGGAGCTTGGAGGCTATGAGTTTGCGAGAGAGAAAGAGGAGACTGTGCTCTAGATTTGTTTGTGATCTAGGGTTTCTCAGCTTATATAAAAGGATATTTTTGTCTTGGTTTAATTTCTTTTTTAAAAGAAATGGACTTAAGGCCTTACTAAACTATATTAGTGGACTAGAGGGATTACAAACATTAGAAGTGGACTAACTGGGTTACAAGTTCTCTATAGTGGATCCTAGACTAATTTTTTAAAGATTCTAACATGTAGTATTAAAGAGGGGGTATTTTGATATTTCACTTAAAATGGGACTTATGTGGGTAGGGTTTGACATGAGATGAGTTTGGACAAATAATGGATGACAAAATGGGGCCGGCCTAGAAGAGCCCGTTCCGAATCTCAAAAGACATTAGTGCATCATTAGGAATGCCAGTGAATGGCAGTGATTTTGGGACCAAATTTATCAGCAAGAGGGTGCCAATTGTCGTACCATGATGATGTGGCTTTAGCATATATAACCAATGAGGTATTTGATATGGGGCTGGACTAGTACTGCTCTCAAGTTGAGTGATTCCCATCCAAAGGATATCATCCCTTCTCAGTCGTGAATTCATTGATCGACCATTCTTCATCCCTGTTTGGCAAGTTCGGACCGAACCACGTAATAGCCACATGGCTCAAGTACACTTTTCTCAAAGTAGATAAGGTCTTCTAGCTAGGTCTAGCTTCATAATCTTGGGCAAACCATTCCCAGCATTTCATCACCTACTCCTCTTATGTCTCCCTTGACAATTTAATAACAACAATAGCATTTTTCAAGAAAATGTATGAGGGGTTTTAGTTGATAATGATGTCAGTCTAGGATTGATAGGTGTGGCATCATTGTTAAGGTGGTTGGCATATGTTGAACCTTTACCGTGGTTTGGCATAGGGTTAGCTACGACATGAGGCGTGGCGTTAAGTGCGACCGCAGTTTGCGAGTGGGTTGGGCATTGACTGTGTTCACTTCATCGGTGCAATTTTATTACTGCTACCATGATTGTTGATGCTGCTATTGTTATTGTTTTGACTTCCTTCCCCATTCCCACACAATGAATGTTGCTACCATTACAAACCCTTCTTTCCTTTTGGACTATAAATCCCCTTTGTCGAATAAACAAGCTAGCATGCATAGTATCTTCCATCGAAATCATGGCTTCGACCAACTTTTCAAATCGCGATAGCCATTATGATTAGATCTTTCTCACTAGGTCGATCGACTATTTTTACGACAGGTTCTTTTCATCTTTATTATGAGCTCGACAAAAGTTTCCTTTACGTCTATCCTCGTTGCTTCAGTTCCTTTTGGTCGACCATAATAAGATACATAAATTATTTAATTGAAGAAAGCATCACCAACGTCATCCCAAGTCCTTTTGTTGGATGGGTCTAAGACCCCGAGGTCATGTTGTGGTGTTTAAGGTCAAGTTGGATGTGTCTAACCCCAAGGTCAAGTGTATGGGTTACACGATAATGTATGATAATATAGATTCTTGGCGGGGCACTAAAGAATATCAACAATGCTACTCCATGCCCTAATTATAGAAATTTAAATTTTTTTATAGATTGCGTCCTGTAAAAAATCAGCTCCAATGAATATCGGTAGGTATGTTTTCTAAAATTGTTTATTTTTTTGTATTCTTTAGGATCCGGAGTAGGCCCCACGTGGCGTGCGATGGATTTAGGCCCATCACAAACTCATCAACAATTTATTCACATTTCTCGACAATTTACTCATTACCGAAAATACTTAACAACTTTTCAATCATAAATAAAAATTTATAAATTTTTCACTACTGAAAACACTCTTTAATATATGAGAAATGCTATAACTACACCCAAAATCACACACCCAAATGTACACCCTCTCACAAAATACAAGGGTTTCACACACACATAGTGGGAGAACTAGTATGTGTGGGATTCTTGTATTTTGTGAAAGTGTGTGTATTTGGGTGTGTGATTTTGGATGTGGTCGTAAAATTTTTGTATTTTGTGAGATGGTGTGTATTTTTTATTTTTTTTTGATCTGCAAATTGTGTGTATTTAGGTGTGTGATTTTGGACGTGGTCGTAGAATTTTGGTTAATGTGAAAGGATCTCTCCCTCGTGTGTCAGAGAGTGTCATATTTCGTTTGACCATGACGTGGCACCCACGTAACAATGTCCAGGTAAGAGAGAGAAACAACAAAACCGCGCGAGAGAAAGAGGGGGAGAGAGAGAGAGAATGAACAATCTTCCTCTCAAAGCACCAGCAACCCTCAATTGTGAAAGATCCAATTTTTCAAACCAAAGACTCGATTTTCGTCTTCAAAAAAGGCACAACGATACCTGACCCATCTTCCGTGTACGAATAGAATCTATTTTCTTCCTCAATCGCCATTCGGAGCTCCACAGTCTCAGATTCATCATCCACAATGGCCGAGTTTATATTAGGTCGAATCTCCAAATGTAGGTAACGACGAACCCGCCCGCGATAAGACTTATCGTTTAGTGCCTTTTTCCAAGCATTGTGTGTGCAAAATTCTTCAGGTTTCGGGACCCACATATGAATTTCTACGGTTTGTAAGTTATTGTGAATTGGTAGGAACTAGTTTTTAAGCCTTTGAGCTGCAGAGCTTGATTGGTTACAATACTAAACGCCGGTTTGGTGCATTTTAGAGGCTTTATGTGTTCGACATTCGCGACGCAAAATTCGCATGTGGAAATGCGTTTATAGGGTTTGTAACTTATAGTGAATTGGGAATTTGGGAGAACTAGTTCTTAAGCTTTTGAGCTGGAGCTTAATTGGTTACAATACTAAATGCCTGTTTGGTGCATTTCAGAGGCTTTATGCGTTCGGCATTCACGATGCTAAATTCGGATGTGCAAATGAATTTCTAGGGTTTGGTAACTGGTTTTAGTTATTCCAGAGGTAGACGTTGATTTGTACAAGTCTAGATGCATGATATTCCCAGGAGTGGCTTGATGTGCTTGTAATTTGATTCTTGGGGTATAATAACAAGATGGGTTAGGTGAAGTGATTGGTTGTTCAAGATCACGAGATTGTGTAGATCCTTGGAGTGATTTGTTTATGGGGAAGAATTGGGCATTGGAATGTGCAAATGGGTTTTGGGTCTACTGCTGGTCTTTCCCTGATAGTGCAACTTGAATGGCTGATTTTCAGAGGAGTAGTCTGGCAGAAAGAGACATCGACCAGGTAAATATCCTTATCTGTAGCTGCGTAATTGTTTAAAACGTTATTGCGTTTGGTAGCATAGAATTATTGCGTTCAATGTGGAGTTACAGGTCCTTCTAGTTCACTTTAGTTGCTTGATGAACTACAGATATTCATGAGTTATGTTGAACTTATTAAAATCTCAGTAGTTCATATTGGCTAATGGATCATTCCTTAGTGTTATTATGGCACATGAAGCTCTAAAACACCATTGGTGATTTGGTTCTCTCATAGTCTCATATACTGCAGTATCTTTGTGTGCGCTTTTATGTTCGATTTATTTTCAATGCTTTTGAATGCCAAATTTGTCATTTTGAGTTCTCCTTACTCTGTGATGATTATTTCGGTCGTTTTGCTCATTTCAACTTGGTAGTGTGGACTCAAGTACATATCAACAGAATACGTGTATCAACAAGGCACTGAATGACAAAGCACAAGGGTTTTTGTATCCCACTAGCACTGGATCAGAAATATGGACCCTAAATGTTTATCCTTCCTTGTGAGCTTGTATGTAGACTAACTAAAGCCTGTGCCCAAAGGCAGTTCCCTACATATACTAGTACAAACCTAAACCCACCAGACTCTTATCAAGAGCAAAACAATGAAGAATAACACAATAAAATATTGATGAAAATCGTGAACCATTCATAAACATGTTTGGGTTTTCATTAGGATCACCTGTAACCTTTACCACCAAGCTAGACACCGTAACACCGTTCAAAAAAACCTAGACACCGTAAGCATTTTTTGCATTTTTGTATAAAGAATGAAAGAGATTTAAGTGGGCTTGGCCCCAAAGGTGTATTGGGCTTGTCCCATCTGGGGTTTTCCTTTTTTATCCAACCATGGGTTGGATTTCCCTCCCCCTACTTGATGTACCCTTGCAATTTTCTTAATCAACATTGTTGCCGTTTCAAAAAAAAAAACATAAAAAAGAATTGGTCTGGTTCAACAAAAAAAAAAAATTGAATTGGCCTAGCAAAGTAAAAGAATGAAATCAATTTGATCTGGTGCACTCTCAAGAAAAGAATAGGAAGTGAGCAAAACCATAATTTGAAGAACAAAATTACTGTAGATTCCGCCAATGCTTTGTTTGCTTCCTACTTCAATTCAATGTTTCTATCATTCCAATAACCTTCATTCTGTGTTCTATGAGGAACTCAGTAGGAGACCTACTAAAAGCACAAAAGAACATTCCATAAGGGGAAAAATTGTCCACTGTAAATTGTTTGATGCCGAATTGAGAATATACCAACCGGATAGACGGGTTTCTGTATCTTTTTTCTCCAAAATATGTGCCTAAAGGCACGTCCAATCTCAAACTACCAACACCCTTGTTATTATTGGTCACCTCCGACCAACCCCGACTTAAGTTAAAGTCCACATGTTAAAATTAATTTCACAAATGGCCCATTCAATTCAGGTGTGTGAATTTGAGAACAATAGATCAACTTAAAACATCCAAGAACCAATATAATTTAAGCAACATAAAGAAAAAGTCATTGAAGATATAGCTATTCTATCAATTGAACAATTATCAATCTAAGAAAATGACACATTTCAACAACCTTCTATGATTCTTTGTTTTTTCGCCAAGAGAACTTCTATGAATGAAGTTGTTACCTTGAAATATGCTTCCAAATCCTCCAATTATCCAAAACTAGAAATAAGAAAATTCACACATGGGCATTTTCCTTTCCCTTGCTTGTATAGGCTGCTTTTTCTTTACCCTAGCCCGTAGAGCTTTCCTTATGCTTACACCAAGCCTCATAACCATTAGATTTGACCCACTTGTTTTCCGATGAACATGCTCCTGAGTTCACTGTCACTTTGGTATTTTGTGTTATCTGGTTTGAAGCTTCTCTTAAATTTCTTCTGGCCTAAATCAGCTATGCCATAGGCTACATATTTTATTCTTACAGAGCAAGTTCTTACCTTACTGCTTTTAGAGAAGTGCATTGTGATTGAGAGAATGTCATCATCCTATCAGTGAGACTTTTGGTCCTTCCAAAATATATTTCCCCACTTATATAACTTGGGATGAAGTATTTTTGGATCATAATCTTTTTCTTGAAAGCTACATTACATTACCTAGGAAAACATCTTCCAGGTAGTGAAACATTTCAGTCTGTTTGTCCTTTCTGTTAGCATTCATACGGTAAGAAATTTAGCCACAATCGAGAAAAATAGCTTGGAAAAGGGTATTGGGGATAGGATTCTTCAACTTCGAAGAAATATGGATGAGATTTCAAAACGCCTTGGGAGGAAATCAACAAACCAAATCACAAACGCAAAACTACATATAAAAATCCTCCCTTGGGACAATTATGCCATGTATGAAATGCACTTGCACCAATAAAACCAACAGAATGTAAAAAGGTAGTTGGGCATGTAAAAAATTGTAAAATAAAAATAGAACCCAAATGCAAAATGGAGTCGACTTAGGCATATATGCAAGTAGAAGAATGGTCTGACCTCAAGTTTCTAAGGTGGTGTGAAGGTGGCTTCAACGTGGGCATCGTGGGGGAAAGCTTATGCTTAAAATTCTGAAAGGTATAACGAAATGTAATTGAATCGAGAGAGAGAGAGAGAGAGAGAGAGAGAGAGAGAGAGAGAGAGAGAGAGAGAGAGAGAGAGAGAGAGAGAGAGAGAGAGAGATGGCAGCCCTAGTGAATGGACACATAAAGCGTGACAGAAAAAACTGGGTTACTTTTTTCGTATTGGAAAGTGGGTGTCAGAATTTAAAAGAGCACTTCCGGTGAATTTGATGAGTTTGAAATCATAAAGATTGGTGACAGGAAAACTAGGTTTCAAAATTGAATTTTTCTATCTGGAATTGTGGATTTCTCAATATCAAATTCCAAATAGGAAAGAGCAATTCTTACCTGTGCATTTCTGTCATAGATTTTTGATGGTTTTGCCATCTGAAATTCTTGAGGAGCTGTAGCCGAGCAGAGTTTGGAGGAGCTGGTCAACCAGTTACATGGGAACGTGGGTTGTTTTTTTGGTTGGAGCACTGGAATGTGGTTGAGGGTGTGCTTCTCTGGAATTTTTGGGGCGGTAACAGTTTTTGATCCAAAACAATCAGAGCCCTTGAGGGTGCTGATTAAGGGAATTAAGAACGGGGAGAACAAATCCAGATCATCAATTAAGGAGAAAACGAATTTGACCTCTAGATTTCGTAGTACAATTTCAAAAACAGTCCTGTTTTATTATGTAGATATTAGCTCATATACTGTAATTTCATTTTCCTTAATTTACAGGCCATTGCAACACTTAAGAAAGGAGCATATTTACTTAAGTATGGGCGCAGAGGGAAGCCGAAGTTCTGTCCATTTCGACTTTCTACTGTAAGTTTCGGTGTGTCCATTTGAATGAAACTGCAGTCAACCTCTTTATTGTTCATGTATCCAATTACAGTTATTTCATGTATATTATTATAGTCATTGAGTAAAGAGGAGGTCATACGTGCATGAAGTTTTTGGCATATTTTCATAGTTTTCAAAAATTACTTGCACTAGGACATCCCATTTACGACTGAAAAAACGTGTGTTTTCTGAGAGCTCAATGGCTCTTTTCCCCTTTGCTTTCATTCCAAATAGAAGGGCTCCAATATTTTGTCAGGTACTATTGGTCAAAAGTAAGGGCTTATTGCAAGATTGGGAATTTCTATCTATCTCATACCCATTTGCCCCTTCGCTGACTTGACTCGCATGACCGGGTTTGGCAGAAGAAAAAGCTGACACTTTCAAGCTAGAGCCTGGAACTTTTCAAAACTTTACTTTTCAACTCCTTCAATCTAGTCCCCTCCAGACTTGTTTTCCTTGCTTGAGCCAACCTTTGAGTAAGTTGGGAAGGGTATTGCACATGAATGGAAGAAGGTATTCATAAACCTGAATTAATAAGAGTGGTGCTGGGAAACTATCCTTTGCTTCTCATCCTATCTGTGAAAGAAACTAGTGCATTCAAATGTAAAGAACATGAATCATTCATCAAAATCAACTCACATGCATAATGGCTACTCCATGTGATAGATTAGGGGTCAGCTGACCCATTGAATGGTTGAAGACTAACTATAAAGATATCATCATATATTTATCAATTTTGGATGAAATTTTTCATTTGATCCCATTAAATGGCTGGAAAAACTATATAAAAATAGGATAGAGGGTCAGTCTAGTGTAGACTTTTGATGCATCTTTTGAGTTGAAAACTTGAAATCTATATTTTTAGTTATTAGATTGGAGTCTATCGAGACAAAAATCCTTGAGTCATTATTGCACTTGCAAAAATGGCATCCTAGCTACTAAAAGCTACTCTATTTGCCATGTTATTAGTTACAGGAAACCCTGTTTTCTTTTTGTCCAATTAGTAAGGTTCTTTTTACCTTATTGCAGGATGAATCCAGGTTGATATGGTACTATGGGAAAGATGAAAAACAGCTTGAACTAAGTCATGTTTCAAGGATAATTCCTGGACAGCGTACTGTAAGTCATCTCAATTATTGCTCATGAAAGAAGAGAAGCTAGTTTTTACAACAAAATTTACACATAGGAAGTTTTTATCTTTGTGTGCTTATGCAAAGGGAAGAGGGGTGAGAAAGTAACTTTTCTCAATGGTGCTCACTCCTTGAAATTCATTTCAATCCTTTTCAATTTTTCGCTCGTAAATAGACTATGATTGTGCTTAAATTCAAGAGTGTTGATGGAAATGATACATGTTTTAGGCAATATTCCAACGGTATCCCCGACCCGAGAAGGAATATCAGTCCTTCTCTCTCATATACAATGACAGGTCCTTGGATTTGGTGAGTTTTCTTCTCCAGGCCTTATGTTTGTCCCATATTTTTATACTTGCAGTTCCATTTATGGAACTGCACATGTTTATTAATTTTATCTGTTTCAAACCATATTGCTGATGAATGGATAGGTATGTAAGGATAAGGATGAAGCCGAGGTTTGGTTTGTCGGTCTAAAGGCATTGATTTCACGAGGCAGTCACCGCAATTTTAGTAGTGAAGCAAAAACTGATTGTATAGCAATAGCCAGTCTACATGCTCGGAGAACCTATCCATCTGGATCATCCTCTGTAAGGAGCAATGTCTTAGTATTGCTGTAGTTTTTTGTTTTTCTATCCTCTTTGAATGTTCAATTAATTTACTTACCTTCCTCCTCCTCCTCCCTTTTTCCATTATTTACCTAATTGCCTCAGGATCAAGGAGGTACTCAACAAGGCGAGAGTCTTCCTCAGAGTAGATTGGGAAAAGCATTCTCAGACATAATTTCATATACTGCAGCTACCAAAAATCAGGCTCAACCTGAACCAGTTATTAGTTCTCTTAGCTCACTTTCATCTGTAGCCACAGATAATTCAAATAGTCGAAGTTCGGCAGCTGAAACATTTCGTATTAGTTTGTCTAGTGCTGTAAGTTCATCAAGCCACGGTTCCGGTCATGAAGATTTTGACGCCTTAGGGGATGTTCTTATTTGGGGAGAAAGCATTGGCGATGGGCAACTGGGTGGTGGTGTCGATAGAGTTCATAATTCATCTACTACCATACTTGATGCCCTTTTGCCTAAACCATTGGAATCCACTATAGCACTTGATGTCCATAATATTGCTTGTGGTGCGAGGCATGTTGTGTTAGTGACAAAGCAAGGGCAAGTATTTAGTTGGGGGGAGGAGTCGGGCGGCAGACTTGGGCATGGAGTAGAGGATGATGTTCCACACCCAAAACCCATTGACACTCTTACCGGAATGAACATTGAGCTAGTAGCATGCGGAGAATATCACACTTGTGCCATTACATTTTCAGGGGATCTTTATACATGGGGTGATGGTAGCCACAACTCTGGGTTACTTGGGCATGGAAGTGAAGTCAGTCACTGGATTCCTAAAAAAGTAACTAGCCCCATGGAGGATATACAAGTATCCTTTATTTCTTGTGGAACTTGGCACACAGCTTTCATAACATCCGCGGGCCAGCTGTTTACATTTGGAGATGGGACTTTCGGTGTTCTAGGCCATGGAGATCATCGTAGCACAAGTATTCCAAGGGAAGTCGAAAATTTGAAAGGATTACGCACGGTGAGGGTTGCTTGTGGAGTTTGGCATACTGCTGCAGTTGTCGATGTAAGGACTACATCTACTTCGGGCTCCACTGATAGCTCTTTATGTGGAAAGTTGTTCACTTGGGGGGATGGGGATAAAGACCGACTTGGACATGGTGACAAAGAACCCAGACTAGTTCCAGCATGTGTACCTTCATTGGTTGATGTAAGCTTTTCTCAAGTATCCTGTGGGCACAACCTAACAATTGCACTTACAAGCTCCGGACAAGTTTATGCAATGGGGAGTCCTTTAGCTGATGGAAAGATGCCCACATGCATTGAAGGTGAAATTGCCAAGAGTTCTGTGGAACAAATAGCATGCGGTTCCCATCATGTTGCTGTTTTGACTTCAAAAGCAGAGGTTTATACTTGGGGAAAGGGTGCAAAAGGCCAATTAGGGCATGGAGACAACGAGGACCGGAGTACACCTACGCTTGTTGATTTTTTGAAAGATAAGCAAGTAAAGAGCATAGCATGTGGTGCAAATTTCACTGCTGTTATATGTCTTCATAAGTTAGTATCCAACACTGACAATTCTGTGTGTTCCAGCTGTCGTAATACCTTTAATTTTAGAAGAAAACGTCACAACTGCTACAACTGTGGCCTCGTCTTCTGTAAATCATGCAGCAGCAGGAAGTCATTGAAAGCTTCATTGGCTCCTAGTATGAACAAACCATATCGTGTCTGTGATGATTGCTTTAACAAGCTAAAGAAGGTTGTGGAATCTGGATCCGTTGCTCGTATTCATAAAGTCAAAAGTGGAAATGAGATTGCGGTTCCACGATTGCTAGGACAACTTTCCAGACTCTCATCTTTTGACTCGTGCAATCTGGCTGATATAAAAAATACTAAACACAGTATAAAAGTTGAATCGAATGATAGCCGTGTGTTCCCCCTTGTGAATGGCAATACACAGAGGGGAAGCATTTCTTCTTCTTCAAAATCATCAAATTCCCCTGTTGCATCTTCATGGAATTTTTTTTTATCCTCTGTTCCTGGTTCTAGAATGGTTTCTCGGGCAGCATCTCCTGTTTCGAGAAAGTCAACTCCATTTCACTCAGCAATTCCTGCATCATCGCCGTCTATTGGTACATCTGAAGCGATGCTTGCCGATTCGAAGCAATTAAATGAAAAACTAAGCCACGAGGTCATGAATTTGAAGGCACAGGTAACCTTTCTGAAGATGCAGTTTTTACTTACTTAGGGTCCCATTCGGGCAGTAATCTCCAGCTCAAAGAGGTTATGTTAATTGATGGGAACTTCTAATCAACATGTTCATGTGGCTTCTACAATGCCCCCACACATGTAGGAATAAACTACGTTGAGATCCCATGCCTTCATTTTTCGTTATCTAGGAGTACGTCTCTTTTTTTAGTTTGTTCTGATGAAGAAACCAGCTGGAGAGTTGGAAGGCATGCATATGTTCCTGATTAAGTTCGTAAAGCGTTCTTTAGAATTCTATAGCTGGATTCTTAGAAACTAATGCTTTTTGCAAAAGTCAGGAAAGTTTATTCAAATCTGTCTTGGCTCTTTCACAAACAAATATAGTGTCTGACTAGTGGTTGAGGATCAATGGTTATGAATCTGTTTGTTCAATCATGCAGACCAGATTGGCAAGCTTAATAATTTTTATTACCAAACAAGCAGCTGGCTTAATTAAATCCAACTGCAATGAGATTCTCATAGAAGGCACTGACTATTGTTTGTCTTTGTTCTTCTGCTCCCCACTCCTCTTTTCCTCTCCTTGTGATTAGTATCGGATAGCGGTGATAAAGACTTTCATGTTCGTGATTGACATGGGACAACATTGTAGGTCGAAGATCTTACGAGAAAATCCCAGCTTCTTGAAGCAGAACTGGAGAGGACATCTGAGCAATTGAAGGATGCAACTGAATTAGCAGCCGATGAAGCTGAAAAATGCAATGCTGCGAAGGAAGTTATCAAGTCCCTTACTGGACAGGTAGATTTATGAATGTTCATGACGTTCTGTTCTCAAAATATTTTGTCTCAGTTGTAGGTAAGGTGTCCAAGTCTGTGTGGCATCGACATGGACAGGAGACTCGGACATAACATGTTTTTTTTGAAAGGCATGCTGTGATGAATCGAATTTTGAAGATGGATATGGCATCATATTTTTTGTTTATATGTACTGAGTACTATGCAAATAAAGAAAGAGTGAGATTAACGTAAGCTATTGTTGAAGTAGAATATATCATGTATAAAAATAGCAAGTGCTCTATTTTTCCAAATAAATTTTTCGTACTTTGTTTCTTACCTATGATGGAGATTGTCCATTACTTCATGTTAGTATGGTTCTAATTTGTTTTTTCTAGAAATTATCAAGAGACATTTGAGGTGTTGGGTCGGAATCTCAAAAATGCTGAAGGAGAAGGAATGTGAATTGGCATCTTTAAGAAACAAGGATTATGGGGAAAACATCCATTCCATTCTTATTTGTTTAGCTAGTATTCTCTGTGAAGTTAGGTTTTCTGTTAGCATTTTGTGGGTGATGTACTAATGCCATGTAATTTTCTCATAGTTGAAGGAGATGGCTGAAAAGGTCCCAGAAGCTCATATTTCCAGCAAAAAATCAGTTTCTGTCGCCAGAAATGCGTTGGGCTATTCAAGTTCAAACTCAAATGGCAATATGATGAGTGTTATCTCTCCTAAAAGTGAGTCCAATATCAATTCGTCCGATACCTTCTTATCCAATGGAACAAAGTCTCAAAATGAGAAAGCGGAGTGGGTGGTGCAAGATGAACCTGGCGTGTATATAACTCTATCATCATTGCCAGGGGGTCACAATGAACTCAGACGAGTTCGTTTCAGGTACTGATAGTTTAACCATTTTCTTGATTCAAAATTGACAAGAGAATGTGTTATGTGTTTAACAACTATACATCTTTCTCCCAACTTTAGTGCAGTGTGCACATTCCTTCAGCCTTTTCTGATGTCCTTGTACTGTCATCAGCCTGAATCATATCCCTGATCACTGTTCTAATCAGTATCCTACTGTACCATATAGTAAGCTACCCCAACTTAGCTTATTGTGTCATAACTTTGGTTCGGTCCAGTTTAATTACCAAAAACAAAAAACAAAATAACTTCCTTTCATTCCTGAATATAGGTGCAATGAAGTTCTTTCTTTGTCCTTCTATGCATGTCTCGGTCAGGAGAAGACTTCATCATGAATGCCCTCAGTTATAGTCCCAGGGAAACCTTTCATGCTTGTCTTACTTATGATTCCACTCTGTTGGCTCAACTGGAAAAATATCAGGAATCTATATTGAACTCTCTGTTTTCTTGTTTCAAAGCAAACTGAACAAAATGGATCCTTGTAGACGACCACAGATACTCGGAATTACAGAATGTTTTCAACATCAAATTCGAGTAAATAGAGTATTCATAAAAATATCCACAGTTCCTTCAAATTAGTATGATGCTTAATTCGATTGTGCCGAAGCTGTAAAGATATCCCACTGAGACTTTCATTGGAACCATTTTTGCCTTCCTTTTGAACGAGTTTACATGTTGATAGGGATGCTATGACCATTTACTAAAAATACCTTTCCAGTATGGTTCAGATGAGCCATAAGAGTGTAAGACAACTAATTACCGAGTAAATTTGTTCTTTTATTGACCATTTATGTCTATTAACAGTCGGAAGCGATTCACTGAGGAACAAGCAGAGAAGTGGTGGGCTGAACATGGGGTTGAAGTATGCGAGCGGCACAACATACCACCACTATAGTAGGATGCAGCTGATACTTTTTCCATATCTTCTTCATTCGTGGAAGGTGGAAGCCTAACTTGTTTTACATCACCCTCTCCCTCTACTGTCAATTATAGTTTCCCCCCCCCATCTTTGTTGTGGCTCAGTCAGTGGAGTTCAGTACCACCAAGGTGGTTGTATCTTGCAGGTAGGCTGAGGTGAAAGAATGTACTAGGAAACAATGTAAAACACTAACCAAGAAATGTAAACCAATTTTGAGCAATGCGGGAGTTCGCTTATAGTAGTGAGTTGTGCAGCTATACATATATGTTCATGGTTGGCTCAACAATGAGCAAACCATGATGTAAATTTTATTGGGGGTAATTAGCTTTGTTGGTTTTACATTGTTATTTTGAGTAAAAAATGATGTGAAATTTATGCCAGTATAAAGGGCCCATCCAATTGTCTCTGGTAAGGTTACCACCTTACCTCTTCACAAAGATAAATTTTTGCCTGTATTATCTCTGTTTTACATGTGCATAGGTGAGTGCCCACCCAATGCATTGTGGATCCGTCCTTGGATAACCCGGTCGTTGAGGTTTGTGTACCCAACGACGGGCTTTGGATGCTGGGATTTTGTAGCCTCTGGGCAGTTTTCTGTTCTTTTTGAGCAATGAAATTGTCTGTTTTGTCCATAAAAAGAGAGAAGAAAACATTAGAATTCTAGATGTTAGTGTGATTCATATCTTATCTTCTTTTTAGCTGTTTCATATCTTCTCTTCACAAAGCTAAACTGTTGGAAGAGTCAAGGAGAAAAAATCACTCAAGTGCAATTCATATCTTCACCCCGCAAACCAAATGAACAGAAGAAAGGAAAAATGGGAAACAGAACCAAAAAGAAAGACTGTTACCAGTAACTTGAGCATAAGACACATGAAACAACCATTACTGCAGTAATACGAACTCTCCCCTGGGAGAGACACGAGAAAATGCAATGAATCAATCACTGATAAAATAAATCTGCAGAACTATCTGGATTCTACAAGGAGAATGCGATCGGGAAGAGGGGGAAAATCAAGAGGGCAAGAATCGTTTTGAGCTCCATTTTATTTTGAGAACCTTTTCAGGAGCTTTGTTCTCCAAACAAACGAAGAGATATGAAATGCATTTACCTGTAATCTAAATCGCAAAAAAGTACTCCGAGAGAGAGGCAGACTAATGGAAACATCAAACGCTTACACTGCAATAAGTGTGTCCTATTTTACCATTGCCTATAATGCAAAAGAGGGGAGGCAAACACATAAAATACATGAGTCAAATGCCTTCAAAAGGTAATTCCAACAAGCTTGTAGGCCGATCAAACATAGAACTAACAATCATAGATAGAAATCACTCACCACATGCCTCAATGAACAGGTTAGAGCATGGGCGGACATATGTGCTCGGTTGGCCTAAAATAAGGGTCCCCAAGGACGGGCATCACAAAAGTGGTGGCTGGACAAACACTTGACTGACACAGTAAGGATGAAAACATTTCAAGGTCCCCAAGGACGGACATCACGAAAGTGGTGGCTGGACAAACACTTAACTGATACAGTAAGGATGAACACATATCCAAAATTGAGAATACACAACAATGTTTCGTAGCAAAACAGAAGAGGATGAGAAAACTTTCCAAACTCTGTCAAGGGAGTGAGAAAACTTTCCAAACTCCACAGGGCAGTAATAAGAGCCTGTTCACCACATGGGGACACCACCTCATGTTTCAGCACAAACAAGGGAAAAGTGAAAAGACAAAAGCAAGATAAGCCCATGGAGGAAAAGAGCACACAAAACTCGTGTCCAAATGTGAACCAATGCACTAATGCACATGTAAAGCTAGTTCAATTTGCATCAACTGGGGGTGAAAAAATAAACCATTCCCTTGTTCCACAACAGGTGTGAAGCCTACAATCCTTCTCATCGAATAAACACTCACCAAACCTTCTCATCGAATATTATAAAACACTCACCAAACAGCTTAAGGTTACAAAAAGGACTGCAAATTCAAGTCGAGGGCTAAACATATCAAGATGGAAGAATATGGAGTACAAAGTCATTCCCTTGTTCCACAACAGGTGTGAAGCCTGCAATAACTGATACAACTTTGATCACATATCCGAACTTCATGCCTAGACACAAGATTAAGAGCTCATGGATTAAAGCCAACCGAGAAACATAAAGGAAAATAAACGTCATTACTTAGTTTAACTTCCACAAGCAGTAATAAGAACCCCTCACACAGAGGAGAAAAAATCAATGAACTCAAAAACCTATAAAAAAAAAATTCATAAATTGGCGCTCTTTGACCAAGTCCGCCACCCATTTCAATAATGTATGACTAGGGTAAATACTAGATCCACCTCTCCAAAGCAACCTACAAGTAATCTCTATTCAACTCCTATCCCAACTTATTGTCCATATCAATACTCTTATGTTTGTAACTTCCCGCAATAGCACTTAAGTTGTTCTCTTCCAAGAAAATGAAAAAAGAGCAACGCTATGAACTAGTAACTACAGCATGAACGTAACAATCCTGCAAATATCGATTGTGCACATTAAACAAGGAAGCTAGAAAGTCATTACTGCATAAGCTCCAAAGATTGGATTACTTATCAAGCACAGAATGTCACATATATTTCCAGTTGGCATATGAAAGCCCATTCTTCAGCTTACCATAAGTAGCCTCACAAAAAATTAGACAAACAAAGAAAGAAATGAGAGACCTAAACACATTCACTTACTGGAACAAAAGTGTTGAGAACCAAGTGCGGTGCTCAATAGAGGCCATGTATTGAAGCAATAAAAGTACCAGTACATGAGCAACTTTCAAGCAGAACAACCTCGAGAGCCAAGAACTAGAAAAACCACGTGACTAACTCTATGATTCTTCGAAATAATTCAGCAAACATTAAAAGACAACCATCCAGCAGATGGGATTCGAATTATTCAACCTATCACTGTGTTACCTGAACACACTTTTGTGAATCTCATCACTGAAAAAACGGGCGAAGAAAATCCAATGGAGAAAAAAACAGAAGAAATAAAAGAAAAACTCAAGACCTCCTTTGAATCAAACATTTTGTGAATCTCGAGTAATATTTCACATTTGTTTCCCCCACTCATAAAAGAAAAGAGAAGGTAAGTCGAGGTAAGGTAGGGGCCAAAAAAAAAAGTTGGAATAAATTACCCATTAGCAATAATAGGTGAAAGCAATTGTTCCCATTAGATTCAGCACAAGCCACTATCACATGCACACAGTGCCGCCAAGACCCAACTTTTTCAGCAACCCATCACTGCACAATTATAGACAAAGCTAACAGATTGCTTTCTGTCAAGCAAGTTCCACTCAGGAGGGCCTTCACTTGGAACCCAAGCATTGACTTCTATAAATCCTCGGCCTGCAGTCCTTGGCCCACCAATACAAATAAGCCGGTGTCCACATGCCCTGAATGCCAACCCCCAACCATTCATAGATCCCGCCCGTTCTGGCAATCTACCCACTGTAACCCACATTCTCCTCTCCTTGTCATATTTCCTCACCTCCATACATGCATGATCAGCTGCATACAATTCATCATCAACAACAGCGACAAGAGGGGGTGCCTCAGACGTAGCAGGCATCTCATTTTCCCTTGCCTCACCACTCCGGACAGGGGACAGGTTAGGGATTTCAGTCCATATTCCTGTTTCCATATTAAATTCCTCACCGCATGTAAGAAGCTTTGAATTACTTCCTCCAACACCCCCTATCACATAAAATTTCCCCTCCATAAAAACCCCTGAACACAGCTTCCTCGTCTTATGCATTCTCGGAAGTGCTTGCCAATTCCCAGTTTCGGAATTATAAAGCTCAGCGGAGCTTAGAGCATTTCCCCGAGAATCACAACCACCAGCTACAATAGCAATCTCCCCAACACTGGCAGACCCAAACAAACACCTTGGAGCATTCATCTTCATCCCAGTGGACCAAGTGTTGGTCAACAAACTGTACTTATATATGACATTAGACATCACCTCCTTTCCAAAAACAAGAAGCTCAGTCCCAACAGCCAAGGACTCCTTATCAGCGAAAACAAAACAATCGTTCGAAGGCATCACGGGTAAACGCATCCAACGGCGGCGATTAGGATCAAAAGCCTCCCATTCAAGGAGGTTGCAAGAAATATAAACCCAGTGTTCGATCATACCATTCTTCCTCCTAAGCCTATAAAGCTCGCCACTTTGAACTAGGGAGCGGCAGGTCCGGTTCAAGGATGCAATGGAACCATAATCAGCCCTAGAACACCGACTCAGGCAGTATATCGAGCTATCCTTATCCATGCCACTAATAAGGGAACTGGAACTGGAATCGGAATTATCCACAGCTTGACTCTGGTTGCCCGATTGATCAACTTCCTCAATAGGATCCGATTGCTTACAAGACTTCCATACACCAATTCTCTCCTCCCCATCGATCTCTAACGGACGCTTACCATTGTCTACAGGGATATTCATGCAAGTCCAGATGCTTTCTGGTTTGCAAGTTCTCCGCATGTGGTACCCCCCTGAAACCAAACAGGACCGATCTTCCAACATGTCTATCGACGATTTAACTCCAAGGAAACAATCAATTACGAATCCAATCCCTCCTTGTTCTTAACCTTACCAGACCCAATTCGGCAATTCCACCTCTGAAAATGGCCCAAAAATCCCCAAAAAATGTTTGTCAAATAGAAGAATAACCCAATCAGTATACGAAAGAGACAATCTTTTAATAAAAACAGATCAGGAAATCAGAAACCCTAACTTGTTATTCAACGATTCTTCAATAACTAACTAAAGCAAACACCGTAACAGCTATGAAGAACATTATGACAAGATCTAATCCACATGAAACCAATCTGAATCAATCCAAATATACAACGACACAGATCAGCTGAGTTCAAAACAAAATCAAATCTTTCAGGAAAAACAAAACTTCATTACGGAGAGAAAATCAAATAGCCTCTTAAAGAACACGAAAAGCGCCGTAATTAAACTGATCCATGATTTAAAAAAACACTTAAGCAAATTTTGAACAAACAAATGCAGATCAGAAGCCAAAACTGTTAATCCAATTTTCCCAACTAACTGTAGAACGGATCAAAAACGTAAAAGTGAACCAAACAATTAATATCCCCAGTTAGCAAATAACAACGATGATAACGGTAATAAATCTGTTCTATTTAAGTACTATTTTTTTAAAAGTGGAAGGCAACAAACAAACAAACAAACAATCGAAGAGAGGAAAGAGCAATGATTCGCGGGGGGGACTTACGGATTGGGTAAAGAAGAAAGAGGAGGACTTGATTGGAATTCCAATCTCTTTTTTTCTCTGGGTATATATATATATAGAAATAGTAAAAAAATCGGTACTTGTATCTGTGAGTGACTGTCACTCTCAGAGTCTCTCTCTCTCTCTCTTCTGGGTGTGCGCGCAGTTTCAGTTCTTCGCGTTCTGGCTGAAATACGTCCTTTGGATTCTCTCCCAGCAAATCAAGCAGGCTCGGAAGTGTGGGCTGGCTTTCTTTGGCGATAAAAACTTTATCGGTGAGTCACCACTCTCTCCCTGTCCCTTTCGTCCAACTCCTATTAAATACTACTCCATTTCGTACTATTTTTAAATGAGATAAATTTTTGAATGCGGGTGAGCACAACGTGATATCCGTTTAGCACATTCGGGTCATCTATTTTCAGTTTTAAACGACTCAGATTTGAAGGAAGAAAAAAGAAAGAAAAAGAAAAGAAAGAAAAAGAGTAGAGAGAGTGCTGGGATGAGAGGGAAGAGAGGGTTTCAATCTGGATTGTCCAACACATTTTTAAATTGTTCGGATGGACTGCTAGAGCACCACGGGGATGGACGGAAAAGGGAACCGATCAATTGAGGGGTCTACTTTGAAATTCTACGCAAATGATCTCAATCGTTTATTGATTTTTAAATATCTATTTGATTAGTCCCCGAAAAATTTCAGGTCAATTAGATAATTACATGTGCTTAATCCAACGTTTGTTTTCTGTTTTAGAATTTAGGATCTTGAATTCTGAGTGAAGCATTCGACATGTGGATCACGTACTTAAATTTATCCAACTGACCTGAATTTTTTTAGGGACTACTCGAAAAACTGTTTAAGGAATAATCAACAGTTTGGATCATTTGCGTGGGACCCTGAAGTGGGCCCCATAATTGATCGGTTGCCCTTTCCGCCTGGCCAACTCAGTTTTTTTTTTAAATGTTGAACGGCTAAGGATTTTCCGTCCGAGTCCCCCGTGCCAATCGGTTCGTGGTCGGTGCAGCACCGCCGATGGCTTTAGCATTTTCGAACCTGGTTCGTTTTGAGATCTCAAAAATTCAAACAGGACAAACCCAACCGATCAATTTTTGTAAAGAAAAGAAAAGAGAAAGGAAAAAAAGTGGGGTGATCGGTGAACGGGCAATAGCCGGTCTGAACACGTGTTTATGTGTGGAAGTAAAAAAGACACGAGAATCACATCTGTTTATTTGTTGTTTTCTGTTCTGTAGGTGAGAAAAGGGAAAAGGAAAAAGAAAAAGAAAAAAAAAAAGAATAAATGAAAGGGGCAGAATTCGTACACGTCTTTGATCTGATCTGTCTTTAACATTCGAACTTATATCGCGATTTTCCCGTCAATTTCTCGTCTCAGAATTCGTACACGTCTTTACAACTTTCAGATTTTTTTTTTTACGTACACATTATTGTCAGCACTGTCATTCATCTGTGGTTAAAGTATTGAAAATTCAATTTTGTGAGTAACAAAGATAATATAGCTCAAAAAAACCAACCCAAATCTAAATTTTTTTAACCCAAAAAGTAAGTGTATTTATTTTTCCATGGAGCTTTGTATACAAAAAAAATAAAAAATCTTTACGTTTTTTTCACCATTAAGTTAAAATCTTGGAGCTGCCCCTGCCCCTTTGGTCTGGTGAGTTCGGGATAGATTAATTATCTTTAAATAGTTTGTACTGATATTTAGTAAATTTATAACAGAAATTGAAAGCGGAAAAGAAAAAAAAAAGAATTACTCTGTAGATGAAAAGAATCAAAAAACAGGGAAAAACTATTTTTGAAAACTTTTTCCAGTGTTCAACTTTTTTATTTGGGCCATAGTTTCATTACTTTTTAAATTCCGCTAACTAAAAATCAAAAGTTTGACAAAAATTACAATTGACTTAATTTAAACCAATTGCCCCTTCATTTGGGAACCAAATAAGTCCTTAAGTTATAAGTGAATCTCTTTATAATATTTTGACAATCGGGATCGAAGAGGATTCTATTGTTCTTGTTTGATTAAGTAAAAAGAAAAAGAGAGGAGAATAAAAGCTTCATTTTTATTTTATTTTTTGGATACAAAAGAAGATCATTTTTTTTTAAATTATCCGTTTTTTACTTGGCCTTAAATTATATCTCTATTTAATGTTGAGCCAATCATTTAACTCTTTCAATTCTCAAATACAAAAATTCATGTCACTGAAAATAATGGTATCTTTTGACCCCCCAAAAAAAAAAAATTAATGGTATCGAAAGTTTACATCCACCCCCTCCAAAAATGGTTTATTTATAGTGGAGGATGAGTGTGAATCTGGGACATCATTTTCAAACTACCGAATAAGGGTTGAACTTAAAAACTTTATAGGTTACGGGTCAAATTGAAAATTGACTTCAAGAGTGCAACCAAAAAATAACCTTATGAAGAACTAATCCTGGCCAATGGGCTCTAACCTAGTAGGCATCTCCTTGTCCTTCTGATGTGGAAGGCCAGACTTCGAGCCCTGTTGTTAGCGTTTGAGATTTAGGTCTATGGATAACCTCTGAAATTTACTGTGAACTAACCTATTAGCTCTCCTCTAACCCCACCAATGTATACAATATTCGGGGCGGGGGGAACTAATCGCGTATTCTCTCTCTTCCCTTGTCATTTTTCTCTGCCATACGGCTTGTTTGATAACCTAAATTCAGCACTTAATACTGAATCAATTAAGTAATAAGTGATTCAGTAGGTTTGATAACCACATTTCATATTACTTAACAAATTAAGTAGCTTTGAGCTACTTAATTCTGACTGAATTTTTGTGTACTTACATTCAACCGTCATACCACCACCACAACCACTTCCACCAACACCTCCACCACTCCACCACCACCACCACCACCACCACCACCACCACCTCCACCACTCCACCACCACCACCACCACCTCCACTACCACCACTCCTCCTCCACCACATCACCACCACCAACTCCACCACCACCACTTCCTCCACTACAACCACCACCACCAGCTCCACCACTACCACCACCACCAGCTCCACCACTCCACCACAACCACCACCACTACCATCACTACACCACCACCACCACCGCTCCTACCACCACCACCACCGCTCCACCACTCCACCACCGCCACTCCCCCACCACTACCATCACTACGCCACCACCACCACTCCACCACCACCACCACCACTTCCTCCACTACCACCACCACCAGCTCCACCATCACCACCACCACTCCACCACTACCATCATTACACCACCACACGCCACCGCTCCTACCACCACCTCCACCACTCCACCACCCCACCACCGTCACCACCACCGCCACTCCACCACCACTACCATCACTACACCACTACCAGCACTCCTACTACCTCTACCACTCTCCCACCATTACCAAAAGTATATTGTGACCGTTAGTAAATTAAGATAGAATTGGAACAAAATTAATTCATCATTTTTTTAATTTAGTACTTAATATATTTATCAAACAGCTTTTCAGCTTAAAAATTTCAGCATCCAGTTTCCAGTACTTAATTTTTCAGCTTTCAGTTTCAGTTTTCAGTTTTATCAAACAGCCCCTTACTCTCCCGCTACTAGATGTTAAAGATGGAAATTTCGTATCCTATTTGTGAAAAAAAAAATTGAACAATTTTGAGAGATTTAATTGCTCAAAAAAAAAATAGATCCTATTATTCAAGTCAATTGCAATCGAATTGATACAGTTAGTGGCAATGCTATATGATCACGCAATCCCTAGTGTGGTATATGTATGATCACTCAATTCAACTTTTTTAATCTCTCTTTGTTGATGAAGGTTGTGAATTTTTTTTTTTTCAAGCAGCAGAAGAATACAAGTAGAAGAATTACATGAACTGAAAACAACTCCACAATCACTGTTAGCATAACCCAACTATTAGCCCCACTAGGGGAGCAAAAATCTCGAACAATTTCACTATCACTATAAGCCCAACTACTAGCCCCGTGAGGAAGATAAATAATTTCAACAAATACAAAGAAAGAACACCCATTTGCATGTGTGATTGTTTGTTGTTTTATGAGATGGCCTCAAATTGGCTTTTGATTTGAATATTCCGGGGTTTGAAGTGGAAGTGTTTTGATATGTGATTGCACGAGACTGATGAATCGGGGGTATGTTGTTCACCATTCGGAATGTCCGTCTTCTATAGAAAAGTTCTTTTTGAAAATCTAGACCCTCAAAAACATTTTTAAACGATGGAGATTGCACAGCACTGCACGTCCCCCGAGTTGGAGACTGATGGAGTCATGCAATGCTCTTGAAATCCGACACGTGCAATGGGAAGCAAATCATTGTGCCAATTTCGTAGTGAGAAGCCTTTTTCTTTATGCAATTTCAATTGTTTTGTCTTAACGGTACCTCCTTCCTTGCTGAAAAGAAGCGCAAAAAAAAAAAACAGTACCTCCTTCCTTTATTCTACGAAATCAGGATGAATTATATTTTTTGTCCTTGCGTAGCCGTCAAAATACCATTTGTTTATACTAAAAATACCAAACACACCATTTAGACAACAAAATTGACGGAAAAATAAGTTGTCTTCAATTGAGTATTTTTGAACTAAACTAACGAAAATACTGTTTTAGACGATGTTCTAGGGGTTCAATATCCGAGAAACTAATGGATAAAGCATGTACAACAATAACTATCTAGCGAACATGCCAATTTTACGTTTTAGCTCGTCACTTTTTTCTATCAAAAGTACTTCAACAACATAACCTATCTAGTATTATAATAAGTGTGCTTTCACTTCGTTCTCTTCAGTGCATACTAGGCAAATACGGCTAGGTACTGTAGCTCCAATTAGTTTATCTAGCCTTTATTGGGTTTGTTGGTGCTATTATAAGAGCATGTGTAGCAGCGTAGACATATAAAGAGGCGTTATAGTTATTTTAGCTAATCAAAGTGATAAATGTTGTAGAGTGGCTTTGTCTTCGGTTCTTCGCTTCTTCTACCAAAGAATTGTTCACACGCAATTGAATAATTTACCAAATTTTCTTCCACTCGTTTCTTCTCCCGCTGTGGTCCTTCTCTCTCTTCTCTTCCTTTTTGTACACTATTTGGTAAGATTTCCTCTCAATCCCTAGAATTTATTGTGTCTATTGCTAATAGGTATGAATCTTAACTTTTGTTGTTTTTGTATATGAGTTTGCTAGGCATAGGCAAATCACCGTACAAAGAATCCATGATTATTGTGTTAGGGCTTGAAATACATGTGTTGTATTTTTCCCTTGGATAAGATTGGAGCTTTTTGTGGGGAGTCATGTGTATGAACAAAAATGTTGGAGAAAATGGCTCACCAACTATTTGAGAAATTTACTGCATGACTTGTTTTCAAGGATTCATTGTAGAAAGAAGTGAAGTGAAGCTAAAAGTGGATAATAGAGCTCATTCTGTCTTGTTTTCAAAATTTAGAATAAATGTAAACTTTACTAGACCTTTGGAAGCATTGACTAAAGTACAGGTTTTAGCTAATCCCTAGATGCAAGTCTAAACGTAAATGCAACAGTTGAATCTGTATTGTATATTTTAATTGGTGTTATGTAAAAAAGATGGTGTTTGTGTAGTTACGAAAGAAAAAATTGATAGCTAAACTAAGATTGTGAACTATTCAGAAGATAGTTTACCTAGCCATCGGTGTACATGCTCTAAATATTTGTCAAGGTAAATTAGCTAAAATGCTCTTCTTCTTCTTCTTTTTTAATCTAGTTTGGTGCGATTGCCCATATAATTAGTTCGTTATGGAAAGCCTCCGTTAAAAATGGAAAAAGAAATGAATGCAATGCGGGTGTTGCTTATGTGGCAAGTTGCTACTCCCTCCGTCCCAATTTAACGGTCTTTTTTTTTAAAATTCGTACTACTTTTCAATTGATTATATTTTGTAATTCATAATGTTTTATGTGATTTTGAAAATATTGTATTATAAAACTAATCGAGATCTATAAAACAATATTCATATTGGATATAATTTTTTTTTTTACCGATTTAATGATTTAACTAATTTTTTTATCCGTTTAGAATAGAATGAGAGCCTATTAAATTGAGACGGATGGAGTATTTATTGATCCCAAATTCATTAACAAAATGAAACAAATACAGTTGCTCAGTTTTGCCCCTATAAATTCAGAAAAAAATCTTACCGATATCAGGTTAAACTGATTTTTTACAGGACTTCGTAAAAAAATATTTTAAAAATAATGAGTGATTCGAATTATCTTTGTGGAACCCAAGACGAACCACACCAAATCTACCTAATAAAAACAAGGGTGTGGGGACCACACAAACACAATTTGAAAGAATGACTGAGATTCATTTGATTCAATGGTTGACAATGAACTTTGCAAATGTAATGTAAGTGTCCACATTCTTTGTAGTAATTGCACAAATGCCACCAATCTTCCAATTCCAAAACCCTATATGCAAATTGATAAGTCTTTGTAGTTAGCTTAAAAGTTTAGTTGGGGAGTGCCATAAGTACGAGTGATTCTCTTTCGTGTCACTAAGAAAAAAATCACATGCTACACACTAATGAATCGATTTAGTATTTGAGCTATTAGCTAGCAATTGCCTTAGGCACGAGGAATTCCAACCAGGATGCGTAGTGCTGTAGGCATGAGTAAGCATTAGTCCATAAATACATGAGATAGTATGTACATGAGTAGAGGTGACAATATCAACCTATATTTTTTAACCCGTCCAAATCTGCCCATTTATAACGCAACCCAATCCGTCCATATTTTATAATGAGTTTATATGGGTTGAACCCCCATATAAACCCACATTTACATGGATTTAAGTTGGTTAAAAATGAGTTCAATATGGGTTAGAATCAAAAGACTCACCCCCCTGCAAAACAGTGAACTACATGTAATTGATCTACTAATCTCTCGCTCATCCTCTTGCTCCCGCTATACACGTCATGTACAAAACAAGAATGAACTATTTTTGCTAGAAAAAAGATCTAGTGAGATAAATACATCCACACAAATACTCTCTCTCTCTCTCTCTCTCTCTCTCTCTCTCTCTCTCTCTCTCTCTCTCCCTCTCTCCATTTCAAAGATTATGCTATGTTTGGATTGGGTTTTGAAATTTTTTTTGAAAAATAGTAGGAGTAAAAGTGGAGAGAGATAGAGAGAGAAATGTTAGAAGTAGAGAGAATTTAGGGAGAATTTTTTGAAATTTTTTTTTTGAAAAGTGAAGAGGACAAAGTAGTTTTGAATTTTTTTTTGAAAAATAGTAGGAGTAAAAGTGGAGAGAGATAGAGAGAGAAATGTTATAAGTAGAGAGAATCTAGGGGGAATTTTTTGAATTTTTTTTTTGAAAAGTGAAGAGAACAAAGTAATCACCAAAATCGATCACTCTGACAACTTTGTTCCGCTAAGAACGAGGAGTTTTTTTAGTGCCGAGTCGGTATATCTCACGTGGTACGCGCTCGGCACATTCGGTCCATCAAATTTATCCACACAAACTCTCTCTCTCTCCCTCTCTCTCTCTCTCTCTCTAGTCCCTTGAGCTCCTCTATCTTTTGGGGTTTTTTTCGTTTTGTTCTTATTCAATTTTTTTTCGTTTTTGTTGTTTTGCAACAAGTATTTTACAATTTTGATTCGTTCCAATCGGAAAAGTAAAAAATTATGACTTTCACCCAAATTACTTTTTAGATTCTCTCATCGAGATGAACTAATAGAGGTAAAAAGTTTCTCGCAAAACAAGCAAATTCAAAAAAAAATTTGAATAGAGACCCAAAAAAAAAAAGTCCAAACCTAAACGGTAGTTTCGGGTCTTCGTATGTCTCTTTCTGCATTCATAAATATCATTGATTTTAATAGTAAAACCAGAGATGATTTCGTGTTTTTTTTTTAAGGCATGACATGGAGTTTTTTTTTCTTATTGATTATGAAAGGTTCGTAGATGTAATATTTTTGTTTAGCAAGTTTGAGTTTCAATATAGGGGACTTAGTTTTTTTTTTAAATATTAAATTTAAAAAAAAAAGATTAAAAAAAAAAAAGAAGAAGAAGGGAAAAGGAAAACGGGTCAGGTGGATTTGGGTTTGACTTGACCCGTATTTAACCCGACCCGTTTCAATCCGTTTACTTTTTAACTCATATTTGACTCGCGATCCGTTTCAACCCGCCCAAATCAGTCCAGACCCGCTCGTTTGCCACCTCTATACTTGAGATATCAATACTCTTGTCGACCCATCATACCTTATTGGTAAGAAGATTGTGGGATGCTCTTCGGGTGTTCCACTTTCTCCAAAAAAGAATTTTGTGAAAAAAAAAATTAATTTCAAATTCAAATATAATGAAAATGAAAAATAAATTTTTAATTTTTTTTATACCATTTAAAAGATCTCAATGAGATCTATCAAATAAGATCTATATTGATAAAAAAATTATTTACGTAAATATATAATTTTTAAGCTTGAAATTATATTTTTCTTCAAAAAGCTCTTTTTCTTAAAAACTAGAACACCCACTCCATATTGCTTTCGGCGTTTTGGCCCAGAATTCTCTATGGGCCCAGAATTGGACAAGGTCTCTCTCTCTCTCTCTCTCTCCGAACAGGTGGAGGAAGGAAAATAAAGAAAGTTCGTAGGCGACAGAAGGTGATTTGACCCAAAATAAATTCAAGCGTCGGTGGGCTGCCAAGTAAAGTACACATGTACTGCTCTTTAAGAAAGAGGGATTTACTCGTTGCGTAGCGTGCGTCCCATTTTGTTTGTCCGACTTTTCATTGAGATCTTATTTTTTTCTTATTTTATTTTAAAAAATTATAATTAATTTTTATCTTTAAAATTCTCATAATCAAATATTTATTCTACAGAGTTCCAAACAGACATTACATGACATTTTTCGTTTAAATTTTTAACTTTCATTATCTATTTATTGGACTAAGTAGGTAACGGTATGATAATTGAAGAGATCAAATCGTCAAATTAATAGTTTATGGACTAAGTAAAGAAAATGTGCATAATTTGGGGATAAAAAGAAAAAGAAAACTCTTTTATTGATACGAAAATGTTTATCCATTTTGAGAAGACTTAGAAAAAAGTTATACAAAGTACCATTTTACCCTTCCTTCTTGATTTGGAGTGACAACTACAATTTGAATTGAAAGGTATTTGTAAAAAGTTAAACTTTATAAAATGTAGTGATGATTATCTTCCATAAATAAGTTGAGTTTTTTAAATTGAACAAATAAATCGGAACGAAAAGAGTATCATTTTCGATCAATAACAGCTGGAGTGGAGCCAGATTGGTGTCTCAACCTAGAGGAGAGGAAATGAGACATTACTTGAATTGGAAATAATGCTACTGCCACCTCACGCCTATGGGAATTCACTCTGTTCTCACAAAAATATAGAAAAATAATTTATAAATTCCAAAATAATATTTTACGGAATTATGTAAAAAATTAGCTCCAACTATGGGTGAGCATCATGTTGTGTTCATGCTTGTGTCATTTTCGTATTTGTGTTATAATTCTCTCAATCCCTAACTTGACTTGTTTAACTTTTCGTGTTATCGTGTCGTGTAATATTCATATTTCGTGTCAGGAATAGCTGACCCTAATCTGCTAATTTCGTGTCGGGTTCGTGTGGTGTTATCGTATTCTTTCATAAATTCTCGTGTCGTGTAGTGTTCGTGTCAGAATTCTCTCAATTCTATTCCGATTTATTTAGCTTTTCGTATTATCGCATAATGTCAGAAAAAGCTAATCGTAACCCGCATATTTTTTATCGTGTTTGTGTCATGTTGAAAATTTCCACCCCTAACTTCAACGAGCATCGGTGAATATAATTTTTCCCTATTCATAGGGACAAAACTTGCTTGGTTTCGCAGTTATACGATCGGTCGTAAACATCCGTTAATTCAACACGGTGGCAGAAGACGACGCTTTCGGTGGGCCCTCTTTGGTAATTTTCACCGATCAGAAGACCTCTTCGACGTCTTCGTTGGGGGGTTGATAAGTCAGCAGGGCGCTTTGGTTAACCTTTGCGCAACGTACAGCACCAGCAACTTCCCCCATACCATCATCTCTCTCATCCATCACTTCTGAAACTCTCCTAACCGGCCACAATTGGATCAAGTCTCCCCTTCTTTCTCTCTCTGTATTCATTCCAAAAACTTCACAATTGATGTCTTCAGATCTAACATATACTACTACTAGATAACATGTATACCTCGAGTCGGTGAGTTTGTTTGTAGTACAGTAAAAAAGAAGAAGAAAAAAGATGGATGCAGTATCGATCCGGGTGCCGTACAGGAACCTGAGGCAAGACGCGGAGGAGGAGGTGGAATTGGTGGCCGTCGGGGTGGAGAACTATAATCATTATCATCATCATCATCAACAACGTAGTAATAATGATAATAATGGTGTTGAGTTTGGGGTAAAATCGACAACAAGGGTTTCTTCTAATGGTGAAATCCAATCCTCTGATCCGTCCTCCAGGTCTTGTCCTCATCCGCCGGAGCACCACGCCAGCTTATTCACGTTGATTCTCAGTTGCACTGTCGCCGCCGGCGTCCAATTCGGCTGGGCTTTGCAACTCTCTCTCCTCACTCCTTACATTCAGGTACCTTTCTTTTTTTTTTTTTTTTTGTCTCCCTATTATATGCAGGATGACTGGTATTATTGCTTCGTTTTAATTGATCCTAGTTTTGGCTATAGAGACAACAAGCATCAACATTTGGTCTGGGTCCATAAAATTAGCAACTAAAGCCTTGCCCCTAGGAGGTCTCACAAGGTTGAATTTCACTGTCTCACAACGGGCAAACGTACCAAACCCTTGGGGCCAAGAGGTGTCAAACGTGCGTGCCATGCCGTGCCAACCATGCTTCGTACCGTGCTGTGCTTTAACTTTTAGTTTAAGCGCTTCGTGTTGGGCCATTTTACTTTATCGTACCGTGTCAGGCCGTGCCTTTTTAAAATCGTGTGGTGCCGTGCCTGATTAATTAATCGTGCCGTGCCTTTTTTGTCGTGTCGTGCCATGCCTTTTTTATCGTGTCATGTCGTGCCGTACTTTTTTGAATCGTGCCATGTTGTGCTGTGCCTTTTTAAATCATGCCTTGCTGTGCCTCTTTAACACTATAAATTCTTCCTCTTTTATAGCGTTAGCGTTTTTGGAACGTTATCCATTACTCTATTATAGCGGTGCACGAACACTGTATGGTTCTAAATCTTTAATAGCATTCTTTAAACATTATACTCTCTGAATTAATTATAGCGGTACAAGAATGCTACATGCCACTGTCCTTTTTCATAGCATTTTGGCACGTTATAAAATGGCACTCGTTTATTGTGAAAGTTCAGCTCACTATGTTTGACCTGTTCAATAGCGTCCAATACCAATATGCTCATTTGGTAGCATTTCTTTGCACCGAAATCTAAATGATCCAATTGCTATAAATCCAACCACCATATATTCACTTAATTACATACAAAATTAACATGGAAATAAATAATATTTCATCCAAATTGAAGTATTGTGTTTGACATAGAAAAAAACCAATAGCTTCCAAATGCAAACAAATGCAAAAACTAAAAAGACATCATATAACATCTAAATAGCCCTAAAATAGCCTACCTCTTTTTATACAACATACTAAAACAAAGAAGAGAAAAGAAATTGTGTTGTGTCGTGCCTATGCCATGCCGTGCCCGACTAGAACCGTGTTGTGTTGTGTCGTGCTGTGTCCATGCTACTTCCGTGCCCGTGTCGTGCCTGTCTAGAATCGTGTCGTGACTCGTTCCCCATCCCACTTCTATGTCGTGCCCGTGCCGTGCCTGTCTAAGACCGTGTCGTGCCGTGCTGTTCCAGGCCAACTTCCATGCTGTGCCCGTGTCGTTCCCGCTCACTTCCGTGCTCGTGCCATACCGCGTGCCCACTAACACCGTGCCTGTGGCGTGTCATGCCGCCTTCAAACGTGTCGTGCCCGTGTTAGCCCGGCCCATTTGACACCTCCGGCCATCAGTGATTTGCCCTCAAGACCCTAAGATTAGTTTAGGTGCGCACAAACTGGCCCGGACACCTAGTTGTCAAAAAAGAAAAATACAAATATCAACATTTGGTCTAGGTCCATAAAATTAGGGAGTGATGAGCCCTCAAGACCCTGAGGTTAAGGTGCGCGCAAGCTGGCCCGCATAACCAAGAAGAAAAATTACAAACTTCAACATTTGGTCTAGGTCCACAAAATTAGGAAGTGACGAACCCTCAGGACTCCGAGATTAGTCAAGGTGCACACAAGTTGGCCTGGATAACCAAGAAGAGAAATACAAACATCAACATTTGGTCTAGGTCCACAAAAGTAGGAAGTGATGAGCCCTCAGGACCCTGAGATTAGTCAAAGTGCGTGCAAGCTGGCCTGGACAACCTAGTTATCAAGGAAAAAAAATAGAATCGTCAACATTTGGTGTAGGTCCATAAAATTAGGAAGTGACGAGATACTTACATTTGCTATTCTGATGCTATGCTTTGGCAAAATGTATAGGCTTCTTCAGTAACCATTATGTCGGAGGAAGCGTCAGAAAATAAATAGACCTATACTGGTTAACGTTACTATTAACTATAAGTGATGCAACGGGAAAACGTAGATCAACTAATGTAATCATATATTTTTTGGTTGCTATTGCCATATTTTAGCATAATTTGGCACCAAGATTAGCTCAAGATAAATAAATGAATGGTGATTTTTGGTTAAAATAAAGTACTTCTCATGTCATTTCTATTAGATGTTGGTGATGGTAAAAATAGGTAACCCCCCATTGGAGCAAAGTTGCTATAATTTAGCATATTGGGACTATATTTTGCTATATTACTACAATATTCAGCCAAATATCAACTCCAAACAGATTTGTCCACTAAACGAACGCATACAAACTTATATAGGTAATTGAACTCTGTGAACCGCAAGCAGATTGAAATCGTAAAAGGAGAAATTAGTAACTGTTCTCCTTTTATGGTTGCAATTTTAACCGAATTGATGCTAAGTGTGGTACATTGGTCTAGTAGGAGATATGGTTGAAAGGCCATGGTTGTGACTTGTCTAGGGTGACAGAGTCATTGTGAAATTATTTAAGTAACATACAAGCTACGTAATGTTCCTGTTGCCTGATCGAATAAAATGGCATTTGGTGAAATGTGAAGTTGATTTCGGGTTTTTCATCATGCTATCGTTCTTTTTTTTGTATTGATTATGAAGATGCGTTAACATGTGAGCAGATGCTTATATTAGTATTTGCATGCATACATTTCCATGCGCACCTACTTTTTTTTTCATTCTCCAACACGTTGGTATGTAATATTCAATGAAGTAACTAGCTTTTCTTTGACTCCATATTGCAGACACTTGGAATTGAGCATGCTTTCTCTTCATTTATCTGGCTTTGCGGCCCTATTACAGGCCTTGTGGTAGGTGATAACTGCAACTATATTTTCAATTGGGCTGAGTTGTGCGCTAAATTTTCTGGTGATTCCATTGCATGAGATGTGATTTATAATCTAGAAGTAAAGGAACGTAGGAGTTGCTAGCCCTATTGCAGTCCAATCAAATGACTTCTAT